>OW285239.1:155935257-156535257 GCA_935421215.2 Melolontha melolontha
CTCAGAGAATTTTTTGATAACAGAATAATAAGCAGGAACACTGAAAACCCATATCCAACTAGGTCTTGCGATTTAAACATATTGCTGTGAACTGTGAGTTTTCTTGTAGGATATTCCACTGTTCATCCACAAAATATGACCGAACTAGTTCAGATGAAAATTCTTCTAGCTTGAGACTGCTTTATCCAGGGCTCTCTATCCCTCGAGCGAGAAAGTGGAAAAAATAATATGTCAATAAAGAAAAATCACAGTGGTAATTTACAATTTTATTAAAAAAAAAAAAAATACTCTTTACAAAGTGTAAAGAGAGCTAATGCGTCATTAGACAAAAGCTTAGAGGAAAAAATTTGTGTGATAAAAGACACGCGCACAAAGAAAAGCGTCTTGTGAATCGCGAGCAAAAATATATCTAATAGATCATTAAGAAAACTCTCAAATTCAAAAATTTAATTAATAAACTCCAACATTTCAATTCGTAAATAGACCAATCGTCAAAACACGTAAAATAACTCTCGCTCGTGCGCACTAACACAAGCATAAAATCTCCCTCCAGAACCTGACTTTCAAAAATATATTCTAGAACAACGTGACAAAAAACTCCCTCATAAAAAAATATGATAATTTTCTTAACTATCTATATTTTAAGCTAATATAATAATAATTCAAAATTACAAATAGACACAAATATCATAGAATTACAGTAAATAGAATTTATATAAAACTAATGTGAAAATCTTACTTACGTTAACGTAAACCTTTTCACCCACAAAAACTAAATACGAGAGATATCAAGTAAAATTCAAATATTCATAAAAATAAGAGATAAGCAACACTCGTAATAAAACGATAATGATATTTAAATACACATCAAAGCAAACAAGCAAAATAAACCGAAATTAAATCAAATAAAGGAATAAAAATGAGTTTTTTATTTCTTAGACTATATCATACAACACTCAAGATATCTCTGTGACCAGCTGGAAAAATAAGATCGGACATCAGGTACATATAATACAATATAATTCCCCTAGTCGAACTATTTCCTGTTCCATATAAATTAAAATGTACAGGCGCGGTCAACAAAACAAATCCAAATAAATATATAAACAAAATTCAAAATATACATAATAATAAATTTGAAAATAAGTTTGACATCATAAATAATTGTTTTTTTTTATTATATTCTTCGGGGAAAAGTCCACTACAATATGTTATTTTTTTGTATGGCCATACATCAAAAATTCGATTTATTCAACGCCAATTCATAATCTGGAACAACTAGGAATTCGCATAACAGAAAAGTGTGAAGAGATTCACAACTCACCGCAAATGCTGCATAAAGATTTTGCTGGATTGCGGAGAAGAGTTGGTTTGTGTTTAGATGTAAATAGACAACATTTTCAACAACTTCTGTAGCTATATGTAAATTTTGATTATGATTTCGATATTAAATAAATTATTTGTTTTATTTTTTGTTGTAGTATCATTTCAATGCCATAACCTTTTTGTACAATGAAACCAAATGAAACTGTCAAGCATCAAGTAATGTGTCATTATGTGGAAGTGGCTAAAGTACCAACCCAATTTCACAGTCTACTCCAATTATGAATTTTTTCGATGGCTCGTTAGTATATTGTGTAACGAGTGACGAAAGTAACATTTTTTTTAAGCGAGAGAACAGTTTACCAAACGAAGCGAAGCCAAGTTTGATAATGTTCGCAAGCTTAAAAAAATATTTCGACAATGGCGTCAGATGTCACCAGATTATCTGGTGCCACCTGATAGGACAAAATTTGCTATACCTATGAAGCGTTCCATCAAACTTTACTTCACTGGCCAAACTGACGAAGTCTATTGTGTGACAGAAACACGTGTCTTTGTTGGAATAAGTGTGTTAGTGTTAATGGTTCTTACGTTAAAAAATATTTTTCTTTTGTTTTCTAACTCTTTTCTTTCATAGCTAGGTAGAAAACATGAAACACTCCCCTCGTATTATTCATAGTAAGAAATATTATTCAGTTAATTAACATCCCTTCTCTCTTTCTCTCTACATCATCGCAAATTATTCCACTAAAGAATGTTTCTCTTTAATATATGCAAAAAGGAAATATAGGCAGCCGCTTCATTCTTAAACAAATTAATTACACCGTGCCAAGCGAAAATTGGAAAGTCACGCCATCCTGACATGTAACTGAGCGCGCTTTTCAGCAAATGCTGAGGCAAAAAGATAATTAATTATATTTAGGCCCAACAGCTTGAAAGGAATTTTTTTTATTATAAACTTATTCATCTCGACTTTAAACTGGGGGTTATTGACTTTTTCCCAAAAATAGGGTCTAATTTTTGCGGAAAATATATACGAAGCATGCGTTAACATACGAGGTGCGGCAATTTAATTCCCGAATTGGTACAAAATACAAGAACACAATTGAAGTAACACAAAAAATGTTTGATATTTATTCAAAATAATTTCCATTCACATTAATAATACACTTATTGCAATGTTCTAAAAGCTTTTGAAAACAGTCAACAAATGCATCCGAAGAAATGGTGTTACATTTTTCCGAATATCTTCTACGTCTTGAAGTCGTTCCCATATGGGGACAGTTTTTACTGTAGGAAAGAAGAAAAAATCCTCGGGTATCAGGTCTGGTGAATAGAGTGGATGATTAAAATCTCAACAACTCCTTCTTTGGCGAAAAATGTCCTTACAATTAGTGAAGAATGCTAGAGTGCATTATCATGTAACAAGAACCAACTACTCTTTTCTCAATACTGTGGTCACACTCGAGAAATGCGCATCGTAATCTCTTCAGCATTTGAAGGTAGTATGCACCAGTAACTGATTGTTTTTGCGGTAAAAATTCTTTATGGATTACACCCTGACTATCGAAAAACGTAATCAGCATTGTTTTGATTATGGATTTTTGAAAACGAAGCTTTTTGGGCCTGATGATGTTTTTCCAACCCTGCTACCTTATCGCGAAGCTGGCGCAGCAATGGCGTCTGACGATGGATAAAATTCGAAACAATATCCGCAGTTCTATCGCACAATGTATCGGAGCTTCTATTTATTATGTATGCCCTTAGTCAGTGGAGACGGGTGTGGGTGACTAAAATAAAAGATTGAAGGTAGCGCCACCCAGCAGTTTTGCTTACAGAAGCTCAGTCTGACAACTGAGAAAAGGAATTGCGCGATCTTAGGCGCATGCGCATACAACTACTCTTACTATATACACTTACGTTCTACACCAGAAGGCTGCACAGGATACCTGTAAAGAAATTACTAAGGGAACTGCCAGAGGCAGAGAAAATACTTGGACAAATAATTCGTATAATCACTAACCAAAAAAATATTTGAATAATATAAAAAAAATTACACTAGATGAAAATATTAATATATGAAAAAAATGAATTTAAGGAGAATATATTTTAAAAATTAAATCTTCGCACTTTATAAATACCGACTGCATAAAAATATATATACAAAAAAAAAAACTAAGTATCGCAAATATAAAGTGAAACAGTACGGTAAATACATGTTGAAAGAAAAAAGCATTGATGAAAATAAATAGAAAATTAATTTCAATTACAGATTAAATGATTCAATCCCGTCGTTTTTTCCCTACGCTACCATAGATTCAAACTTACAAAATCTTATAACGATAAAGCGGTAGTAAAAATATCTTATTCAAAATGCTAATGACTTAAGTCTTAAAATCAAAAATACTATTTTACAAAAAGGCGTCTATCGAACACCTGCATATTGCTATGAATTGTGGTTTTAATATTTACTATACCACCGTTCACGACAAATCTACCCAACTAGGATACTCAGTCGGTCTCTACAAAATTTTTAATGCGCCAGTAAAAGAATTCACAACAATGTATCTTAATATTTTCTGAGTTACTTATTAAAAATGCAAGATGAAAGGTTAATTAAATAAAGATCACAATAAAATTTAAATGAAAATTTAATACAAAAATTAAAAAAAAAAATGTTTATCTTTATAAAGTATAATTTGTTTGATTGTGTAATGTAATTTATTACACCTAGAGGTAAAAATTTCATTGATATTGACTGCTAAATAAAATAAAAAACCCTCTATGACATCCGAACAAACTTATATTAAAATAATAATAAAGATTATTCTTAATTTCTCCCCAGAGAAACACACTGTATAAATTTGACAACGCGATGAAAATCTACTACATACGCGCTCACATGTAACAAAAAGTTCCCTTGAAAACCAAACGAAATAAAATTTTACAAATATATTTTTTTACGTAGAATTTTAAAAATATTCTTTTTAATTAATCTCAACTAAGACTAAATATCTTAAATAACAATGTTAATACAATTGAAATACGATATACAACTCTTTTGAATTAATAAGATATCTCTCAAACATATATATATTTTTACTTACATAAAAAATTTGTGTGAGACACGTAGACAAGAAAACGTTGTTTTAAATATATAAATCAATATTACGAGACTACAAACTCGCAGAATATACGGGAAATTGATATAACAAACACAATCAACTAACTGTGTCTAAAGATTTAAAGTTGTTTCTCAGTCCACATCAATTGCGGCGGCTTCAATGTAAAACTAGTTTTTTTCACCAGGCACATGAAATATACATACAAGTTCAAAATAATGGTACAAAGATTTATAAATAAATTTTTAATATTTATTGGGGAAAAAAGCATAACAATATGTATACTTGTGAAAAAACAGTACATCTGGTGGCACAAAAAAAAAGGTCGTGACTGCAAACGATATATCTCTAGAATTTATATGCTTTAAAATTTTGATTTTAAGCTCAAGTAGATGAATTAATAATTTGGCATTAACAAAACTAATTAGATATCTTAGTATGCACAAAAATGATATATAAGTTATGATAGTAAAAGATTGTATGTGTACAAAATTAATATTTAAGTTATGCTCAAGAAATTAAATTGATTACAAAATATGATAGCAATATATATATATATATATATATATATATATATATATATTTATAAATATAATATTTTCGTGACCTTGGTATGATAAGGTAAACTTAATAAGTCGGCGATTAAAGGTCTGGTTCATTACTTCAAAGTATATATATTTAAAACAACCCTACATGTTTCGGCAATAATGCCTTTGTCAAGGGAATAAAAAATATAATTTATATTTTTTATTCCCTTGACAATTGTAATTAATATAAATTTGAATATTAATTCAAATTATAAAATTTCCGCATCATTTCCGTTGATTCTAAGCAAACCAATAAGATGTTGTGAAGCAGATTTCAAGGGGACGTTTTTGTTTTGTTATCGGCGTCTATTTGGAGAATAGTGGTATAGAGCCCATAAGACGCCATATTCCGTAAAATTATAGCATTTTTCTTAGTCCACATTTTCTAAGAATAAAGATTAAAAATATTAGAACAAAAAATTTAGCAGTACGTGTTACTTGTATCCTTTCTTTCCCTTTTCGTCTAAGATCTGAGATGGTATCGCTGTTCGGTAGTTTAGATGACCATGAACTGCCCTGGATGAAGAAGCGGTAGTGTGCGTGGTATCTTCTGCGGAAAATTAATTATTTTTACCGAAAACGAAATCGATGTAGAACGCCAAGCAAAAAAAAAACAAGTTGGTTGATTATTTTCTCCAACTTTCTTGAGTCGCAAGCGACAAAATTGGCTGATCTAAAACATTCATTAACTCTTGACCTGATCGGTAATTAAGCGTGAAATTCTATAAGTCGAAGAAGCGTGATTTAACTTTCGTTACGAAAATGTACTTTTTAAACGACCTGACATTACAAAAGGCTGTCGGACACACTCTCAATCTCACCCGCATATAAGCGGAAGGGGGATCTAAACAAGTATCCGAATAACGTATTTAATATACGCAAGCAAAGCAGGGTTTTTGAAAGCAGGGTTTGAAAGCAGGGTTTTTGAAAAACATTGCGCGTACAAAAGAAAAAGCGATGATTTAATAAAATTTAATTTATTTAATATACGCGAAGTGTAACAATCCGTAAGATTGTGTGGCATGAACTTTACACAAATCTTCCTCTTTTCCAAATTTGCATGCAATATTTGTCTAATCGTCTCCTTATTCATGTTTAACTCTTGTGCCATCCTGCCATCATTTGCAGGATTATTCGTCCATCTCGTATCACAAGTTCAAGAAATTTTGCGATTATTTCTGCCATTCAACAGTCCAACGTACGTCCAGTTCTAGCAGCAACTTGGACACTCGTGCATCCATCTTTAAATCGCTTAAACCACTCAAACACAGTAGTACGACTTAAGGTGTTATCACCGCAGGCAGATTTCAACATCTCGTAAGTTTCTGTTGCAATTTTATTACCTCATTTACAGCAAAATTTAATATTAACTTGTTGCTCCATTACACTGACAGATATGTAATGTGCGCGCTAGCATTCTACACTGAAACTAACAGCTGTTTTATCTTCGCTTGACCGGCATCTATCGGTGAGACTGTGAACTATTACATGCTGTTTTATTTTTTATTCTATTTCAGGTGGCTCCACTACAGCAGCTTCAATCCGAGAATTAAATTGACACACCTTATGTAATTCTGTAAAAGTTTACCAATATGTATTGTACAAGACAAGACCTTCTATTTTCATTGTCTTTTCTTAATTGTCTGCTCGCATTTTAAAATATATGTAAAGCTTCAAATATTGTTTGTCGCATGAAAACTAATTGTATTTATCTTACCGTATTTATTTCCGCGCTTGCATCTGACATATTCATTATAAACATAGATAATAGTATGTATACATATATCATGTATGGTTTCCTCCCGTCTATCATCTTTGCTATGTGTCCAGAACAGTAATTCAGTACAATAGCATTTACTAAGATCTTTAAATATAATTATGGTATGATTCGTATTTAATTCATAAAAGATCCTCTTCAAGATATTGTTGAGGTATTTACAAATAATTTTTTTTTCTGTATACTCTATAAGTTGCGATTTTTCTTATATTCAGAACGTTAATATTAGTATTAGTAACTGTGTTATCGTATTATTTTTCTTTGTTTTGATTTTATAAAATGTATTTATAATATAAATGTGAAAAGTTTTGCTGGGCGCCTTAAAAGATAATATAATCAGAATTTATATATTGATAAAAATAAATAAAATACATGAATGTAACAACCTATTTACTTTCAAGTACTTTGAATAGCAAAAAAAAAATAAAATGGTACTTGACTTTATTTAATAAGTATAAAATCAATTAAAAGAATACTACTTACTTTACATAGATCTCACTTTCGCTTATTTTTGTGTTAATAACTTCTCAGGGCGATTCAGATTGTTAAAGGTGAAATAAATATCAAAACACTCCTTTTTAGTAAAATAACAACAAACAATGTAAATGATCGCGTTCAAATGGAATCTAATGTGCTCTGTTCAATAGTATATGGCGGATATATGCGATAAATTAAAACAAACTGCTAAAATTTACAAATAAATAATTAAATATTACAAACAACGAAATAAAATTATAAATTAATACAAAGTAAATGAATATTTCTATAAATTGATTAAAATATATTTCTTGACTGAAAAATATGAAATGACAAGCTCTTTTATTGTTGATTTATGTATATACATAGTTACCTACATATTGAGCAAAGATGATATATTTTCACTTATTTGAAGATACGGTGAATATTCTTCTAGGTTAAATCCACGCATCGACTATTGTCTTGTAAAGAACGACGTAGGAGTTTTCTTCTCTGGAGTAGTCGTCGGCACAATATATGTACACTGATATATACTTTTCCACTTTTAGAGAAAAGTATATACACTTCACTAGGTTGTTCTTATTTTTTAAGAATATTAAACACTTTATTTGAAGGATGGCCTATTTCACACAGAGGACAACGTATTTAATTACACTTTCGCACGGGCTTTGCTCGTGTAATTCTTTGTGGGGACCGAATTTGAACATGCCTATGCACTTATTTTGGGAACGCACTTCCGGCAGGTCTCACACTTTGTTTTGAAACTGCTCTTTGGGCTGGGTGGCCACTTTATTTTGTAAGCTGGTTCCCCGCTTTATTTGGAGTCGCTCATTTGTCTAGCTCGTCACTGCGTACAGGATTGCTCTTATTACGCTGGCCCCACACCGAATTTACTTCAGGACTGTTAGCTTCTGTGGTCCGCCGCTTAATTATAATCTCTTCTTCCGCTAATTGTGGTATTTCCAAACATAGTCTCTACAGAAAGTCCCCTATGTTTTGAGGTTACATTATCAGGTACCTACGTTGAGAACATATAAGAATTCCATGAATGTCAAAAATAAGCCAATATACACATGAGCAAAACATATGCACTAAATATCATTGTGTATAATTAAATTAAAATATACAGGGTTCTAAAATAGATATAGCATTACAATTGAAGACGAAGTACTTTGTATAATGACAAAATACAAAATTTCCCAAAGAAATATTGCAGGCGATGAATATTTCTTGGTTTTATCCTACCCGAGAAGAGATTTGTAAAGGGCTATGCTGTTGGGCAATAAAGTTATTATTATTATTACGTGTATTTTTACGTCATTTCCAGAAATATTCCTAACAGCTCTAGTTTAAAAGACCAGACTATATTTTTCATAATTATGTTGTATAACAATTTGAAAATTTACTTACCTTTATTTAGAAAAGAATCTATAAATTTCTTCGTTATTTTTTGAGCGAGTTATGTATGTAATTATAGCAAATTTTTTTCTTTCATTTCCCACCGTTGGCCATTACCCTTTAATCGATATTTTGAAATGCCGCATAACCAGTACGATTCAAGTAAATGTTCTCAGGTTTCACGATCAGATGAGAAGTATCTTCTCATCTGATCATGTTTCATATTTTAAATGAAGGTCATTATTTTCGCCGTTTATTTATTTTCCCTTAAATGCCTAACTATAATTTAAATGCCTTCGTTAATTCTATTCAATTCCGATTAATTTTAATTTTAATATTATATTTAAGGTGTCACTGTCACAAATCACAAAAATTCGTAGATATGGTATTTATACTTTTCGAGTTATCTTTTATAGTGTCCATCAGATTTGTATCAGTCTCCTATTAACCCGTTTGGTCCAGTTATTCTCATTTATGTAAACGTAAATATATATTACATACGATACTAGAGTAAAATTACTTTCGGATGAGACTGAAGATGCGCGAGCGATGACGTTACAAAAATACTGAACACCTTAAAAACATTGAGCAGTCTTGACAATATAGGCGACAGTTTTAAATTTAAATAATATTTAGTTATATTAAACCCTAATAATTATGTTTTGTTGTCGATATTAAATAAACTTATTACTTCGCGAAGAATAAAATAATTATTAAATCAATTGGTATTATGTAACAAATTTTTTATAAATTGTATTTTACAATGAAATATTTCTTTTTATAGTGCTTTCACATTTAAGTCTTTATATTTACAAATTATTATTATATTAATCCTTATTTTGTAATATGGTTTTAATTAACCTTAATTTTGTTTTTTCTCATTATAATTTTACTCGTAACCAAAATCTCACTTTAGAGACATTAAAAGAAGATAAATACACAAGCATGTGCCTAGAAAAATTTTTGTATTTAATAAAACAAATATACATACATACAATGTATAATCAAATATTTATTTTCGCTGATGACAAAATTAATATAATATATTTTGAAACATTTAAAATCTTCAGTCTTCATCGCTTGAAAAATCGTAGAAATCATCTTCAGAGTCATTATTGACATTAATAATAAATTCTTCACAAAAATCATCCATTATGTGCTCCTTCATAATGTAATCTTTTTCTACATCTTCCACATGTCGACAAGTTTCTGACCATTCCTCTACCTTGATGTTTGAAAATTCTTCTCTCGCCAATTTTTCAACATCATTTATATGAAATGTAACATTTCTTGATGCAACCCGATTCTTTACAATGCCCCAGATTTTTTCAATCGGGTTTAGTTCTGGGTGGTATGGTGGCAATCTCAGGACGGTGGGGCCTTTTTTTGCAAATATACCATCTATGCTGTACTGTATATGTTTTGGCTTGTGAAATTTTACTAAATTGTACAACTCCGGTTTAGTACAATTTGCATCGTAAGTTATGCCCCTTTCGTTTAGCCACTGTATCATATCACACTTTCTACTGGCTGATGTTGGATGTTTATGTGACATAACATTATGGTAGCTGGCATTATCCACAACAATCACAGAATTATCAGGCAAATTAGGAATTAAAGATGTTTCTAACCATTTTTTATAATTTATGAAGTTCATGTCCTCATGGTAGTCGCCACTTTTTTGACCTGATTTGAAAATTAATAACGCATCATTAACAAAACCCTCTGCAGAACCAGCATGAACAATTATTAAACGCTTCCCTTTTGAAATTGGACACTTTAATCCTTCATTAGATTGATCGACCCATCCAAAAGGAGATGTATGCCCTGCATGTATGTAAGTTTCATCTAAAAATTACTTATGTACTTAAAATATGTACTAAATAGATTTTCTAAATGCTTTTTATACCTGTATATATTATTGGACGTCCTTGGGTACGATAATTTGTTATTTTGCGGATGTAAGAACACCTCAGCTCTCTTATGTCAAATCGCTCCATTAAAATCTTACGGTTATCAGTAGTTTTTTTCCATCTAGCAAATAAAAAGTTTAGAGTGATATTACTAAAAATAATAAAAGAAGTACCTGAATCCTATTCGCAGCAATAATTTCCTAAAAGATGATAGCCCTCCTGCAAAACCGATTCCTTCATCATCGTGAATTTTATTATAAACGGCTTTTATTGTGGGTCTTCTCTTTTCAGTCACATAAAAATTATGTACAATTCTGCGAATAATTTCTTCCCCACAGTTATCGACAGTAGATTTTGGTGATGGTTTTGGTGGTTTTATTTTTGTCGATAAGAATGAATTTACTTTTCTTGTTTCAACAGCATGACCTTCTTTAATTATTCGACCTACAGTGCTCCTAGAAGTACCTGTTGCTTCTGCAACTGTATCTAGCAGCTGACCTATAAATGATGAACAACATAAATTATAATTTTGAATTTGATTTTAAAAAAGTAATATTATTACAGGTTAAATATTATGTATCCACCTAATTTGTAAATATATTTACCTGTCACACCTTGTTTTTTAAAATAGTTATATACATTAAAAATTATTTCACGAGATTGTTCAAGAATAACTTTTCTCTTTTTCGAACAAGGGCTCACTTCCTCCAGGACAGAATTTGTTGCCATATCAGACATTTTACCCTGTGTAAATAAATACAACTAAATTTTCAGAAATTTTCTACTTACAAGAGGATGCATTCTTACTCTTGAATAGCTTTGAAAAAAAATTAATTAATAGATAAAACACAACAATAATATTACAAATAGGAAAACTCTCAATGTACGTACAACACCACTACGAAACACACCGATCAAATGCCTGGTACCGACTGACAAATAAACGATAAACGTTTGTGGCTCGTATAGTACACGGATTTATACTACTAGCTGTTTCTCTCATTTATGAGGTGGCTCTCTTTCTAATTACTAAAATGTGTTTCTGCGCCAGTCTCATCCGAAAATGATTTTACTCTATCTACTGACAAAGTTTAAAAAATATCTGTTGCTACAGATTTTTTATACCAATTTATCAAACTAATACGAGGGCTAATTGATATATAAAATCTCCAACAACGTCATTGCGTGTGTGGTGGGGAGAAACACAAGTTCTAACTTGCAAACGGTAATTTCAAGTACCTTGTCTTAGCAGACAAACTTTAATGTTCTTGTGTACCGTCGTGGAATAACAATGTCATTTATCATGAATTTCATTTCTGAGATGCATAACAAGCAACGATTCGTGATAAAATTTTTAACGTTGGAAGGTTGCGCGCCCAACGAAATTTGCAGGTGTTTGAAAGCTTGAGGTGCGATGAGGAAGTTCAATCTATAGCTAGAGACACAAATGAATAAATTATTTGTTTTCCTTTCGGTAATAGTGTGAATAATAGATATTCTAATCTTCATAACTATACTATTTTGATAACGACATTGTTAAAGTTGTTGCTTATTGTACTTATAGTAAAAAGCGTTCAAATAAGCTTTGCCTCTAGTAGGCCATTCCTTTAAAAACGTATGATTATTAATAATTTAAATTTGCATTAGTTGTCAATTAGACAGATGCATAGTTGACAAAAATTGCTTTGTAATTTAAAATTGATTTAACATGGTTTTTACTATACAACACAAATCATTCATGCTAGAATCTTATTTTCGAAACGGACGTAAGATTGACGGACAATGGCAGTATTCTCTTCAAGATTGTTTAGAAGAATTTAGAAATGAGTTCCCTAACGTCATCTTTGATTATGACAGTTTTCGGCACACAGTGACACATTCCGTTATGGTTTTCAGAGAAACAGGGAGTGTTAAACAGAAAGAAGGCGCAGGTCGGGCGAAAAAGCGTACAGAAGAGCTAGTTAATAATGTAAGAGAAATTATAAATAATGCACCAAGAACTTCCGTACGAGCATTATCACAACAAGTGGGTGTGTCAATTGGCACATGTCATACAATTTTGAAAAAGGACTTACATTTATTTCCATATCACATGACCTGTTATCAAGAAATCAAGGAAATCGACTATCCCAGAAGAATAACGTTTAGTCAGTGGTTCTTAAATAATTTTGATAATGACCTTCTTGACAAAACCTTTTTTTCTGATGAGTCATGGTTTTATCTGAATGGATATGTGAACTCACAAAATATGAGGATGTGGACTAATGAGAAACCACATAATTTTTTTGTTGAAACCGCACTTCATCCGCAGAAAATTGGTGTATGGTGTGCGATTAGTCGAAGGAGAATTATTGGCCCTATTTTTTTAACGGAACCTTAACAGGAGAAAGGTATCGACAAGAAATTATTATGCCATTTATCGAACAGCTTGGCGACGAAGAAATAACACAGGGTTACTTTCAACAAGACGGAGCTAGAGCACACACAGCAGGTGAAACAATTAATATTCTGCAGCAATTTTTTCAAAATCGGTTGATAAGTTTAAACACTGAACATGAATTTCCACTAAGATCTTGTGACATTACCCCATGTGATTTCTTTTTATGGCCATTCTTAAAGAACTCAATTTATCAAGTACAGATACCTGATCTTACAGGCCTTCAAATCAGAATTGCTGAAAGAATTAATGGAATTGACAATGCGATACTACAAAACACTTTTTCCTCCATTAGAAGAAGATGTGAGAAATGTTTCGAACAAGGTGGTGGACACTTTGAACAATTTTTATAAAATTTTGCTTGTTTGTTGGAAATAAACATATTTCATTCACTTAAAAATGTTCGTTTTATTATTTTGACATTTGTCATTTCAATCAAATATCTCATCTCATAACCAACAAAATTCCTATTAAAATTAGTAACAAGCTAAGACATAATCATAATTTCCAAGGGCTACTTTGAGGTAAAATTTATTTGAATTCTTTGTATAAGGAAAATTAAATTTGGAAACTTAGCGTTTAAGTACGCCGTTTGATCTTAGTAAATGTCATTAGGATTCTGAGCTATCAAATAATTACTTTGCAGAAGTCATTTAAATGCAGGATGAGGTAGCGAATACAAATACAAAAGTATTATACTTTATTAGCTTGACCCAACTATCATTGAATATGCAACAAACTAGTTAAATGAGTTCACTGCCCGCTTTGCAAAGCTACAAATCTGGGTCGTTTAAGGCGATATGTTCGGTATCTGAAACATCTCCAAATTACACAAAAACTATAAATGATAGAAAGATTAAATTTTGGATGTATCTCTATAATTATATTTAAAATATAATTAAAAAGACGTTTTTCAAAATTTATTTATTTTTCGTTTTTTTTTCAGATTTATATTTAAAAAGAACTCTAGTCATATCACAATGCTTAAAAGTGCACAAGAAAAAACTAAATTAAATTAAACAAAAAAAAATGAAATCGTAATTTGGAAGAAATGTTTGTAATAAAGAAGCATTGCTTTGGTAATGGTACGACCAGGACTGTGAAACTTCCAGTGGTCGGGGTAATTCAAGATAAAGTTTTTCTCCTTTTCACTTGAAGTTAGTAGCAATATTCGCTCTGCTCATCAATCCCTTGCGCAATCCATATTGTACTTGTCTAACCAAAACAAATACGAAATATCTCTCAAATATTTGCAGCATAAATTTGGATCGAAATGGTAATAAAGGAATTTCCAAACTAGAATAGATATGCCCAGTCATTGTTATTACTGAAAATTGAAGAACCATAAATTATGTTCTTACTATTGTTATTATTAGGAGCACAGTAAATAATTAGCGATATATCCTGCGACAACGAACTCTAGGAACAGTATGTTTTCAGTAATTCTATTATACGAGGCATGTTTTTTAAGTAAGACCGTTTTGAAATTAAAAAAAGACGTGCAAAGATATCTCAATAATTTTATTTTTACATGAAAGCCTGTACCTTAATCTACTTTTCTACATAATTTCCTTCAATATTGAGGCACTTGTCATAACGTTGTGCCAGTTTATGAATACCCTCCTCATAGAAGTCTGCCGCCTGACTTGTTAACCACTGCATCACAACTGTTTTGACTTCGTCATCGTCTTGAAGACGCTGGCCGCCCAGGTGATTCTTCAGGTGCAGGAACAGATGGTAGTCACTGGGCGCCAGATCAGGGCTGTACGGAGGATGATCTAGAGTTTCCCATTTAAAAGATGTGATGAGATCTTTGCTCTGATTAGCCACATGCGGACGGGCATTGTCATGCAGCAAAACGATGCCCTTGCTCAACTTGCCTCGTCTTTTGTTCTGGATTGAACGGCGCAGATTTTTCAAGGTCTCACAATAAGGTGCTGCATTGATTGTCTCATTACGAGGCAGAAATTCCACAAGCAATACTCCTTTTCTGTCCCAAAAAACTGTGCACATGATTTTCCGGGCAGAAATTGTTTGCTTAAACTTCACTTTTCCGGGTGAATCTGAATGCCGCCATTCCATGGACTGTTGCTTTGATTCAGGTGTGACGTAGGCCACCCATGTTTCATCGCCCGTAACAATTTGGCTTAAGAAATCATCACCGTCGTTGCGGTACCGCTCAAGGAAAGTCAATGCACTGCCTAAACGTTTGGTTTTGTGCACACCGTCAACATTTTCGGTACCCAACGTGAGCACAATTTTCGGTAATTCAAGCGCTCGCTCACAATGCCATACAAAACACTACGCGAAACATTAGGAAAGCCATCACACAAGGAGGACATCGAAAAGCGTCTGTTTTCTCTCACTTTATTGTCCACTTCCTGCACCAAACTTTCATTAACGACCGAAGGGCGCCCACTCCGTTGTTCATCATGCACATTTGTGCGGCCATCTTAAAATGCTCTCACCCACTTTCTTACCATTCCATCACTCATAATGTTTTGTCCGTAAACTGCACAAATCTCACGATGGATATCGATCGGTTTTAGGTCTTTAGCACTAAGAAATCTTATAACAGCCCGTACTTCACAGTCGGCGGGACTCACGATTATCGGAGGCATCTTAAACACTCAGTAAACAACGTAAACAAGGTAGAATCAGACAGTAATGGCGTCAGTGCGTACGCAAGAGATGTAGGTCCCCGGTGCGCATACGCAGAACGCCGACCGCAGCGCTGCGGTCGCGGTGTGAAAAAACGGTACTTACTTAAAGAACATGCCTCGTATATAATATACATTTTTAACCTTAATACACTGAAAAAATGTTAAATATTTTAGATAATATGTTTATGCATATCATGATTTTATTATTAGGTATAAACGGCTTTGTAAGCTAGTTCATTAGTCCATGGTGAATTTTTGAAGATAACTGATCACTAAAGGCCGGATTATATGCAGTTTGCATAAATTTGCATATTTACATAATATATGCATTTTGTATATTATTAGCATATTTTGTAGTAATTCAGCATTTTTGCATATTTCAAGCATCTGAATTTTATTTACTAAATCAAATTGATTATAGGCATTACTAAAAATATGTCGTAGATGTAACAAACAAACAAAAATTAAGCAGCCCTCTTTAAATTAAAAACAGCATTTTATTATGCCTCTTCCCGTTACTTTTCCGATAAGCGCCTCTAAGAATTTATTGATGCTCTTTCCATACATCCAGGCCGAGACAAAATTCCAGGAAAAGCTAATACCTTAAAACTTCTAAATAAATACAAAAATACTTTTTACCAGAAAATTAGGAGTATATGTGTTTCTTTGCTATTCGGAGAAATTTAATCCCATATTCGAAAGTAATTTTATTTGAAAAGTCATTTTACGCTGACTTTTCGAAGTGTAAACTTGTGAGTTGTAATATATATAATAGCAAAAATGCCGAAAATAGCGACTGTGGCTGGATGGATTGCACCTTATTCAGAATTGCGTATATATGGAGAAAAAGTGGATTGCGTAGCATGCTGCAAGATTGTGAGTAAAATTTTAAGTTTATTTTCTCTTATTAATTAATTAAATTTTTAATTATTCCTTTAGGTTTTACTAACATTTATTTTACAAGAAAACAACCGATGATGTGATTTTTTTTTGGCAGATTACAAGTGAAAGAAAGTTCCAAGTCGACCAACATATGAAACCTCCATCTCACGCTGAAAAACTAATAAAGATGAAATTGGCGAAGAAGGGTCAGCAAACATTACTGCAATGTTTGCCATCAACTTCCAAAAAATCGGAACAAGAACAATTTAATGAAGATTTGTGTCAAATGTTTGTGTCGGCAAATATTCCACTACATAAATTAAACAGTTTAAACGTCAAGTTATTTTTGCAAAAGTACATCAGCAAATATAACATTCCCGCTGTATCTATGCAAAACATTGAATAGTATTAAGAAGGTTGTTACAAACAATTATCTTTATATATGCCTAGATGAAACTACTGATAGTGTGAGACGATACATAGCAAAATGTTATTTAATTTCATTCAAACAGTTGGAAAAAGCAAATAATTTTACAATAACAAGGTTTATACATGAAGAACTGGTAACTTTCTTCTTACCGCAATCAATTCCAACAGAGAAAATTCTATTTTAATGGATGCTGCACCATACATGATGAAGGCAGCTTTCAACTTGAAAATCTTTTACCCAAATTTAATTATATATATATATATATATTTATGTGCATATTTTCAGTTTTTCTTTTTGTATATAATCCGGTCTTTACTGATCATAATAACCTAAAATCCTTTAAGACTTATTTAAATATGCAATCCACACAATATTCTGAAATGGTAAATAAGAAGTTTCCCATATCGAATGCGAAATTTATTGCAAATTCTGTAAAATATCGTAAAAGAATTCCAAGAAATCGTACGCAAATCGTCACTTAGCATCGCAAACACATACACAGATATTAGACCGTTGGAATCAGGCAATTTTAACGAAGAACTCTGTGAAACTTTAAAGGCGGCAAATAATGCATTAAATAAACTTAACAATCCCACCTTCAAAACATTTCTCCAAAAATATACTGGTAGAGATGTTCCTGTTGAATCCACCTTACGCAAATATTATGTTCCTAAGTGCTACACGAAAGCAGTAGAACGCATTAGAAGCCATCTTTCAAATCAGTACCTATGAATAAGTGCCGACGAAACTGTCGATATATTAGGTCGCTGTGTGGTAAATGTTGTAGCTGGTGCACTACATCCAAGTATTCCATATAACGCATATGTAATAGCAACAAAAGTTATAAATACAGTTGATGCAGAAACAGTAGCTAAAACCATTTACAACCAACAACCAAATGCTTAATTCGGACGACAGGTACAAAGAAAAAATACTTTTATTTGTAAGTGACAGTGCTGAATATATGTTAAAAGCAGGCGAACTATTAAAGGAAACATATTCTAATATGCTGCATATTACTTGTGTAGCAGATGCTCTCCACAGAATCTCTGAATATATCCGAGACACCTTTCCGGAAATTGATAGATTTGTATCCGCTTTTGAAAAAGTTTTAAGAAAAGCACCATTGAGAGTAGCTCTTTACATGGAAAAACTGACATCTGTGTCACTGCCTCCCTCTCCAGTAATAGCTAGATGGGGAACATGGTTGGAAGCTACTAGTTTTTATGCAGCGAATTTCGATAGTTTAGAAATGTTTAAATGACGATGCTCGAAATATTTCTGAGTGCAAGGAATTAATACAAATTCCAAACTTAAAAAATCAGTCGTACACTCTTCAGGAACATTTTGGAAATTTTCCAAAACTAATCACTGACTTTGAAAACCAAAATCTCAAATTAAATGATGGATTAACCACATTAGATGTGGCTACTAATAATTCAAAAAAATATTCCAAGTTACTTCGGATGTGGCCTCGGCAGACAAGTTTCATTGTTCGCCTTGACGTTTCTAAGATCTACGTAGTAATTTCTCAAATATTCATAATTTATTTCGAAATATGAACGTAGTAATCGCAGGGTTCAAAAGAAAGTATTTAAATTTTATCGCTCATAAAAAGCGACCCTTTGGAGCGCTTATAAAAATAATTCTTGTGTGCAGACATTAAATCAAATAATATTCTACTGACATAAAGTAAATCATCTTATAGAACTTCTTAGAGAAGCTACGATGAAAATAACTCCTAAACGCAAAAGAACACGGTTGAAGAAGACATCGATGATACTCCTATAACTTCTCGTAATACATGGGAAACTCGTAAAGTTGTAATAAATATTAAACTCAAAACTAGATAGCACAATGAAATATAAAATTATTACTTGAACTCGAGCTCTTAATATTGCTGGTGATAGATGCAGTGATATTCACCCATAATTCTTATTATGTTATTAAAATGTCTATTTTATTTATTTTTAGAATAAACTATTGCATTTAGTTTAAATATTTAAATATTTATATATATATAATTATATATACATATATATATATATATATATATATATATATATATATATATATATATATTGTTACGTTTCTTAGTATATGGTAAAATAAAATGAATGAATGTAAAATGTGAATAATTGATTTAATATAATATGGATATATATATGAATGAATGAATGTTATAAATGCCCCAAAAAGTTGGGCTCCAAATGTTATATTTCAATGACGTTAATTGTATATAAAAATTTACTTAAATCGGGCTTATACAATACTTATCTGTTTTTTATCGGCTAGCTTATTTCTCTCTCAGGGTTAAGGTAGGTTCACTTCTCTCCACTTTGAATTTGTTTACGTAGCTTATTTAATTGGAAATGGAACAATATCTCAAGTACTTTACAACAAAAAAACCAAAGTAAAATATTGACAATTAACTTTATTAATAAGAAAACATCTTGAAAAAATTTCAGAATTTAAATAAACAGTTTCGTGACACACATATAACATAAGGGAGACACACTTAGCAGTTGGTATTCTTACAGTACAAATGCAATATGGTGTAAGACAAGTGCAAATAATTGTTGCTTTATTAAAATATTTTATAAAAGTGAAATCGAATCAAGTTTAATATTAGAAATAGTGAATACTAAGTTTTAAATAATGTTGAATAAAAATTACAGTGGTTGAATATCGGTGAAAGCAATGCAAATAATTATTTATAGAATAAACAAAAAAAGTTCTAGAAGTGTTCATAAGCAAGTAAAAATGGCGCGTATAATAGTCGTAAAAATAGCAAAAAAAAACCTGAATCTTCGGATATAACCTCTGTTGATTCCTGCGCCTGTGTTCTGGAGAAGTCTTCACAGCGGGAACCTGGAGAATATTTCGGCTACTATCCCTCGGGATGATGTGAACTTTTCCAAATCTCCAAGTCCGACGGCGGCTTGAGCGGATGGCCGATCTCGAGCGTTCAAAGATGGTGTTCGATATACGGTGAAATTTTAGGCGGGTAGTTTTCGTATCGAAAACTTTAAAAATTCTTAACTCTTGAACTGTTTGGTCGGAAGATGTTAAATTTGGTCTACAGGTAGTTCGTAGGTAGGTGAAACGTTTGGTAGACTTAAAAATCTCGAGCACTTAATATTTTCGCCAATTTATTTTAATTAAGCCGGAGCACAAAAAAACGTGACCTCTCGTTGCAACTACTAATTACCGACGCCAATCTTTTCATTTGTTTTTAATTGCATAACTTGCCGCAAATCGCTCCATTCTTTACTTGCATTATCTTTTTGAATATTATTAAATTAAACATTTTTACAGTGTAAAACAGTTAAAAAAATTACATTTTGATTTATAAAATAACTTTAGTTAGGTAACATATGTTGATGTGTTTACAATCACTCTGTCAACATCTGTTTCTTTGCGGGTTATTGCACCGTTAAAATTGTGGGCGGGGCTTAATTGTTCAAATACATTTAAATATAAATACGTTAAATTTGTTTGAATAAAATCGCGTTACATATTAATTTGAAATAGAAATGAATATAAACATCACAATAAAAAAAGAAAAATAAGTTAATTATTTCAAGGCAAATTTGTCGTCATAATAAAGTCTTTATACTTTGAGTCAATTTTTCCCCTTCTTGGTATTAAATTACATAGTAAATACAAACATTACAGTTGCATGTATCCTTTGTATTTTTTCAGAGAAAGAGCCCTTCTTGCAATGCCTCAATATATATATATATATATATATATATATATATATATATATATATATTTAAATAAAGTAGTCCATATTAGTCACATTCATTATGTTATTTCTTCCTTGAGTTCCCACGAGGAAATCTGCACTATACGAGAGCCACTGCTAAAATTCTCAGAAAATTGTGAAATAAAGCAATTTACGTTATGTAAATCACTTTACTGTTCCTCAAGATACTCCCTTTAAGATGTTTTGCAGCCTATAAAACCAATCTCCAAAACACTTTTTCCATTCTGAACGAGGTATCTCAAAAACCAGTGATTAAATTCTTCAACAGACTCTTCAGGCCATGAAAACCGCTTTCCACGCATTTTATTTTTGATGTTTTGGAATAAAAAGAAGTCATTGGGCGGTAAATCGAACGAATATGCGCATTTATCATTAATTCGATGTTCCTGTTGGTCAAAAACTCGACAATTTGTCGTGCTGTGTCAGCGCTTGCATTGAAATGATGAACAATAATTCGTCGGTTTATGTTGTTTTTTCTGACTTCATCGATAACTTCCGCCAAACAAATTGACGTATACCGGCCAGCATTAACTGTTCGTCGATCCTCTAATACAACAGTTGCAACATGACCCGTTTTTTCCGAAGAAACAAGCAATCATTCTTTTCGAAACGCTTCGTGATCGCACCACTTTTGTTGGTTTAGGTTCATTTTGAAACACCCATACAGTCGATTGGCTGTTTAGTTTGAGGCTCATGAATATATCCAGGATTCGTCACTTGTTCCAATGTTATATACAGAATTTGAACGACCACAATCAAATTTTTTTAACATTTCCTTGCACCACTTGACACGTGCCTCTTTTTGCTCGTCTTTTAAATTTTGAGAAATCCAACGACTAGAAAGCATCCTGACATGTAAATGATCGTGCAAAATCGTATGTGTTTGTTTCGCCGCAATGCCTAAGGACGCCTCTATCTCACTGAATGTCACATGTCGATCTGATAAAATCATTTCACGCACAGCATCGATATTTTTCGCAACAACAGAGGTGCATAGACGCCTTTCACGAAGATCGTCACCAAACATTGGTCTTCCACGTTTGAATTCTGCGAACTATTAGTTAATTCCCAAATACCGAACTAAGCTTTTCGACGCATTGCTTTGGTGTCAAACCGTATCGAAAATCGTAAAAAAATCATCACCCGAAAATCACGATTCAAAATTTCCATTCTTGACACAGCTATTACTTTGTTAAATTCTGTTGAGACAAAGCTGTTCGGTTTTAAATCAGACTGTCAACTGAATTATAGATTAAAAATGTCAAATCTTACGAATATTATAATTGTGGAATGTTGGCAATTCAAGGAGTACTTGATTCCGCGAATGTTAGCAGTATCCCTCGTAGATGAGATATTCTTAAGGTTAATTAAGAACTTAAAAAGATATAAAACCCCTTACCACAATTACTAATCGTATTCCTAATACGTATTTCGACGACTAAGTTGTCATCCTCAGTAGGCAAAACAACTAATCAATAGTGGTGAACATTTGGTACAATAAATCTAACACAAAGAATCACGAAACATTTCACACATTCACGTATACAATAATTTAAAAAAAAATAAATAACGTTCATTAACCGTTCTTCAAAAATGGTATACCCGTGATTATTCTCACACCTTCTATTTTCTACTTCTTTTCTAAGAATGAGTAGAGACAACTAGAAGGGATAGGACCGTTGTCTGCGTTAATAATTTTTTTTTGTTTTTAACGATATGAATACTTGCGTATATATCGAACTCCCTCTGATTCCTTATATTTTTGAAAAGTTCGAACCCTTCTACCGTGTCGTTATGATTGGGGTTTCTAATACATGACGTGCGACACTAGATTTTTTTAATCTATTAAATTTAATATGCGATATATGTTTTTTATAAAGGGTTACTCTTAAGCATACCTTTTGACCTATATGCTTCAAATTACAATCGTGGCAATTAATTTCAAATATACCTGATTTCTGGTTCCAATCTACTCTATATTTGTTATTACCAAGGAGAAGAGCTTTAATTGTGTTTTCAGGCCGAAAAGAAAATTGGAGACCTCGTTCTTTAACAACCTTATTCGTCGTATTTCGTAATTTGAGGGTTTGGTAAGCACATGTGCTTCTTCTCATGATTATGTTGAGGTAACAAATATGTCTCTTTGATTATCTTTTTAAATTAGTCTTCCTAATTAATTTATTAATTATTATTTCTATGTCAAACGCGATGTTTTTAATAGAATCTAGTTCTTTTTCTAGTTCTTTTGTTTACGGAAAGTTTAGCAACAGATTGACAAGGAAATTGATTCAATTCTCTAGTCAATCGGTTGCTAAAATTAGGTCACATAGACTTTATTCAGCAAGTAATGTGAACTACGCAACTCTTCTGTAGGAACATTTAAACCTTATTATTTGCTTCTCTCACAAGAACTTTCAATTTGTTACACTATTGAAATGGTGTCATACTATTCAAATGGGCAGCAATCTCAATGGATTTCTGCCGATCGTTTAAAAGATATACAGGGTTAGTTAAAAGTATGGAGATGGCGATTTATTGTCGTTAATATTCATTTTAGGGATTTATGTTCAATATAAAAGTTTGTTAGGATATTTTGATCTACATTTGAGAATATTTGATTTTTTTTTTCTTCAATTGTTTTTCAGTTACGCTTGTCCGCGCATTTTTTTTAAATGGGAACTAGAAAATTTTACTCTACCATTCGATAGAGTTTTTTTCTCTTTACAAAATTCTTTTTGTTTTTTTAAAATTCATTTTAATAACTTTTTTATAAGAAAAAGCCGGTTCATGTGTTTAACAGATGTTCGGTACATCGCAGATAGACAGAAGCGTAGCGATAAACAAACTTGAGCGACATAATTTTATCAGTGGTTATTGTGTACGTCAAATCTTTGACAGAAATAATTCATTTGTGCAATTTGTTGCTGTTAATATTAACAATGGCGAGTTTAAGTGAACATGAACGAATTGAAATACTTATGATGTTGGGTTATGGAGATAGACGCAGAAGTTTACAAGACGTTAGTAATTTATTTAATGATACGCATCCAAATAGAAATCCAATTTCTAAATCCGTTGTTGGTAAAACTTTAAGACGCTTTGAACAAACGGGTAGCGTTAAAGATTTGCCAAGGAGTGGTAGACCTAGAACAGCAAAAAACGATGATAACAAACTGGATATTTTATTGGCTGTATCTGAATATCCCCATTTATCAACCAATCAATTAGCGGCCAATTTCAATATTTCACAGTCACCGATCGTGTCATTTTTAAAAAGTGAAAAGTATAAACCTTATAAGGTACACCTTGTACGCGAGTTAACGGAAGATGATTTTGATAGGAGATTACAATTTTCTGAAGAAATGTTAAATATTTGCAATAATAATGAAAATTTTGTCAATAATATTCTATTCTCAGACGAAGCTACTTTTTGCCTTACCGGTGAAGTAAACAGACATAACTGCAGATACTGGTCATCGGAAAATCCCTCTTGGTTTTTGGAGCACCATACGTAGTACCCCCAAAAGGTTAATGTTTAGGTTGGCATTCTAGGCGGTCATATTATCGGTCCCTTTTTCATCAATGGCAATTTAACTTCGGCTCTGTATTTGCAGTTATTGCAAAATTAAATAATACCTGCTAGTGCTACGCTCTATCCTCATGAAAACAATGAACACCTGCCCAATGACAGTATCTGGTTCCAGCAAGATGGCGCCCCGCCACATTATGGTGTAAATGTTCGGCAATATCTGGACAACGTTTTTCCCCACAGATGGATTGGAAGACGAGGAACCATTGAATGGCCAGCCCGTTCGCCAGATTTAAGTCCTTTAGATTTTTTTCTTTGGGGATACGTAAAGAACAAAGTTTACAAAGAAAAGCCCGATAACGTCGAAGATTTACAAATCCGAATTACCAGAACGATACAAGAAATTCCCCGAGATTTTTTACAGAACTCTGTTCGGGGTTTTGTAAATCGATTGGGTCATTGTCAAATTACTAATACACGACAATTTGAACACTTACTTTAATTTACTTTGTTATTAATTTGTTTAATTTTTCTTGTAAAAAAGTTATTAAAATGAATTTAAAAAAAACAAAAATATTATTGTAAAAAGAAAAAAACCTCTATCGAATGGAAGAGCAAAATTTACCAGTTCCCATTTAAAAAAAAATGCGCGAACAGGCGTATCTAAAAAAACAATTGAAGAAAAAAAATTCAAATATTCTCAAATGTAGATCAAAATATCTTAACAAACTTTTATATTGAACATAATTCCCTAAAATGAATATTAACGACAATAAATCGCCGTCTCCATACTTTTAAATAAGCCTGTATATTATTATATTAACTAAGATCTGACCTGCGTTCAGTGTTAGCGCTCGCCGATTTTGCTTTTTACTGTTTCGTTTATGTGAATGTATCTTAATTTGTGTTAGAATCAATAAAATTAATAACCTTTAAAAAATAAATTTTCTTTGTATTCACTTAATTATCGTCCATTAATTTAAAACTTAACAATTGTAACAGTTCATTAGTTATTATTTTTTAAGTTTTTAATTTAAAATTTGAATATCCTTTCGAATGCATGCTCTTTAAAGACTAAATATGTCCTATTTAAAGACTGAATATGTGCAATTCCGAAAGTAATAAAAAACTACCTGCTACTTGAGACTTTAGCAAGTAACTTCCAATTAAGTATCAATATTTAAGTAGGATAAATATCCTCGAAATTATTTTTCAGTTTGACTATATTAAAAATGTTTTTTTTTTAATTTGTAATAAATTACTTGAAGAACTGAGCTGATTCAAACCTTTTTATTAAATTGCGGGGAAAAAAGGGGCGATTGATTTCCATTCAACATTGTCACGAGCCACTACTGTGTTAAAACGAAAAACAAAAGCATGGTAAGTTCTATATATAATAAGAATAAAAAAATAAATAGATATAATAAAACACAGTTGTATAGTTTCAAAATAATATATATGCACTACATATGTTTCACCACACTGTGGCTTCATCAGGTGGATGAATATACTAATTCAAAATATCAATTAGATCTTATATATATATCAATACAAAGTACAGAACTAATCTTATTCTAAGAGGGGGTAGACATGTATGAGTTTTAAGTTTAGTAGGGGGGAGTTATTTATGTCTAGTTGGT
Source organism: Melolontha melolontha (assembly GCA_935421215.2). NCBI lineage: Eukaryota > Metazoa > Arthropoda > Insecta > Coleoptera > Scarabaeidae > Melolontha > Melolontha melolontha. Next base: position 155,961,208 of record OW285239.1, read on the forward strand.
CATTTAAAATTATACCTAATTTATTATATTTGTTAATTTCTAAACTTTCTAACATATTAAGTTTTTTACTTTTATCTAGAACATGCAATTCTACCTTTATTAATAGAAATTATTTTTAAGCACATGCAAAAAATATAGTACATTACATTAAGGCACGTGGATCCATGTATAGTAGCCAAGAGATCTGAAGAAATTCTCTGTCTGCCGAAGTTTACTAGCTCATTTAGCGTTACCCAGGGTGCACATGTAACAATCTGCCACGGACGCGGAATGAAGATACTACTTTAATTAAGCTTAAAGACCTTCTAGAATTCAATTCGATCTCTTCCGATTTAACAAACGAATACATAAAACTAACAACACTTTGCATGGATCAAAACACTTGCTCTTTCAACAATAACTTCTATAAACAAACCCATGGCACAGCTATGGGCAATCTTCTATCACCTTTCTTAGCAAACCTATTTTTGAATAACCTTGAAACCAAAGTCAAAGCTAATTGTGGCATTTTTCCTAAGTTTTGGGCAAGATATGTAGATTATATGTTTGCAGTGATACCCGAATCTTTCACTACGGAGGCTTTCTTAAATATTTCAAATAAACAATATCCATCAATACGTTTCACGCACGAATTAGAAAAAGATAAAACTTTATCCTTTTTAGATTTAAAAATGGCATTATCAGACAATACTTTTCAATTTGACATCCACAGAAAAGAAGCACATACAGACAATTACATTTATAAACACTCGTACACTTTTCACAAATATAAAGAGAGCACTTTTTATTTTTTAATCAACAGATTACTGTCAATCCCTCTATCTCCTATAAATTTTAAGAAAGAATAAGACTTCATAGTTAAAGTGCCAGAATCGATTGGTTACGACAAACAATTAGTATTGAAAATTAAAAACAAACTAGAAAAGAAAAGGCTCAAAACTTCAAAAATCACTTTGAACAACAATAAAAAATACTGTAAGATATCATATCATAAAAATTGGCATAACAGCGTAATAAAACTGTTTCAAAAATACAATTTAATTGCAGCTTTCTCCAACAATAATAAGTTACAACAGCGTCTAAGAACAAAAATTGTTAACACAGATTCGTTGAAAGAGTCGGGCATTTACAAAATAAGTTGTAATTCTTGTCCAAAATTATACATCGGGCAAACCAGAAGAAATGTTCAAACACCGATACAAAGAACACATGGCTCATGTTAAATTACACAACATAGAAAAGTCAGCATTAGCTCTACACCGTACAGATACAGGTCACAACTTCAATTTAGAATATGTTGGTTTAGTTAAAAAAAAGTAGTAATAGAAATCTAGACATGTGGGAAGCCATATTACATGAAAAAAACACAAAAATTATCTTCTAAATAATAATATTTCACCCCTCATTAATAAACTGTTAACATGTATACCGACATCATTAAATACTTAAGACATCTTGTAATTAGGTACTAAATTCTTCATTCGCATTAATATTTTATATTGTAATCACTAATTCTTTTGCCGTTAGTCCAACCCAATGCCCTCCTTTGTTTCATAGATATTTGGTATTTTGCCATGAACTCATTCTCAGAAATTGTATTTGTTCATTAATTTGTTTTTCACCCTACCTCTAATTTTTCTATATATGATGTATTTTCATATTATGTCTTGTCTCGTAGATCTTATGTTTAAACAGAACTACTGATGATGTGTGCAGAGCACACAAAATGTACATTTACTTTATTAAAACTATTTTTGTGAAAAAAGTGTTTTGTTTTATTTCGTTAAATCGCGATTTGTTAGAATTATTTTCAAATTTTGCTATGTACATATTTTCCAATATTTCCGTTTTTTTCAGAAATTGTTTCATAAATTTCATATTTTAGTTATTCCATACCATACTCCATATCTCCGCATTTTTCAGAAATTTTTGAATAAGTCTATGTGGAGATTTTCTTATGCTTTTACCGCATTTTTCATTACAACAGAGTCTATTAGAAGCTATTCCTTATAACCTCTTGATCTTTTTCCACATCCCTTCTGTACCAATCGTTTGTTAACCATGCCATTGACAAAGGATAGATATAAAAAGGAATTAACTTTAATTAAAAAAATCGCTAGTTACAACGGTTTCGATTCAGAAATAATAAACAAGCTAGTTAGAAAACATAAAGTAAGAAAAACAATTCAGGATTCCACATGTTTGCTACCTCAAATTGATTCGAGCAAAAAATTTATTAGTTTACCGTTTCACGAAACTACGAAAAATGTAAGCAAAACCTTTAAACAGTATAATGTTCAAGTAGCATTTCGGTCGAATAACTCCCTAAAATCTCTCTTAGGCAACGCGAAAGACAAAGTTGAGGTAAAGAACAAATCTGGAATCTATGACATAAATTGTAAGGATTGTGATAAAAAATATGTTGGCCAAACAAAACTTTCGATTCTAACTCGTTATAAAGAACATGTTTCGCATATTAGATGCAATAGACCGGAAAAATCAAGTGTTGCCCGACATATTCTTGAATCAGATCACAACGTAACATCTGACTGTCTGAGATTAATACAAAACGTCACACGCCCCCGCGAATTAGATAGTTTTGAGAGCATTTTTATCTTTAAAAATAGGAATAACGTAATTATCGCAGATTTGGGTCCTATACCAGGTTCTTCTTTATTTGAGTTAATTGACAGTTAGATGTTATTAAAGCAAGAAAAATAGGAAAACCATTAAAAAATATTCGAATTCATGGAATTTATTTTTAAATTCGTTTCATTACAATATTTGCCATTAAAATATTCTGACTCAACATTAATTTCCAAATTTATATTTCAACATAATTTAAGGATTAGTTTCATAATCGGATTCTTAATGTATGTTAAATCACGGCTTTTATAATATTTCTAAACGGTTTTTCTAGAGAATTTACAAATAATGGGTAAATGCTCTTGCATGAATAGGTGGGGTTTACCAAAATGTATGTAATTTTTGTAACATTTAAGATTGAAGAATTTAGTGTTAAACTAGAAGACGTTCAGAACAATCCTTCTGTGAGTGTTTTTGTGCGTTCAAGTGTTACACTGTTTTTTTCTACTGAAGATGACAACGTGGTTGTAGAAATACGTATTTATGAATCATTAAATTCTATTGTGGTAAGGGTTTTTTAATTTTATTTTATCCCTTCTGTTCTTCTTCTACAAGGTTGTTATTTTCCAAGTGGGCGCATATCATTTCAGATATAATTGAGGTAAACATCTTATATATTGCGGAACAACAGAATCTAATTATCATTACTGTGACATAAAATAACAATTTCGACATTACGGGTTCGCCGACATTTATACATTTTAAAATAAATGTTCAGTTGGATGAACATACAGAAAAATTTTGTTACTATCACCGTTGAAATCACTATATACTTAACTATAATTACCCCGCTTAATGATAATTGTTATTTAATTTATTCACCGTAATAATAATAATACTCATAATGATATTTAACTTTCCATTTTACAGTATAACTAATTTGACTATGCGAGATGCATTTCACCACTATATTTCCATATTGGTTGTTTATTTATGCCGTTGTAATGGTAACTGATCATTTTTTTTTTAATTTCTAAATATTTCTGCAACCTTTTTCTTAGTTTCAGCAACGTGACTACATACTGAACAACTATTTTTTAAAGTTGAACTACTACGATCACAGTTTTTTCGAATATTTTCGAGTTCGAAACGTGAAACTAAATCGAACGTATAAAGCTTATTCAGTAAATTTTAAACTTCTGGCAAATTTAGATGGTGATTCATTCAAGGTGCGTATCACGTTTTGAATAACACATCACATTAGACTAATAATCTACAGTTCATAAAGTATAAGTTTTCAGTTCAAGGTCAAATTCGAAGCATATGATTCAAATCAGTACTGCGGAGTCAAATGAAGTCATGTATTCAGTCGCGGAAACAACCGTCTGTCATCATAAAATATAAATGTCATGTTTCGCAAACATTGTCAAAATTTCAGTTATACTTGCAATATAACCAAAGAAAGCAAATACATAACCTACATGTCAAAATAATGAGTAAAGAAATGCGTAGGTATTGAAAAGATCTTTAGGCCCGTATTCACAGAAAACGGAATAATGGTTCATTATGAAATGGTCGTTTTAATTATAATGGTCATTAAATGAAATAGCACATTCATAAACGTTAGAAAGAATTTTTTAACAGATCATTACGAAATTATCGATCTAGGGAATTTTAACGAAATTATTTGGGAAAAACATACTTCACTGTAATCAAATCACAGCAAATCGCAAAAATGGAGATGTCAAAACGTGTAAAAGGTAAACACTTTTCGGACAGAGAGATTTGTCTCTTGCTGGATACTATAGAATCACATATCGGTGTTATTGAGAATAAAAGGACCGATGCCATCACATCGAAGGGTAAAACAACAGCATTGGAAGAAATCACACGTAATTTAAATAGCTCTAATAGCGGTCCACATAGGACAATACAACAATTGAAAGTGTTCTATGATAATTTTAAACGAAGAAGTAGAAAAGAACAGGCGGATGATAAGGTGAATTTTCATTACTTAATAAATTTAATGTAGGCTAATCTGTACCTCACAGGTAGAGGGACGTTTAGAAAGACTAGGAGAAAATGGAGAACGTCTCCAAAGCATGTTGAAGAAGCATTGCGAATGTGATGCCAATAACTTTGACAGTGAATCATGCTATCAAAAAGTATAGAATCTGGTAAAGTTATATGTTTATATTTATGGTGTATTCAACTAGTTGTCATTGTAGATCCTCTATATATTGTAGTAGAAGCTGACAACGATGCTATCATTGAGTTAAGCGAATTAACCAGTATTAGTAAAGAAAATAATCCAAATTGTGTTAATAGTGAATATATATTTGCCAATATAAATGACATTGTTCATAATAGAAAAAAAAATCAAATGAAGAACAAATTTATTTAAAAAGAAAGTACGAATTGGCCATTGAAGTTCAAGAACAACAACTTCGAAATGCACAATTGGATGAAAATATTCTTCAAGCAAAATTAAGATGTGCCATTATAGAAGAAAAGATGCAAGCCAACAAATAAAAACTTCAAGAAATAGAACTGTGTAAATTGTCATCATGAATATGAATTTATTTATTTTATATGTTCCTTTTTTGAAACTTGTATTACAGTGCTACTAAAGAAATTACTGTTTTTTTTTTTTTTAATATTAACAAAATTATACAGTAAATACTTCATTTATCACAGCTTGACGAACTCTTGCGTTGTCATTATGATGATTAGGTATGGGAACCATTTTATATGCTTCTTGGGGTATTTCAACGGCAAGATCCATGTCTGGTACATCATCATTTAAACCAATAGTAATATTATGTAATATCGCGCACGCTACTATAACAGGTAATATATTTTTTTTCTTCAAACGTATTCCTACAGATACAAAAACGTGTATATAAGTCTTCGTTATAGCATAATGGTACGTTATATCATATTACGAGCCTTAGTGAATACAGGGGTGTTAAAAATGTTTGCATTATTAAGAATGACATACCTACCGAAATCATTTTCTTGCACTATATCTGGGTTCAGAAGATTGGGAATGTATTAATTTGATGAATAATTTAGATTTCTACTTAACTTATATATTGTTTATATTTTAAATAAATTTAAATATATTGGAATAGAATGTAAAAGTTATGTTCGTAACTCTTTGAAAAAGAATTAAAACCTTTTGAAAGTTTGAAAGTAAATATATGTTGTCAAATTAATAAAAGAAACATTTATATAGTCTACATTTAATATTTTATTGTTTCTTAAGAAAATAATGGTATAATAATACAATCCCAAATCTTTACTTTCTTTATACATGTCATAAACAGTATTTCGAACTTCCATTTTCGTTGCTTCTGGTAAATCCTTAGTTTTTGGCTTCCTACAAGACCTGTTTTTGCCAGGAGATGATAAGACTGGATTCTGAACGCTACGATGTTTTATAGTGTAGACCGTTCTACTAGAAATATTAAGGGCTTGTGCTACCCTCTAAAATAAAACTAATTTTATAACTGCCTTATGTGATTATGTGAATTACCTCATGAACACGATCGATGGACATAACTGGCCCACCATTCTCTTTTTCTCGTTCAAAATAGGCTGTAAGATTTAATACAAGCTGTTGAGCTTGAGAACCAAGAGGCTTACCAGGCACTAAGAAATACTCTGTCAAATAAATAGGTTAGAAATGTCAAAGTGATAATCAAACAATTTCGTACTTATTTCCACTAATTGATATTATTATTTATTACCAGTATTGTTCTCAAAAGAACAGATTTTGTAATTTTTTGATGACAAACGAGATATTAAAATTAGATTACTTAACCAAGAAGTCAGAATACCGGAAACAAAGCCAATAAACAACAGTATTAAAATAATTTCTCAGCAATCCGAATATCATAAGACTATCTCCTAGACAACCTATCCCTTTTTATTTAATATAATATTTCAAAGACGTACGTCTTAACTTAAAATGACAAACGTGTGTAGTATTACAGCGCGTATTCATATGTGTTAGAAAGAGATAAAGTACAATTTGCAGTTTCCACTTGGGCAGTACGAACTGAAAACTTATACTTTATGAACTGTACACAAATCTGCACATCTGCTACATGAAATATTGCAATAAAACTACACTGACCGGCAAAGAAAAAGAAGAAGAGACAAAAGAATTAATAGCAAGTGTGGCTGATTTTGGTCTTGCAAGGGCTGCTTAAAGGTAGGCTTCGATCTAATAGAATTAAGATCTCCAATAGGGTCACTTCACTTCACCTACGTCTAAGTCACTAATCGAGACTGAGGAGATCATTCAAGAAGTTGTCAAGCGAGACCGTCGCAAGAATAACGTGGTCATTTATGGTGTCAAAGATATCCATTGTGAATCCAAAGAACAGCAAATAAATTAGGATTGAGTAACATTGCGTGAAGTTTTCAATGAGATTGGAACTGAATTCAGCGACAATCTTAAACACTTTAGGTTAGGTAGATATGATCCTACCAACTGATTCGAAGCGTCCTATTAAGGTATGTTTGTCTTCTGTGGGTAACGTTCACAGGCTGCTCAAGAGAAGCAGACATTTGAGGGAGTCTGACAAGTTTTCGACTGTAGTTATTTCTCGCGATCAAACGCCGTTTCAGACAAAACTTTATAAAAGCGTAAAGGCTGAACTACTCGATCGATTATTATCTAAGGGTGAGGACAATATTAAAATAAAATATATGAATGGGATTCCAAAAATTATTAGTTCGTCAAACTAAATGTCCCTAACAGAGAGTCTATCCATTTTACTACCAAAACGTTAGAGGTTTATGTGTCCATATGACATGATATTACTTTCTGGAATTTGGTTGTGTAACTCAGTCTATAATAATGAACCTTTTTCTTCATTTTACAATAACATACTGCTATGAATAGTGGTTTTGAATTAGATTATACCACTAATCACAACCAATCGGTCCAGCTTAGATATTCAATCGGTTTATTTTCTAGATGAAACTGCTTTTCCCTCAGGGTTCCAATCGGAAAAGTGGAAAACACAATTTAATTATAGTCTATGTCACCCAAACTTCGAACTATTGCTCTTATGGAGATAGCATTTGTTGTTGCCTAATTTCTAACAATAGGGTTATTTCATTTATAGATTGGCTATACGTAAGATATTGATTTATCGATTTGACATTCAAAATGCATGTTGTTTACCTTTTAGGTTAGAAAACTCTTGTCTTAAATCTGTATTTACAAGACGTTCAATTTAGTTAAAATCATTAATGCAAAAATAGGTAGATGTGCATAAATTAAACAAAATCGTTTCGACATTTTTTTAAAATTCAATAATGTAATTTTATTTTGGATTATTTTATAAATATGAGACATTTACAGTGTACACAACTTTCATGTAAGACAATATTATTCTCACAAGTGAATCAAAAATAAATAAACAAATTAGTAAATCAATGAATTAAAATACATCAATATCTGAAGAGCTAGCAGAAGAAGATCCAGCTGACAAATGAATAATAAATTCTTTAGGATCATCCTGAATTTCATCTAATCTCCACATTTCGTCCTCAACTAAAAATTTAAAAAAATTAAGAAAAAGTAGTAATAAGAAAAGTAAGTTGCCCTACCATTCATAACATGTTTGATATAATTTTGCCAGTTCTGAACTGAAACATTTTTATAACCTTCTTCTATGAGAATTGGTATTTCCTTCGTTTTAAAAGAAGTATTGTTGTGCTTGATATAATTCTTCACCTGTGCCCATACCATTTCAATAGGATTTAATGTACAATGATAGGGTGGCAAACGTAATATGGTATGTCCCCTCTGAGCAGCTGCTTCATCAAGCAGATATTTATTATAGTGATCCTTATGTATCGACAAAATTTGTAGCAAATCGCGTTTTAGTAATCCTTCCTCAACAGGAATACCTTTCTCACTTAACCAGTCGAAAATCTCTTGCTTCTTAGAGGCAGTAGTTGGTATTTTTTCTTGCTTGCGACTGTGATAAGAAGCGTTATCGATCACAATCACTGAGTTCGCAGGTAAATTAGGTAGTAAGCATTCTAGGAACCAGCTCTCATATAAGTCTGCACATACCTCATCATGAGCATCTAAAGTATTCTTTTTGCAGAGAAAGTTGTACTCAGCACCAGTGCAAATCCTTTCTCATTACCCGCATGAATAAGAGCATATCGTTGCCCTCGACCTTTTGGTGGAGTTAGACCAGTACTCAAGTCATTAATGAATGCGTTTCTAGAGGTACTTACAGTTGTGTCAGTCCATGCTTTGGATACAAAGTTTCCGACATTCACCCACGATTCGTCTGTAAATACAATGTTTTTCCCTTCGCTGCGATATCTCCTATTGTTACGTAAATATGCATGACGCCATCTTATAATATCATCTCGATCCATCATCATTACCTTCTTGCCAATTTTTTCAAATGAAAAACTAATATATTTTAACAATCTGTAGAGCGTTGACCTAGAGAAATTAGGTACAGCTTCTTCGTTACGTAAAAAGAAACTGTGTACTTTACGCCTCACAAGCATTTGTACATGTTCTTCGTATATATGGAAACGGGTATTTTTGGGAGTGGCACATTTTGTTTTTTCTACAGATGCAGGGGGACAGTTTTCCTTTTCTTTGCGAATGGAATACACAATTCCTTTGCCACAGTCCAAAGCTTTTGCCGTCTCTTCGACTGCCTTGGAAACACTCATACTGTTCGCAAAGTATGTGAAGCAATTATAAATCATAAGTTTTTCTCTAACAGAAAAGGTTTCGCCTTGGTGCTTTCTTTTACAGGCTTCCATCCTGCAACCTCTAAGTTTACATTTTTATGTGATAATAATTAACTATTTCGATTTTACTTACAATAGTTTATATTATTGAATTTGCAGTAGTTTTTAAAAAAAAAGAAGAATTAATACAAATAAAGGGAAAAAATCAAAGAAAATCAAACAAAACGAAATATACACAAAAGATGACAGAACGAAAATTTCAAGTGACAGGGAGTATATAACAAACACAAAATAAAAATTTTCCCCTAGAGACAAAGTGCGCCAAAATAAATGCAACGTCGTACTGTTAAAAAAAGATAGTTATATGAGCATCGCTATAAGTTAATAAGAGAGGCTATTCTCCATAAGACCCAATACTTCGAAGTTTGGGTGAAACAGACTATAGTAAAATATTTGAGCGCCACTCAAAACTTGTTTGAGAAAAGTTATGAAAAAGTTTTTAAGTTACTAATGAGCACAAAAGAAAAAAGGTATAATTCGAAAACACACACAGCTAACTTTAAATGAAACTTTAATACAAATAAAAAAAATTTAAAAAAATATCTTTATGAAGTATAAAGATTAATATTGCGTCATTAAACAATATTATTAAGGTAAAAATATTATATGAAAATGACCGTAGCATATAATAAGAAACTCCTTTGTGACTTCCCATCAAAATTACAACTAATAAACTACAAAGATGCTTTTCAATTTCTCCCTCAATAAACAAAGTAAACAAACAGATATGACAGCCCTAAACAACCTCTAACGCATGTGCAAACCACATGAAAAAATGCCCTTGATATACCAACGTATAAAACTTTACAGTTAACAGATTTTTTTAACTAGAAACTTTAAAAACCTTCTTTGTCATTTATTTCAAATAACTAAGATTAAAAATATATACATATTGCAGTGTATTGTAGAAATATATATTGAAGATAATCCGCAATGCACCACTATGAGTCCGGGCTGCCTTACGGAGAGTTTATTTCTTTTAATAGAGTCCTCTAAAGTCTCAGGTTCATTTACGAACGTGGACAGAAAAACAAAATATAAGCATTAAAACAAGCACTTTTCCACAAAATTTTTATTAAAATAAAAAAATTTAAAAAAAACGTCTTTATAAAGTATAAAGACGTGCCACTGCAACATCAATGCAATAAACAGAGGAAAACTTGTATGGTAATGAACTCATACAATCAAAAAACCTCTTATTAACGCGAGCAAAAATTACACTAATTAAATAGGTCGGAAAATTTTCAAATTCAAATATTTACTTTACCCCCAAACTTCAAACGTCAATAGAGACAAACTGTTAACTACGCGTGTCACTGATCAGATCATGCGCAACAATAACATGATAAACATATTCCCTCCAAAATCCTGACTTCAATATGCTATTAAAACATGATAATAGCAAAAAATCTCCCTCATAAGAAATATGAAAATTTTCCTTGCTATTCATCTACAACTTAAAATATATCAAAATTAAATATAATCAATTAAACTATGAGCTCAAAAATTATTAAAATTATTATCAAGAATAATATCAAATAAATTTATTTGCCAAAAGGACTACTTACATTAATTAATGTAACCTTAGCACACACAAAAACGTAACGAGAGATTTTTCAGATGAATCATACATTTCAAATCAAAATTACAAGTTAAAACACTCGTAACAAATCGATAATTAAATTGAACACATCAAAAATCAAAAACTAAAAACATAAACCGAACTTATTCAAATATTTTAAATAAAGAAGAAGTCCTTATTCAAAAATTAACACATGTGAATCATCTGAAGGTACATGAATCTTTGGTGCGGAAATAACCTTCGTCCAAGAATAAAAAAAAATCAAGCTACAAACCTCGAACGGTACAACGTCCGGTAAAAGTTCCACAACGTGAATCAAGACAATCTTCGACCAATATACAGTCTAGGTATAAAATACACGCCAATTTAAATTTTTAAATAAAATATTACAAATCACTAAATATAAACCTGAAAACAAATTATATATAATTAATAATTATATTTAACTATATTCTTCGGAGAAAAATCTACTGCAATATGTCAAAATTAACTCAATGGAAAAATACACAAATCAATACATTCAAAATAATGCTAATAATGATAATAAGAATAATATCTTATAAAACAAATTTACTTACGTAAAATTAAAAAAATATATATATTTTTTCGAGACACTAATTAAACAATTACGAGTTCTACACACTCGTAAATAAATCGGTATTGAAATCAAACACCATCCACAATTAAATCAAATCACTAAGTTAATTAACAAAGATAAAGATTTATCTAATTATCACGACCTTCTAAACTCAGCGTACAATAGTGTCTGATGCGGATACAGCAAGACAAAACGGCGTGCTTCAACTACACTAGTCAAAAATAAATCTCAGTTCAAAATAAAAATTACATTCATAAATAATAAATTTCAAAATTATACACTAGCGTTCAAAATAAATGTACAACGATATATTAAAACTTTTCAAAATATTTGCGGGGAAAAATCTATAGCAATACGTTATGACAGAGATGTACAAAATACTGGTAGATCTCTTGGTGGTGGTGTATTACATTTCGTAATGAAATTAAATATAATGTAATTGATGTGTCTTCCTTTAAATCAGCGGTTTCATTGATAGATTTAATAATATGTAACTGCGAAAATATTGAGTCTTCATATTTTCTTGTATTAGTTTATATCCCACCTTATTTGAACTGCGCAGACTTTGAACTATTCCTCGACATGCTGGAAATCATTATTACTGGAAAAAATATTTTACTTGTAGGGGATTTTAGTATTCCAAATTTTGGAAAACCTGGTGTTGCGTCTGATGCGAACCTAGAGCTTCTGCTTTCATATGGTATCTTTAAATCTAACTCAGTTCAACGATATTACCAATGCAAATGATCGGCTGTTGGACGTGATACTATCAAACATGGATTGTGAGTTTGATGTTGGACATGGTTCTAACTCCCTTCTTGTTGAAGACAGACACCATCCTGCATTATGGTTTGATGTTATGTATAGGGTAGGATCTCGTACATGTCCACTTCTATCAAACAACAATATTAAATATAACTTTAAAGAGACTAATTTTATAAAACTATATTCTGATCTACTCCAAACTGACTGGTCCTTCCTAGATAGTTGATATTGATGTTGACGAGTGTCTTGTTGCTTTTTATTACGAACTTTATTCTGTTTTAAGCCTTTCTGTTCCTGTGCAAAGATCTTCGTCAAATAAAACTTATCCTCTGTGGTTTACTAAGAACATAACGAAAAATCTTTTGTTGAAGCGTCACTATCATAGAAAGTGGAAATCTACTGGTAATGATTATTACAAATTAGAGTTTCAGAGAATTCGAAGAATTACTAAAACGGAAATTTCTAGAAGCTATACATGCTATACACATGACATAGAAGAAAAAAATTTTAATTATCCATCTCAATTCTGGACTTTTGTTAATTCAGAACGCAACATGTCTAGAATTCCAAGTAATTTACATTTTAATAATCAGGAATATTCCAAACCACAAGCCATTGTTGACGCCTTTGCATCTACATTTGCAGAAGTTTATCTTCCTAAAAACTCCGATGATGCGTCACGTGAGTACGATACTATTAGTAGTTATCCGCTTATCGTCGTTCTTTCTGTTACACAGCATGATATCATCGAGGCCATTGGGAAACTGAAGAATAAACATACTGCTGGAGTCGATAATATCCCAATGTATTTAGTTAAGGACTGCGCCAATGTTTTCGTTCATCCACTCTCCACTCTTCAATTTATCCATTAAAACATCTTCATTTCCACAAGCATGGAAAATCGCTTGGACTTGTCCTGTATTTAAAAAGGGTGATAAGGGCCGAAATCACGTTCTTGGAACTGCTTCCTCCTTGGTCCATGTTTCATCCACAATTGGAGTATCTTCAGTGCTGCTACCATTATAGCTGCAACTGGACTCCAGTTTCAGTTTAGCAACGATAGCAGCAACCCTGAAGGTATTCCTTGCAATTATGAAAATGTCCCTTGCAGTTGTGAATCGGAAACAGTTCCAAAGATGCAGCTCCAACCCAGAATCCTAGACTATCCCTTGGGTGTTGACAACTATCAGTTTATATTTCTCTTAAAGTACAAATCTACTTTCTTATTTTTCTTTAGGAATGTAATTTGTATTATACGTCAAAAATTAAATCATAACCTACTTGAGGATAAGTGCATTAGACATGGGGTTTTTTTGTATTATAAATTTTAGTTGTGAAAGAAGTTATAGCACCAATCTCGTTATATTTTGATATACCCTCGTATAATCGGAACGAATATAATAAGAAAAAAAATGGGGCTCATATCACTTACAGTATATGAGGTCTATTTTTAATCCATAGTAAACAGATTAAGACTTTAATCTAGCATACAACTTTTTATTTTCGTTTTAGTTTTTTACAATTGATATAAGACATTTAATTTTTAAATTTAATATACAATTTGTTAGAGTAAATGTAATATCATTCGAAACATTTATAATAACAGATATAATATTTTCAGGTGAGTGTATTATTAATTAAAATTATGGATAATATTCCAAAACTTCCAATCGCTCACTTCGACATAAAAGTGTGTGATTCCATTAAAAGTAATACTTTGGATCTCTATCATCTACTGAAGCAGGGAAATGTAACAGAATGTCCTATCAAAAAGGTAAATAATCAAACTGAATTGATTCGGCTTTTACTTGATGAAAATCCTTAATTTAAAATAAATAAAACTAATAATAATTCAAATCTTCACTTTCTTAATATTTGTTCGTACTTTGTTTCACCGGAAAACAAAGACAATTAATTGGTAGTGGAATTCGAAAATTCTATTCACAAAAATATTGAATTTTACATGGAACGAGAAGTAAACAATAACATTAATTTCTTGAATCTAACTATTAAAAAAATCAACAATAAATTACCTGACGAAGCTACTGAGTTGGCGAAACAACTATCGTTTTACGAACACATATCAGTAAAGTGAAGATTTTAACTATTAGCACAGTGTTTTTGTTTTATACAAAAGTTTTTAACAACTCATGTTGATTCGCTTCCATTTTCTCTTTACTACAAAAGTCCAAGAATTTATCTTGTACTAATCGCAACGATTTTAGTTTTACAGAATCATGCTCATAATGGGTGCGACATCTTGTGGTTCGTTTTTGAACTAGCTGTCATTGAGCCACTCATAGCTCTACTGTCATCTGTCAAGTGGCAGAAATTAAGTAGAAATAAGTCGATATACGCTTGATCAACTTTGGGAAATATTGAAAACTTATTTTCAAAGTTGTGAGTCAGTTGCCAAAACTTGCCGAATACCGCATACACAATTCAGTAGAAATGAAGCACTAACTGAGAACGGTGTCAGGAAATTCGCGAAGAAAGTTCGTTCGACTGGCATGTTAATATACAATACACAGTTCCGCACCGCCGTCCAGCTAGTTCGATGGAAAATATTGCTGCTGTAGCTGAAAATGTGCGCGAACATTCAAGCACCTCCACCAGCCATCGTTCATAAGAATTGAACATCATCGATAGGACTGTGCGAAGAATTTTGCACAAAGTCGTTGGTATGAAGGCCTACAAAGTCCAATTGGTTCAAGCATTGACAGTGGATCATCTGCCATATTTTCACTTCGCTGAATAGGCCGCTAATCAGTTGGAAGAAGATGAGTATTTTTACCAAAAAATCATCTTTTCCGACGAGTCTTATTTTCATCTCGGAGGTTATGTGATCTTTTGTGGAATATGGTCTAAAGGCATCATAGAGTTGAAAATGAGCAAGAAGCCGCACTATCAGTCAATGACGACCGTTATCGTGCTATGTTAACTGACTTTATATTCCCTACAATTGAAGAGGAAAATTTGGCCGAGGTTTGGCTTCAACAAGATGGCGCCACCCCCCACACAGTCAATGCTACTATCGACATCTTCGAAAATCGCATTATCAGCCGAAATGACGATGTCAGCTGGCCGCCTAGGAGCTGCGATTTGACTTCCTTGGATTATTATCTGTGGGAAGCCGTCAAGGGCACATGTTATACAGATCATCCAGAGACGATTGAGGCTTTGGAAGGCGCCATTAAATTGGCTCTTGGTGAAATAAACGCTCCAACGATTGAACATGAACTGAAAAATTAAGTCGACAGAATGGGCTACTGAAAAGCCAGCCGAAGCAGTCATTTAAATGAAATAATATTCCATTCTTGATCGGAAGATGTACTCGAAAATAAAGTATAAATTTTTTGAAAATATTTGTTGCGTGGTCCTCGTTACAGCTTCATCTCCGAGGCGGGCTCATAGATGCCAGTTTTGTTGGTGTAATAAATAATATGCTCGGAAACAATATAAAATAACATTTAATAAATACACAACAATAACGTTACGTGCTACGGTGTTCGCAAGTACAAGATTGACTAGTTTTCTTCTGTATTCAGTATATATATATATATATATATATATATATATATATATATATAAATATAATATTTTCGTGACCTTGGTATGATATGGTAAATTCAATCAGTCGGCGATTAAAGGTCTGGTTTACTTCAAAGTATATATATTTAAAACAACCCTACATTTTTCGGCAATGATGCCTTTATCAAGAATATAAAATATAAATGACAGAATACAAATGTCAAATAATTGAGTTGCTATGGTTTAAATTATTCAAAGATACATTCCAATTGAATAATAATAAATCATGCCTTAGTATTCCAAAAACAGATAGCAAGGTGTGAACATATGTGTTGTTCGCTGCTAGCAGCTTGTGTCTCTTTCTGGGTATGAACTTGTGTGTTGATTGCTGCTGGCAGCTTGCGCCTCCCGCTGGGTGTGTGGTTTTGTGTTTGTGTGAGCGCGTAAGTGTAGGGTTTTGTATGTTGGCGCGCTCGTGCGTGTGTTTAGTGACCGGTCGCGTAAAATTTAGAGAGATCGGATAACCAGCCGTTGCGCAGGGCCGCCAACCCTTTCCCGGCAACTTCTTTACACTTCCGTGCAGTACATCGACGGCCCTACCCCCGCCCCATCGAGGCAAGGCGCAGACCAGCGAAGCCCACCCTGCACGGGGTTGCTCATCGCCAACCGAGGGAACACTCTTAGCGGCTACTTCGGTCGACGACGGTCACACTTTGTGCCATCTTAACGTTTTCCGCCAAGGGGGGCACTGCACACACGTCGAACGTGTGTGTGCTGTAAAGAAGTAAAGAAGTTGCCGGGAAAGGGTTGACGGCCCTGCGCAACGGCTGGTTATCCGATCTCTCTAAATTTTACGCGACCGGTCACTAAACACACGCACGAGCGCGCCAACATACAAAACCCTACACTTATGCGCTCACACAAACACAAAACCACACACCCAGCGGGAAACGCAAGCTGCCAGCAGCAACCAACACACAAGTTCATACCCAGAAGGAGACACAAGCTGCTAGCAGCGAACAACACATATGTTCACACCTTGCTATCTGTTTTTGGAATACTAAGGCATGATTTATTATTATTCAATTGGAATGTATCTTTGAATAATTTAAACCATAGCAACTCAATTATTTGACATTTGTATTCTGTCATTTATATTTTATATCCTTGATAAAGGCATCATTGCCGAAACATGTAGGGTTATTTTAAATATATATACTTTGAAGTAAACCAGACCTTTAATCGCCGACTGATTGAATTTACTATATATATATATATATATATATAATAACTTCGTGACCTTGGTATGATATGGTAAACCTAATCAGTAGGCGATTAAAGGTCTGTATATTATTTCAAAATATATGTATTTAAAAAACTCTACATGTTTCGGCTGTATACGCCTTTTTCAAGAGAATACAAAATATGAATGACAGGATATAAATGTCAAGTAATTAAGTTGCTATGGTTTAAATTATTCAAAGATACATTCTAGTAATAATAATAAATCATGCCTTAGTATTCCAAAAAATAGATAACAAGGTGTGAAAATATGTGTTGTTCGCTGCTAGCAATTTGTGTCTCCTTCTGGGTATGAACTTGTGTGTTGGTTGCTGCTGGCAGCTTGCGTCTCTCTATGGGTGTGTGGTTTTGTGTGAGAGCGTAAGTGTAGGGTTTTGTATGTCGGTGCGTTCGTGCGTGTGTTTAGTGATCGGTCGCATGAATTTAGAGAGGTCGGATAACCAGCCGTTGCGTAGGGCCGCCAACCCTTTCCCGACAACTTCTTTACAATTCCGTGCAGTACTTCTACGGTCTGACCCCCGCCCCAACGAGGCAAGGCGCAGACAGGCGAAGCGCACCCTGTACGGGGTTGCTCATCGCAACTAAGGGAACACTCTTAGTGGCTACCTCGGTCGACGATGGTCACACTTATGCCATCTTAACGTTTTCCGCCGAAGCGGGGGCATAGCACACACGTCGAACGTGTGTGTGCTGTTAACGGCAACCTAGCCAGGTTGTCGCCCAGGACCGGTCCTAGTGGTGTGTGCATTGCGCGGCGACGAGATAGCGCCGCGTAGCATGGTTCCTCACTCTTGCTGGAAAGGCGGAATGGCACCTGACTGCCCAACGGGCAGACCCCCCTAGAGTTTTGTAGCGCATATGCTAGGCTGCAACCCAGTAGAGGACCACATCAGCAAAAAACAGAAAACAGGGATAGGCAGGGAAAAGCAAGACATGAGTTATTATTACGTATGCGCCCGTGGAGCGACTTAAGATACAAAGTTGTCGGCATTCGCTCAAAACGAGAAGGAAAACCACGAAAACCTGCTCGGACAACTAGACAGGAATCAAAACACGGAACAGTCATCATGATAAGCAAAAGTATATGATATTTAAATGATATTTAAATAACATAAGGTATATAACAAAAAAAAATATAATATGATGGTAAATTGTAGATCGTTACAAAATTAAATTATAGTATATACTACTTAGATTTTTTATATCATTTCTGTTGTTAATTGAATTTTTTTCCTGTTTAATTAAACAGGAAAAAAATTCAATTAACAACAGAAATGATATAAAAAATCTAAGTAGTATATACTATAATTTAATTTTGTAACGATCTACAATTTACCATCATATTATATTGTTTTGTTATATACCTTATGTTATTTAAATATCATTTAAATATCATATACTTTTGCTTATCATGATGACTGTTCCGTGTTTTGATTCCTGTCTAGTTGTCCGAGCAGGTTTTCGTGGTTTTTGCTTCTCGTTTTGAGCGAATGCCGACAACTTTGTATCTTAAGTCGCTCCACGGGCGCATACGTAATAATAACTCATGTCTTGCTTTTCCCTGCCTATCCCTGTTTTCTGTTTTTTGCTGATGTGGTCCTCTACTGGGTTGCAGCCTAGCATATGCGCTACAAAACTCTAGGGGGGTCTGCCCGTTGGGCAGTCAGGTGCCATTCCGCCTTTCCAGCAAGAGTGAGGAACCATGCTACGCGGCGCTATCTCGTCGCCGCGCAATGCACACACCACTAGGACCGGTCCTGGGCGACAACCTGGCTAGGTTGCCGTTAACAGCACACACACGTTCGACGTGTGTGCTATGCCCCCGCTTCGGCGGAAAACGTTAAGATGGCATAAGTGTGACCATCGTCGACCGAGGTAGCCACTAAGAGTGTTCCCTTAGTTGCGATGAGCAACCCCGTACAGGGTGCGCTTCGCCTGTCTGCGCCTTGCCTCGTTGGGGCGGGGGTCAGACCGTCGAAGTACTGCACGGAATTGTAAAGAAGTTGTCGGGAAAGGGTTGGCGGCCCTACGCAACGGCTGGTTATCCGACCTCTCTAAATTCATGCGACCGATCACTAAACACACGCACGAACGCACCGACATACAAAACCCTACACTTACGCTCTCACACAAAACCACACACCCATAGAGAGACGCAAGCTGCCAGCAGCAACCAACACACAAGTTCATACCCAGAAGGAGACACAAATTGCTAGCAGCGAACAACACATATTTTCACACCTTGTTATCTATTTTTTGGAATACTAAGGCATGATTTATTATTATTACTAGAATGTATCTTTGAATAATTTAAACCATAGCAACTTAATTACTTGACATTTATATCCTGTCATTCATATTTTGTATTCTCTTGAAAAAGGCGTATACAGCCGAAACATGTAGAGTTTTTTAAATACATATATTTTGAAATAATATACAGACCTTTAATCGCCTACTGATTAGGTTTACTATATATATATATATATATATATAATAACTTCGTGACCTTGGTATGATATGGTAAACCTAATCAGTAGGCGATTAAAGGTCTGTATATTACTTCAAAATATATGTATTTAAAAAACTCTACATGTTTCGGCTGTGTACGCCTTTATCAAGAGAATACAAAATATATATATTTTGTATTCTCTTGATAAAGGCGTACACAGCATGTAGAGTTTTTTAAATACATATATTTTGAAGTAATATACAGACCTTTAATCGCCTACTGATTAGGTTTACTATATATATATATATATATATATATATATATATATATATATATGCATCATGTCTTAACCTACTTACTTAATTACAGAAGAGTGCGAAAGAAGCAAGATTTAACTAGGACGCAATTAATCAGGAGGCGTTTCTTCAAACAAGTAATATATTGAATATGTAAAAATGGATGTCCTAATTTAGTTATTACACTATTATTTACTTAGTATGCATTTCTAAAACGAATTAACAGTTGCCGCGCCCGTTATTACGAGAATTACCTCCCCTTCTAAATTGTACCTATTTCCAAATACTTTCACTACAATTATATGCTGCTTTATACACCATTTCCATAAAACTTGTACTAAAAAGTCTCCGCTTATTTTCAAAGTATTAGACCCAGATAGTGTTAACCAAGTGAATGAATTTGAGTAAAGTACAAAATTGTAATTTTCATATAAAATAAATCAGCTTTATTATTTTCAGGGATACTACTATTTGAGCAACTGTAACATTGATCCAAGAACATTACCTCCTTATATACCTCAGGGCAGATATAAAATGGACTTTAGATTAATTTTTAATTCTGCAACAATAGGAAAGTTGTCTCTTTACACAGAGATAATATACAACGTGAAGTTTTAGAAGAATATGTAATTGAATATTATACTGTGAATCAAATATTGTATTTAATATTGATTAATTAATTTTATTGCAAATAAATGAAAATTAAATTTAATAAATAAGTATGGCATATAGTTAGTCAATAATTATTATAAAGGCGGTAATAAGTTTTAAATATATTGGAATTCGTTTATGTTAAATATCAAAGGTAGAATAGTATTAAAATGAAATAATAATTTCTTAGGCGTCACGTATAAACACTCAATATAAATGTTGTCGCCTTGTAAAGTGTTTCGCGATACTTTGTACTAGCTTTACTGTGCCCCATTTTCAACACTTTGATTGGTGGCTTACCTACTGATGATGACAACTTAGTTGTCGAAATAGTATTTAGGATACGAGTGTTAATTGTAGTTAGGAGGTTTAATACCTTCTTCAAGTTTTTACTTAACCAGTCTCCTAAGAAAGACTTCTATTGTTAATTGAATTAGAGTTAAAATTTTGTTGTCTAGCGTACTTGTTTACATTAAATTATGAGTTTATGAGTGATTTATTGCCTATTTGTTACCAGAATAGTAATTTTTATAGCACTATAAAAGGGGATCGTTTAGCCTCACCAAGTCAGTCCATCTGTAGAATACATTAACGATAGGTAGAAGGATCTAGTCTAGAGCGACAGTGTTAAAAGCTTGTTTGTTGTGTTGTATTGCTGTAGTTACATGTAGTTAGTCGACAAATAGTGAGAGTAACAGTATCTATAAAATGAACCCCGCCAAAAGAAAATACAACGTATGATTTTAATAAAGATTTGGAAGAATAATTCATCTTTACTATGGTCCAAGATAAGTATGTTTATTGAGCTTCAGTCATATTGCCTAAACGTGGAAACTTAGAAAGGTATTATAAAACCATGCATAAAAACTATGAAAACGATTTTCCAGCAAAGAAGGACTTAAGAAGACGAATAGTAATAGTTTTGAAAAGTAGTTTGAAAGCAGAGCAAGCCACCAGTCAAACAACCTAAAGCTGCAACAATCGCTTATACACTGTCCAAGATAAGAATGAAGTGCATAGAAATCTCGGGAACGGAATGAGCAAAAAGTTGCGCATTTTAGTGACCTTTTACATGGCATTTACGTAATTCAATTATGTTTTTTATTTTTTGAGATATTTAGGAAAATGTTTTTTTTTAATTTTTATTTTATTTTTTTCTAACTTCATTTTACAAGTTATTAAAAAAATAAATAAAACTTCTAATAGGCAATTTGAAAGCTCTACAAGATGGAGTTGTTACATTTTTAGTTCGACGCTTCGGTTTTGAGAAACCGTCATCAACCTTATTTTTTTATATAAACGAAGAACAAAATACATCATGTATCTGACGGAATTTTTCATAACGAATTCAACGATGTATCACACATTATGTTTTCGGAAATACTTGAAAAAGTAAATTTATTATTTTTTTGGTATTTTTTGTAGTAGTTCTTCCCTAGTGATAATAATGCGCTATAACAGGTAACCTAGGTAAGTTAATTGGACCAAATACAATGTTTTAGTGCAAATGATGGAACCCAATCTAAAATAGTGTTTTGAGGAATACGTATTTATTATTTTATAAATTGCATGTGTATTTTACAATTTTGAGCTTACAACAGATGTTCAATTGTATCTGGGTAGGCGCTACAAAACAACGATTTGTTATTTTACAAAGATTTTGACGTTAGTACTTGTCACTTACGTATTACTTCATCTAAAGAAACGTTTTAGTGTTTAGTAATTCACATTAAAAAACAAGAATAAAACGATCGTAATTAAATTGAAAATTTATCAAAAAAAGTGTACGTTTTATATTTACTAAAACAGTAGAAAATATATTCAAATTGTAATACCATAACATATATAATTACCACATTTTTAATTACTTTGCTACTACTACTACTTACTAGTATCCAAATCAATATATTTCCGAAGAAGACAATAAATGTCGAAACGTCAAAATAGGTTTTTTGTTTGAAGAATAATTTATCAATAGCCAAAATTCCAAGAAAAATTAACCTACTACAGTACGCAGGCCTCATAATGTAGCTCTAATACTTATTATATTTACCGCGTAACAGTTATCGACTGTGAAATGTACATCCACAATAATCCACATAGTACTATAGCTCGACCTTAAATACTCTCACAGCTGCTATTCGCATCGAGCCGCTGTGCCTATGATACATTACTGTAATTAGGTCACAACTAGAGAATACAATCCCGGGATCTCGGGATCCCGGCCGGGTTTTGATCCCGTAAATCCCGGGACTGTACTTGGCTAATCTCGGGATTTTCGGGATTGCCAGTTTGCATTCCGTAATCCATTGCGCCATGACAATTACCTTACCTAGATTATATTAAGGGCATTTATTGAAAGACAAAATATCAACCTTAGGTACGCCGTACGATAAAAGAACTACACAGTTCTGCTCAAATAATATGTAACTTAGAAGGGACTTCCCCGCTCGGCATACTTCAATACAATACTGTTAAAGTAATTTCCCAACGGGCCAACAGGGAAATCACCCGATCACCTCATATGATATATCATCATATTGTTGCGAGGAATTCCCTGTCGGGGATTCCCTGTACGAAAGTATAAATACGCTTATTAGGATTTATTTTTTCATTTATTATTCTACCAGCGATAAGGTTACGCAAGTTACGTCATTTAAATTTAAAAGTCAGTTATCTGAAAAAGTTATTTTAAATGGCGGGAGACTTTGTTCAACATAAAAAACAGTGATACGTCGTCAGCGTGGAGTTATTTTTTAGTTGCGAAAGAGACGGGAATAGTGCTAAATGTAAGCGATGCCCTGCCATTCTCAAGACTTTGGGTGTATCGACTAAGGGATTACATACATATTTGTCATCAAAACATAACATTAAGATTTTAGCTGACGTTAATCGTTTAACAGCTTCAACAAGTCAAGATTCTGAAAATCTGAGCACAGCACCGCCGCCAGCTAAACGAAAGTTAGATGATTATTTTACTACCAGCTATTTTACTAAAAGTGCCGACGATAGCCTGGATGATGTATTGGCAAGAATGATTGCATTAGATGGATTACCATTCAGTGTATTCATAACTTCAGACGATTTGATTTATTGAAAATTGCTCTTAGCGAAATATACGAATTTACCAAAATCAGCGGTCACAATTCGAAAGCGTGTTATGAATTACAGTGAAAAAATCAGAAAGCAAGTAACTGCAGAATTAAAACATTTGAAAAGTGCAGGTGAAAGATTCAGTTTATTCGTCTTTCAACGAGTGGACATCAACGTCCAATAAACGACACATGGCTGTCAACGTTCATTCATATAAAAAAAATTGGAGCTTAGGACTCGTTCCTATTCATGGAAGTATGACGACTGAAAATTGTCTTCGTATATTGAAAGAGCGTCGTGATATCGTGGCTACTGTAACCGATGGACCGAAAGTTATGATGAAGGTGGGACAGCTTGTTTGCACTGAACAACAAATGTGTCTCGCCCTACCTCAGACTCAGATGATAATATAAATGAACCAGCTGTGACTGCTGATTATATGAACGATAGCGATGATGATGACAATGTAGAAGACTTACGCTGTCCAGAATCAGGTTTAATCCTCATGTCACAAAATAAACTTGCGCGAGAACACATACCAGAGTTAACGAAAGATGAAAACATTAATGAGCTGATAAAGAAAATCCGCAAAGTTGTAGTGTATTTCAAAAGATCACCATTGAAAAATGAAACAGTACTTAAAAAATATGTGAAGATTGAACATGCATAAGAGCTGTCACTTCTTTTGGACTGTAAAACCAGATGGAATAGTCTTTTAACCATGCTGGAACGAATTTCTCTTTTAAAAACCTGCATTCAAGGATCTCTTATAGATCTCAATCATCCAATCCGTTTAGAAGTTGCTGATTTTGGCTTGGTAAATAAATTTGTTGATGTGCTGACCCAAATTACATTAACAGTAGAAGCAATCTGTCGACGATATGCTAATTTATGCACAGCTGATGCCGCTTTGAAATTTCTTATGAAACAATTGTCTAACAAAAGCACAGCACTCGCCAATGAAATGAAAATATCCTTAGTGAAACGTATAAAGAAACGACGAAATGATGATTAACTGGTATGTTGAATTATTTACAAAATCCACGAAAAGATGATGAAAATCAGTTATTATCGGATTTGAAATGGCTTGACTTATTTCCAGTTCCTACACAGGGTTTAGTGAAGGCGCAAATAAAGAGTATTGTTAAAAGACTAAATAATCGAGATGACACGGAAGAGGAAGAAAGGTCAGGATCACAAACAGATGATGATTCAAGGCAACAAACCTCCAAACCCCAATTGACACTAAAGGAAAAGTTACAGCTGGAAATTAATAAGAGCATGGAATCCCCAGATCCTAAAGTACAAAATGAATCGGGGTTGGTAAATAGTATTAGACGCGAAATGAGCCTGTTCTAAAATGGAGGAGTTCGTGGATATCACAGAATTAGCATATAAATATCTATTGTCTATTCCTCTAACCAGTGTAGAACCTGAGCGAGCGTTTTCGGCTGCTGCTTATGTTAGCAATAAACTACGAAGCAGGCTTGGAAGTCAAACATTGGATGGTTTGATATTTCTGCGATTGTATTTTCGAAATTCTAAATAGTTTTTTGTATTGTCTTTTTTATTCCTTATTTTAGTATATTGTGTATTGTGTTTTGCAACAATATTAATAAATAATTTTTAAGAAATTACTTAAGTTTTTTTTTCATTTGAGCCCAACTAGAAACCGCATAGTCTAATCCCGGGATCCCGGGATTACGCTTCAAAAATCCCGTAATCCCGGGATTGAAAAACATGCTCCGGATTGTATTCTCTAGTCACATGACAGTTATAACTAGACATGGTCGTTTTTGCCAATCGCCAGTATATTTAAATTTGCGCATTAGACTGTACTACTGAATAAATACCTAATTAAATAGATTAAATGACTAATAAAAATCTGAATCGCGTCTATGAATAGTATCACTTCTTGTAATTTACCAAGCATAAAGATTTCAATAAGATCTATTCATACATTGAATGAAAAGTACCTACTGTGATATAACACGCCAGTAAATTACAAGAATTTACACTGTCAATATTGACTCGTGATCTTAATAGACATAGTCAGTTGTGTATTAGTTTTCCTCGAGTGTGTATCGTGGGCGAAAATGTTACGTAAAAGAAAATACGAGTTACAAGAATCACCTTTGGGACTCTATAGAAAATGCTTGGCAAGAATTAGCGGCAGATGAAAATTACATGTAGCAATTAGCAAACTCAATGCCCCATCGATTGAATAGAATCATTGAAGTAAATGGTAGTATGACGAAATATTAATGTTTTCTTGTGATGGTTTTATATTTATTTTTATTTGTATTTTATTTTTCGTGTTAAATATTAAACAATTATGTAATGTACCGTAAAACGAGGTGACTTGGGACATTGAATATAACTTGGGACATATAGTAGATTTCCAATATTTTATAGAAGTGCCATCTATTTGTGTATGGCAGACCTAAATGAAAATACAGATAAGCTTAAAGTAGGTCACCGCATCACAGTAGAGGTGTTCACTCGACTATAAGTATACAAGTATTGCAAATAAAAATTGATTTGGCTGCACGTGTTTTTATCCGTTTTTATAAAGACTGTGTATAACTCCATACAACTTGTTTGAAATATTACATGGTAAGTTCCTATTTAATTCACTATAAAATCGGCATGTTTTCTAGAGATACACATTGTTGTATTTCGCTTTTTTTCCTAATCTTAACCTATTTTTTTAATATATTTCATAAGACTACATTTTGAAGGTGACTTGGGACAAGTAAGAAACGATGCCAAATAAGTATATTAGATCCCGTAATGCTCGCAAATATGCTGCTTTTCAGCAGGAGAACTTAGAAAAAGCCATCGCAGATGGAAGGCTGAGCATGCCCGTAGCGGCGGAAATATATTCCGTGTCAAAATCTACAATACACAGAAAATATCATGGTGAAAATAGTAGGAAGTATGGGGGACAAACAGTATTTTCCGCAAAAGACGAAATGCACATAGCAAACGGCCTCTTACTAGCTGCTGAATGGGGTTTCCCTTTCACACATATGGACTTGCGACATATTGTGAAACGATTTCTAGATCGAAAAGGTGTGAATATAAAAATTTTTAATAATAATTTCTTAATCGACACAAGGGACTGTTATCTAATCGTTTGTCAGAAAATATAAAAAGAGCTCGTGCCATGGTATCTGCTGAAACCATTAATATTCATATTTCAATAATATGGAGGTCACATTAGCAAACGTGCCTCCAGATAACATCATTAACTTTGATGAAACCAATATGTCCGATGACCCTGGACAACAAACTGTCATAGTCAGAAAGGGGGCAAAGCATTCAGAAAGAATTATTGATGCAACTAAGAGTAGTACATCAGTCATGTTTTCTATTGCTGGCGATGGAACATTATTACCTTTACACATTGTCTACTAATCAAAACATGTTCACGATGCATGGACTGATAATGGGCCAGAGGGGGCCATATATGACAGCAGTAAAAGTGGATGGTTTGATGGATTTCTATTTGAAAGATGGTTCACAAAGGTTGCTTTAGAGTATTTACGACGACGTGATGGTGAAAAGATTATAATTGGTGACAACCTTGCCAGCCACCTATCAATTTCGGTCATTGAGCAATGTGAGAAAAATAATATAAAGTTTGTGTTGTTGCCTCCCAACAGCACCCACTTCACGCAGCCACTTGACGTTGCCTATTTTAGTCCCCTGAAGCAGGCGTGGCGAAAGAATCTGTTAGACTGGAAAAAAGAAACCGCGGCACATTGCCTAAATCATTGTTTCCTGCTTTATTAAATAAAACATTGAACAGCTTAACAAATTCAAAAATGAATGCAATCTCTGAGTTTAGGGCATGTGGCATCATACCTTTAGATAGAAACCAAGTCCTCAAACGAATGCCAGATTTAAGGACAGAAGATAATAAACAAGTGTGGTCTACTACATTTGAAGAGACCCTACGAGTAGCACGAGAAGCTCAACCAGTAAGAACACGACGAAATACAAAAAATAATGTCCCTGCAGGTCGACCCATTACAACAAAAGCTCTCGTTGATGAGGCCTAGGAACCTATGAATGTTGATGATCTTCAAAGTCAAGAGCTACTGTTTGTATCTGATAAGGAAAATGTTGAGGAATCAAATGAAATTGAGTCTGAAACAAAATTAATTGAACAAGTCACAAATCCCTATCCACAAGTCGTCCTATTAAATAGTTTTTTGTTGTGTACCTTTGTTTACAATAAAAACACTAAAAAAGAAAATATAAAAAAATTCGTGGTAAAAGTGTTGGATTTTAAGGACGACGAAAAGTATGAAGTATCGTGTATGCGATATAGTGACCTGTATCACTGTTATGTATTGCCTAATGTAGAGGATATTACTGTAATACGAAAACAGCAAATCCAAGAAGTTTTACCTGAACCTACAATTAAAAGGGGCAGATACACATTTTGTTCCATTGGAAAGTTCCTGGACTGAATTATATATTTTTTTCATCGACTTACGAATTTTTGTTGTTTTATTTTTCTCCTTGGAATATGTTTATGTTAGTACATCTATTAATGTTAGAATTTGTTAAGTCATGCCAAACAATTATTTTTAGATTATAACAAGCTTCAATTTAAGATTTATATGAAACATTGTTGTTTTTGTATTACTTTTGAAAAAAAATAATAAAACTGCGTTTTTCTTTAACTTTGGAGGTGTCCGAATCCACCTCTACCGTTTATAAATGTCGAACTATTAAGAATCACGTGGAATTGAATTTAATCTAAAGTGTCCCAAGTCAAATTCCTCGAGGTGACTTGGGACACCAACTCTGTTTTTAAAAATGTTGGAACCTTGGCAAGATTTTGTATTGCACTTTTGAAGGAGCCTTTATTTCGATGTCCTTCATATATATTCTTAAAGGCAAGTTGTAGTGTTTTACGCACAGAAAATTATTGCAAAGAATGTCATGAAAAGTGTTCCAAATCACCTCGTTTTACGATCATACCAAAAATTACTAACATTGATAGTTGTATAGAAGATGAATAGAATTATGTATTTTGACAACTAATGTCAATAATAAAGGCATTACTTAACCTTTTAAATATGGGAAAAATAAGCCGTTTTCACAGTGATAAAATAAAGCCAGAATGAGCAATAAGATGTGTACGCCAATTTATTGCACAGAACTGTACATATAATAGATAAGCGTGCAACCGAATCCCCTTCAACTGCTGCATGCTACGTTTAAAGAGAGCAACCCGACGACAAATCGTGGCCTTCAAAGAAGCATCATTGCCCAATGTTTGCTGCATATCCGCCAAAAGCTCTGTTATGTTCATCTACACTAAAAACTAGTGCTGAAGTACACTACGAATAGAGATTGTATCCCTTTTACAACTTTCACTGAACGCGTCTTCTTTAATCAACTGTATCTGTCAAACTAAACATCAGACCAATGGAAATTTAAGCAACCTCTTGTAAAAGCATGGTCTACTCGAAAATAGCACCAATTTATTCACAAATAATCGCTGCTAGTCGAGACTCATCATCAAATCATACTCGTATTTTGTTAAAAGAGATAACCAATAGAAAATATTAATATCCTGTTGGTCTGTAAATTGTTGGCGGCTGTAGCCAAATCTTTAATGTGTCTGTCGCGGATTATATTAGTAATTTATACCATTAATTTCAAATCATACAGATGCACTTAAATAAAATGCGTAGTAGTAATGCGTTTATAATTGTACATTTTTTATTTTTAAACTGGAATTGATAAATTAACGTAGATTACATCTATATTCGAAATGAATTGTCTATTTACGGTATTATAAACACCCTATTTAAATACGCGTGGGAACGAAAAAATGTATTCTTGATATTCATACCGAGTTGGGTAAATATTTGCTTTCCAATTCGATAAATTTCTGAAGCAAACATGAAACCTAGTGTGAGTAAGTTATTTAGGACTATATTGATGTTCATTTTTCTTGATTATGGTGTAATAATGGTACATTTACGCTTATATAACATTATAAACTTTTAATATTGTCATTATTTAGTTTCAACAGAATGACTACATATTAAAAATGGATTTCATAAAATTAACATATTACAACAAAAGTATAATAGAGTCTTTTAAAATTTGGAATGTGAAACCGAATCGTACAGTTAAAGGATTTTCAGTCAGTGGAAGATTACTAATAGATGTAGACGGTGATTCGTTCAAGGTACGTGTTTATAGCGATTAAGTATTGTAAGAACATTTAGCAGTTTCAGCATTTCAGCAGTTTCTTTTATAAATTGGAGAAATAGGTTTATAGGTCTACCATGCTCATAATTTTTTTTGGATTAAGTCCCAGTTTCTGGCTCCCACAAGTAATTTTTTTCTTTCATCGGGGTTATTTTACCCTGACGCTCCCTAAAAAGCTGCAGCCAATTGGTTAACCATGTGTTCCGCCAATATTTCCGACTACACCTAATCCAATACTCCCGTCTCCTGTGCTAGTCTACACAGGTCTAGAGCACGTTAACTGTCATAGATTACACAGGCCTGCGATGGTAAAATTGTCTGGATTTTATACAGTGATTTCAATAGATTTTTTGGTGCTGAAAATAGGAAATTTATTTAAAAAATTCCATCACGTAAGGTTTTTTTACAATCTGGGGTTTTTTGACCTATCTGCATGTATTAGTCTTTTTGAAAAGGACAATTTCGTTAAACCGTTGTTTAAATAAACTATTATAATTTTTTACTTATGTTGATGCAAGAAGTTGATATTCTGAATAAACATACACTAGATTTATGATAAAGAAGTTACAAATAGAAATAATTGAGCATGTCGTAAGACATGACTAATCATCTTCCTGTTACTGCATGTCTACCTCCCCACCTCCACTACAAACATATTGCTATTCTAGACAAAACAGTTAGTTCATTCAATATCTTCTTTACAACTGTGGTGTGAATTTGTGTAATTAGTTGACATTTGTGATTAGTTGCTGAGTTAATTTAATTTTTATTTTACGAGTTTTTTAAAATTAAATTCCAATTGCATCAAGAGGCTGTGTCAACGTACCCAACTCCTTCTGCTATATTTGTGGAAAGTTTACAGTAAAAAAACAACAAAGAAACATTACAGATTTTGTAAAAAAAGGATATTTTGCATATTTTGGTGTGAAATTAGGAGACCAAGACAAACCTTGGGCTCCTCATAAGGTTTGTTCAGTGTGTGGTGAAGAGCTTCGCCAGTGGTCACAAGGAAAAAAACAATCTTTTCGCTTTGGAGTGCCTATGGTTTGGAGAGAACCGATCAATCATAGCGATGATTGTTATTTTTGTTCGTGTGTAGTACACGGATTCAATTTAAAAAACAAAAAGGACATCGTTTACCCAAACCTTCGATCCGCAACACGTCCTATACCTCATGGACCAGAAGTACCTGTTCCTTCACTACCAGATACATTAGATGATGTATCTGATGACGAAATGGTTTCAAGTACATGCGCAAGTGAACTGGATGAGGGAAGTGATTACTATGATACTGGAAGTGAGGAGCCAAAACTGTTTGACCAACCTGAATTAAATGATTTGGTGAGGGACTTAAACCTTCCTAAGGACTCAGCTGAGCTTTTAGGGTCAAGGTTGAAAGAAAAAAATTTGTTAGCACCTAGCACAACATTTTACTGGTTTAGGAACAGAGAAAAAGAGTTTGCTCGATATTATTCCGAAGAAGATGCACTAGTTTTCTGTAATGATGTATCCGGGCTCATGGAACAATTCCACGTAGAATATAATGTTTATGAATTGAGACTCTTTATTGACTCTTCAAAAAGGAGCCTTAAGGCCGTTCTTCTACACAATGGAAGTAAATATGCTTCTGTACCAGTGGGACATTCAGTTCATTTAAAAGAGTGTTATGAAAATCTTGAGCTACTTTTAATTAAAATTCGTTACAAGGATCAAGGCTGGACAATTTGAGGTGATTTGAAAGCTCTTTGTTTGTTACTTGGACAACAAAGCGGTTATACTAAATATCCTTGTTTTTGTTTGAGTGGGATAGTCGTGATAGAAAGCAGCACTATTGTAAAAAGATGTGGCTACCAAGACAATTCTTTCAACCTGGAATGAAAAACATTGAAAGAAAAAGTTTAGTAGACCCGAGCAAAGTTTTGCTTCCTCCATTACATATAAAACTAGGGTTAATAAAACAATTTGTAAAGACATTAAAAAAAGATGGAGAGTGCTTCAAGTATCTTTGCAGCCAGTTTCCTCGCTTGTCAGAAGCAAAGATAAAGGAGGGTGTTTTTGTTGGGCCGGATATAAGAAAGCTTATGAAAGATGAAAATTTTGAATCTAAAATGGAGGAAGCAGAAAAACAAGCATGGATAGCCTTCAAAAATGTGGTTACAAATTTTCTTGCCAACAAAAAACATGAAGATTATAAAAATATTGTGCAAAATATGTTAGAAAAATTTAAAACCTTAGGCTGTAACATGAGTTTGAAGGTGCATTTTCTAGATTCAAATCTCGACTACTTCCCTGAAAATCTTGGTGCAGTAAGTGAGGAGCAGGGGGAAAGGTTCCACCAAGACCTAAAAGAGATGGAGAGAAGATACCAAGGAAGATGGAATATAAGCATGATAGCTGATTATTGTTGGATGTTAAAAAGGGATGGTCCACTACGAGATTACAGAAGAAAAAGCACAAAAAGGAGTATGGAAAGACAAAGAAAAATATATTATAAGGACTTGTAAAGACATAAATAGTATTTTACTGTTTCTTTTCATTAGATTTAATGATATTTGTAAGTAATTTTGTTTTTTATATCCTTTGTAAATAAATTCAAAATGTAACTAAAAATTATTTTTAATTAAAAAAAAACATAATTTGAAGCCTTTTTGTGAAACATCCTTACGTGATGGAGAAAAATAAAGTTCATATTTGGATTCAGCGCCCAAAAACACATAAGAATCAGCTATCAAATTTAAAACAATTTTTAGAAAGTTAAAAAACGCAGGCCTGTGTTATCGATTCAACTTTAGGTTGCCCATCAATAACTAGTATATTGTCCAATGCCTTCCATGCATGCAAGATGTGGTTAGCTGTTTGTAGTGTCCTATTGCATAACCTGTAACCAAGATCTCCACTAAGCTTGCAAATGTTCTTCCATTTTATATATCTTAGTAGTGGACGATCTATTCATTTCCTGCCATTCTACAAAGTCCTAATATTTATAGTAACATTACTACATTCGCTCGCCTAAACGTGAACTTAGGGCTTCATAATGCCATTAGTGGCTGGCTAACAGTGAGAATATGGATACGCTTATGTTAAATTCTTCTATATATGTATCGCAGAATTGTATCAGCCTCAACCTGGAACACAAACATGTACTCTTTCCCCAGTAACTAAGATTCCATTATCTAATAAATAAACTTCTTCTGCTAAATCGATGTTACAGTATTTGATCAGTTAACCCATTCTTGTTCTAATGAACTTAGTAAGGGCGCATGTTTCTTAATGAACGGTTTCGCGTTTTTCTACTTTAAGACGTTCCTCGACTATTCATGATTTTTTTACTACCATTTGTCATCCATCCTCATTGTCCAGAATGGAATGAATGTCACCTGCTGAAACCAATGAACTTAAAAAAAGGTATAAAACCCCTCACCAAACTAATATTCGTATCTTAAATATGTATTTCGACAACTAGGTAGCCCCCCGCAGTATGTAACAATAAGAATAATCACAGTGTTTAATTTTTTTGCGATAAAATTGGGTGCAGTGAGTGACGATCAAGGAGAGTGATTTTACCAAGACATTAGAATAATTTTACATTCTTTATGATAATCCTAAGTAAAATCCTTTACTTAGATTTATCATATTTTACATGTATCTATTAAATAAACATTCGTTTGCAAAAACTTGTAGACTTCTTTTTTTTTATCAGACCACCAACTTCTGTAATAGAAAAATGTGCTTGTTAAAGAATTTAGAATATTTACACCTATTTTCATCAATTGTACTTCAACAAAGTTTAAATTTGTTAAGCAATCTTATTTACCTACTTTTCAGATGAACATAAAGTTAATTCAAATTTTGGACAACATTCCAAAAATTCAGATGGGTGCATTTGATGTGAAACTATGTCAAAGTCTGAGGAAAAACACATTCGGATTGTATGATTTTTTGAAATCAGGAAATCTTACGACATGTCCAATTAAGAAGGTAATACATGTTAGATTTTCATTGAAGTTAATATTTCTGTCTGATAACATTTATTATTTATAAATTGTTCATATTCATTATTTATTTTCTTCTATTCATATTTATGCAAAAGAGACAGCTTAAATTCTTATGCATATTGCCGGTAATATTCTAAACATAATGAAAATCTTACGATACTATCCGCGCAACAAATACTAGGAACAAGCTGAAATTATGGAGAATAAAAAATACAGTTAATATTTTCCAGGATTTTATTTTAAATATGCTCAAATTGACTCCCTTCAGTAACGATACACTTGACCATTCTTTCTTTCCATTTCTTCCTTCAAATTGACGACCGAGCTTGCTAGTTGAATGTCGAATTACGTACTTGAAATGAGACGTTCTCCAAAAATATCTGATAGGAGTTCCATAGTAGCTCGGATAATGTATGTACTGTAATCTTGTACAGTTTCAACCACATATCAAAGAATTAGCAAATCTCAAAAAGTTTTGTATCATTATCTCCATATCCCCAGTATTAATTTATTCTTCTTGAAAAAGTAAAGTCCAATAACCCTTTGCGACATTACGGTACACCAGATCGTAGCTTTTAATAAGTGCCTTTCTGTCTAATGAATTACCCTTGGATTTTCCATTCCACGCATTCATCAGTGTTACTGGCAACAACAAACCCATTCATATGGAAATAGTCTTCACCACTCATTATTAAAGGGTGAATGAATTATTATTTACTCCCTGAGCAACTAGTACACGAACACTGTAATTAAGACGTTGTTGAAAGTCGATTTGTTTCAGTTCTTGCATAAACTGGATCTTTGAAGGGTGTAGAAGTAAATCTTTCTGTAAAATATCTTGGTGTGACTTTCGACATCCTGAGCTAAGCTGAACGTCTTCGTCTTAATGGAGAAGAATAAATGATAGCTTCTCCGATCATTTTTCTTGTAATTTTAAAGAAAAATCGTATTCACGATATTTTCGAAAGTTATCCTTGAGAAAGGAATGCGTGAAAGTAGCAACTTTACTATATAATGCATGACAACCATGTAATTTGAAATTACTTCAATGGCGGCATTGTGAAGCTGTTTGGTTTCAAAATCGAAAAGCGGTATCCATTTATGATATACTGAAATAATTGAAGAAATTAAAACACCTAACATATTTTAATCAAAAATCAACTTTGCAACGGATGAAGTTTTCTGTTCATTCATCACGATTCGCTGAATATATTTTGAAAATTTTGAAAAAGTCCGCATATAAAAATATGAAAATTTTCAATATTTTCAGACATTCGTCTAAAATTTTATGCACAAATCTTATGGCAGACTGCAGAGATAAACTGTTTTAAGATCAATCGGTGATCCCCTATACTTATTTGTTTTGCTCGCGAAAACATAATCCAACCAGCAAATTTCCTTCGATTTATTTTTATGTGTTTAACTGCCTTTGAATTGTTGCACACAAAACATCTTCATGTCCATTTTACCACTATTAATATCTCATTAATTGACGATTAAATTTCCTACGCAATTAGTGAAAACTGATAAATGTCGCCACCTTCAGTATCTAACACAATTCAGCTATGAAACCGAGTTACGAGCTTTTTATGAATACTTTAAGAGAACTTTTACATTTACTTCCTTACTTCAGCAAAAACAGGAGAGTTTAGAACTAGAAATCATTTCATATTGAAAATGTTGATTCATTTCGACTGTATTTCAGGGCTTCTACTATGGGTATAACAACATCATCAATTCTGAATACTTGCCACCGTACGTACCACGTGGTAGATATAAGTTGGAACTCACTATTATAGGCAATGATGCTATTATATGTAAAGTTAATTTGTTTGCTGAAGTAGTATATAAAATAAAATTTTAAAATGTCTTGTAATTCACTTTATAGTTTGTATTATTACAAAAATATTATACTGTATGCATTTTTATTTAGGATATAAGCCATATGTGTATTCTCAAAGTCTTTGGGTTTCTTGATACGAACTTACAGTGCAAATCCATATATGTTCAAAAATACTTCTTAATTAACTTTTTCTGTTTTTTTTTTATGTTAAAGAATGATATTTTAAATCTATTTTTAAGATTTCAAGTCGTGTATTATTCACACGACTTGATACGTAACATACACATCCATTTTAGACACAATCTATTTAATTCCGTTCTATGCTTATTTCTCTACGTTCAGTATAGCCTAAGAGTATAATTAAAAATTTGTTTTTATAATGACATCGAATTTATCCTATCGATAATTATTATACTGGGCGCATTTATAATAAAGCCCGTTCCAAATACGTTTCATTACTATTCATGTTCTATTTTTATTATTTATTTCTCTCAATGTGAAATACACAGCAATGTGTTGCCGATATATATGTGTTCAGTCTTAAGTCGGCTGCGATATAGTACAATTATTTCGTGTAAAGTAAAAATAATAATTCGATAATGTCGAAAGCTTTAAGACTGTTCTACCACGAAGCACAGAAATTAATAAGTAGATATCCAGATTTAGTTTACACTGGTACTACAATGAAATGCAAAGTTTGTAAAATACCGCCCTTGTGAAGCTGCAAGTATTCCAGCACGTTTAATAAATTTATTACTGTATTTATGTTTTACTATTATTCATTTATAAGTATACGTATCAGTGAGCGTCAGTATTTTAGAGTAATAATCTTAATCGCTATGGGCCATTAGCACCGCTATCGGAAACATGTACATTTGCGGAACTTAAATATCGGGCACTGATTTGACATGGAATAACTTTTTCATGAAATTTGATAAATCAGGCTTTTGCCTACAAATACGTCAAATTAATTAATAAGGCAATAAGAACGCTAAAAAGTATAGCTGCTATTATTGCTTAGAACGTGCATGTTATAAATATATTAGATCAAAATTGATTAACGTACAAATTTGCAGCTTAACTGCATTTAGATGCTTTTATTTATCATTTGATAAATGAAAGCATCATAACATATCTGCTTCCTCTGCATTAGTAAATTGCAATTTTAAATGCTTAAGAATGTAAATATCCCAGGGAAACCGACAATAATTATTCTCTAATCGCTAAAGTGTCACCTCATCAACTGGTATGCGAATTGACATTTAAACAAAATTTTGTTTTTTACACGCTCACATTTCCAAAGTAAACTTTCTTTTTTATTTTTTATTATTATGGCATTATTCATTGCTCAACGAAGAAAAATATATATACTGTCTCAAAAAAGGTATAAAATGCTACTATCGACATCTTCGAAAATCGCATTATCAGCCGAAATGACGATGTCAGCTGGCCGCCTAGGAGCTGCGATTTGACTTCCTTGGATTATTATCTATGGGAAGCCGTCAAGGGCACATGTTATACAGATCATCCAGAGACGATTGAGTCTTTGGAAGGCGCCATTAAATTGGCTCTTGGTGAATGAAATAAACGCTCCAACGATTGAACATGTACTGAAAAATTAAGTCGACAGAATGGGCTACTGAAAAGCCAGCCGAAGCAGTCATTTAAATGAAATAATATTCCATTCTTAATCGGAAGATGTACTCTCGAAAATAAAGTATAAATTTTTTGAAAATATTTGTTGCGTGGTCCTCGTTACAGCTTCATCTCCGAGGCGGGCTCATTAGATGCCAGTTTTGTTGGTGTAATAAATAATATGCTCGGAAACAATATAAAATAACATTTAATACATACACAACAATAACGTTACGTGCTACGGTGTTCGCAAGTACAAGATTGACTAGTTTTCTTCTGTACTCAGTATACAATGTGTCCGGGAAAATGTGGGAAATCTCTCGAATTCAGATAGAACATTAAAAAATAAGATGACAAGTTCCCATAATTTTTTTCCTAGCGGCCCTCCCTACGGAGATACGGCCTCCTAAAGGACGCCTCTGGAAATCAATTTTTCTTGAATAACTTTTAAACTACTTATTATAATTTAATGAAAATTTAATATGATAAACAGTAGTAATATTAAAATACTGCCCTTAAATTTAAATTAGCATGTTTAGTTTACCAGAGGCGGACTAGGTTGTACATTTTAATGCTTACATTTTTAACACCCTGTATGATAAGGAGTTAAAAAAAATAAATTTGTATACCTTGAACATTAAGCTAAAGAAAAGGTACTCTTGTTCATTGTCGATAAAATGAACCGTTTTCGAGGAAAAAAAAATAAAAGTATTAATGTTTTATTTCCATGTTTTTTATTTTTTTTTGTCTGCAACAAAGTGTGATAAAAAGTCTGAAATAAAACTGTTTTCAGTACAAAAAAACGCATTGTTTTTACAAACGTTACTATGGTACCCACGAATTAATAAATATCTTGCATTTACGTGTAAATTTTAAATCTTGTAATCTTTCATATTGTTAACACATTGATCCTTTACTTCGATATTAATTTATTGAATTTTGAATATCTTGGTAAATTTAATTTGATAATGGGATACACATTTAGTGAGTATGCAGATATGCATCTTATGTACGGTCTTGCATCTTGCAATGCTTTGGAAGCAAGAAGGTTGTATGAAGAAAGATATCCTAATCGCAATATTCCAAATCAGAAAACATTTCAGCGACTTGACCAAGAGTCTAAGAGAGACTGGTGGGCGATTCCATTTAATAAGGTAACACTATTGACTTTCTTTAATGTTTTAGGAAGTTTTGCAAAAAAAAGTACTGATGCTGGTGTGAGAAGAACAGTACGTACGGTGCAATTGGAGGAAAATATTTTGGATACTGTAGGTGATACTCCTTCAATAAGCACTCGAAGATTAGCCGCGCAGCTTAATACGTCAAGAACGACAATTCATGAAGTACTTAAAGAACAGTTGTTTTACCCTTATCATCTGAAAAAAGTGCATCTACTACTTCCTGAAGATTTTCCTCGTAGAATCCAGTTCGCAAACTGGCTGTTAGATCAGCAACGAACAAACCCAAACTTCACTAGCACTATTCTTTTTACCGATGAAGCAGGGTTTACCAAAAATGGTATTGTAAATTACATAACTCGCATGTATGGGCTGATGAAAACCCTCATGCCACTGTCGTTCATCATTATCAACATCAGTTCCAATCAATTAATGTTTGGGCAGGAATAATTGGCAATTTTTTGATTGGACCATGCGTATTGCCGCCACGATTGAATGGTGAACTTTATTTACAGTTCCTTCAGAACGTTTTCTGGATTCAATAGAGCATTTGCCACGTTCAACCCGCCAAAGCATGTATTTAATGCATGATGGGGCCCCACCTCATTTTAGTGTTGCTGTACGCGACCACCTGAATAACGTCTATCCAAACCGTTGAATAGGCAGAGGAGGTCCCATTGCCTGGCCTCCACGGTCTCCCGACCTAATGCCAATGGATTTTCACCTGTGGGGTCATCTCAAAACCTTGGTGTATTCCTCTCCGGTTGATACTAGGGAGGAACTTTTACAGAGAATCACATTTCATTTTGATGTGATAAGAAACAATGCTGGGTTGTTGTGGCGAGTACAGCAGTCCTCTATTCGTCGTGCCCGCGAGTGTATCAGAGTTCACGGAGCCCATGTTGAACCCACTTATGAAGTTTTTAATTGATTATTTCTAATTAGCGTATTTAGGTTCAATCGTTGCAAGCTTTAGTGAGTACATTTCAAAACATAATTTTTGTTAAGGTGCCTTTCTGGGACAAAACTGCATTTCTAAGAATCTTTGTAATTTTGTCGTATTAAATAACCTAAACTAAAACTTTTTTGTTCCTGGAATGACCTTTGTATCACACTTTGTTGCAGACAAAAAAAAATAAAAAACATGGTTCTTTTTAATAGAAATAAAACATTAATTCTTTTATTTTTTTTCCTCGAAAACGGTTCATTTTATCGACAATGAAGAAGAGTACCTTTTCTTTAGCTTAATTTTTTTTTAACTCCTTATCATACAGGGTGTTAAAAATGTAAGCATTAAAATGTACAACCTAGTCCGCCCCTGGTAAACTAAACATGCTAATTTAAATTTAAGGGCAGTATTTTAAGAGGTCCTTACTACTGTTTATCATATTAAATTTTCATTAAATTATAATGAGTAGTTTAAAAGTTATTCAGGAAAAATTGATTTCCAGTGGCGTCCTTTAGGAACCTGTATCTCCGTGGGGAGGGCCGCTAGGAAAAAAATTATGGGAACTTGTCATCTTATTTTTTAATGTTCTATCTGAATACGAGAGATTTCCCACATTTTTCCGGACACATTGTATATCTATATATATATATGTATATATATATATATATATATATATATATTAATATAAAGCCGAAAAGGCTTAATGATATTTACAAAATTAAATAAAATGAAACTGGTAAGATAATTTTAAAAAGTGAATTATAAATATCTATATTAAATATGCTATCCAATGTTACGCACAGATGGGGTTGTATAACATATTAAATCTGTTACTTGCGTATACTTCAAAGATTCATAATCGTTTAATAACGAAGTATACTTAACCTAAACTGCTGCTCATGTGTATAACTTCTTATAGTTATTTTCGGGTGGGCTAAATTGGTGTTAAATGTCCGGCTTCGAAGAACAATTAGACTCTTGTGTTGTGCATGGTAAAATACACTTTAAAATGTAGGTTCGGTGCCTCCAATAGAATACGTACAAAATCAGCTGATGACAACACAATAATTAATGGTAATACTATTTTCAAATCTACTAAATAAAACGAGTGAGACAAGGAATAATGTAAAAGACTTTAATGAAGATGTTGAATAACAGGTAAGTGATCAAATTAATTAAATTATGAATAATCAAAACGTATCATGGCACGTGATAAAATGAACATGAATTAAAATTCTAGGTTAAGCAAAACGACTAAATAAACGAGAAATTAATAAGACTAAATGCATAAATAATACTATTATTAAATTTAATTATATTAAAACTGGAAACTGTATTCTTCTTGACTTAACTTAAATTATACTAATATTAAAATGTATCATAAGTTATATCTATTAAAAATAATTTGATTGAGGTTTTATTTGGTGAGGTGAATTAATTTAACATTTTCAAAAACTTGTAGGAGGTTAAAAGAATACTTAGTTTGGAGTTTGCTAGTAGATCCGTAAGTGCCGGATACTAGTTTGGACGGGCAATCGGACGGCGTCCCCGCTTGGTGGCAATCTAACTGCAGGCTTCCCCGGTGAAAAGATATTTTTGGTTTCTGAGCCACTGGTTATCGTCTGGACTCGCAAAATGCGTCAAAAAGGAACTGGATATACAGGTAAGGTTTTACTAGGTTCGTTGTATAAGTTTTCTAATTTAATTTATGATTTTTCTTTTAATTTGCAGAGAGGCACTTAAATACATCGATGTGGTTAATGGAGTTCTTTACCCAGTGACGCTAACTCTCGTTTGTTCCGAATGCTAGCTTCTTATTCGTCTAATCTGTATGTATTTTTATAATTTCGATACTTATTTATAATGAAAATGATAATTTAATCATTCAAAATATACATATGCTTAATATAAATTACATATTTTATTTTAGTAAATAAATAATTGACGTGTGAATGTTGATAATTGTACATAATGCTGATTTTGTGGTTGAGATATTTCCCGCTGTAGTTATTTCAAATAAGTACAGTCTCGCCTAAATAATTGGTGCCATGGTCCCAACCATAAAATGAGCATTATGTACAATTATCAACATTCACACGTCAATTATTTGGTTACAAAAATAAAATATGTAATTTATATTAAGCATATGTATATTTATAATACCGAATCATATGACCTCCGCGCTGGACTGAATGCAGCGAACATGCCTGGTAAAATCACGCATTGGTTTTAGACAGCCGCGGGGGTAGCGGGGTGCGCGCGGGTGTTTGAAAGAGCTCTGAGAGCACGTTCGTGTGGACCAGATAAGGAACAAGTGAGCGATCGCGCGAATTAGGTTGGTTATTCCACTGGTCGCCTATTGTATATTATTTGATAATATACTGTATATAACCGGCGTTAGTGTTGGAATTTCGGAAGCGAATATCTCGGCTTCTACTGATCGAATTTTGATGATTGAGGTGTCAAATTGTAGGGTTTGATGTCCTCTACAGGATGATGTAGAAAAATATGCAAATTTTTTGATATACAGGGGGAGAATTTTCACAACAGTATGTTACGCTCTAATAAACATCAGAAATGTCGGAAAAATTATGTAAAAGAAAACTAGTTATAACTAATACAGGTTCGCCCGCCCAATTTTTTGGGAGCTCTGCAGCACTGCAGCGCTTATGCGCCAGCCGCCACTGCTTTAAGCCATTCACCGTTCCATATTATTTGGCGCCACAACTGCGGTGCAAATTAGAAAACGTGCTCAATAGAACACAATTTATAAATATATGATTGTTTCGGCCTTTACTTGATGAAATTCCATTATAACTATTAATTTCACTTTTTAATTATCACTGTAACGAGTCGTTTCGCACCAACCTGGGCTTCGTCAGACATATAACTTACAACTTATAAGTTACAGTGATAATTAAAAAGTAAAATTCATAAAATTTGTTTTATTTTATCTTAATAGTTACAATTTATAAAATAGAACGAGAGAGGATAAAAATTAAAAACAAGGAAAACTGTATTCTATTTATGTTTATTTAAGAGATACAACATCATTTTTCTTGTGAGTCTGTATTTTGCTTTTCTGTGGTTTTTCTTATGTGCCAGGACGCTTATTTATACTCAGGAACAGGATTTGTAAGTCAATTTGTATAAAGAGAATTTCTTTTATAATTAATTCTGAAATAATAAGTCAAGAATCAAAACAAATACAATTTTTTCTAAACAACAATTTATTTATACAATATTAACTTAAAATATAATTATAACTTTACAAAATAAATATTTACAATCATAATAATAAAATGGACAAACGCACCAGAAGCAAGTCGAGAGAAAACCTTGAAGATAGAGAAAGAGAAACAGATCAGGGTGATTCTGCCACAGTTACTGCTCAAGCAGAAACACCAAAAGAGGAGGTGCCTCTGAACCTTAATACTTTGACAGCTATTTTAACCAATTTAACTCAAAAAATAGAATCAATAGAAACAAGTAACAAAAATATAGTAGCAAATAACGAAAAACAAGAAGCTAATTTTAAACAAATCATAACAGAAAATAACGAAAAACAAGAAACAAATTTAAAACAATTTATAACAGATAATAACAAAAAAATAGAAACTAATTTAACACAAAGATTAGAAACAAATATAAGTCAAATAGAAACTAATATTAACAGTAAATTAGACCAACTTAGACAGGACAAAGAGGAAATTAAAGGGGATATAAAAGAATTAAATGAGAGCCAAAATAAAATGGAAGAAAGAATTATACGAAAAATAGATGCTTTTAAGGTAAGATTAATAACAAATTTAACACCAAAAATAGATATTTTTAATGAACAATTAACAATAAAAATAAATCAAAAATTCGAGATTATTAATGACATAAAAATAGATCAACTTAGGCCGGAACACAAAGAGATGTTGGGAAAAACAAGTATTAATAATGTATGTAACAAAAACACAATCAAACCATTATCTAATCAAAAGCCTTACAAATCGCTTAGATGCAAAAGCAAAGTTAACACACATAATCAATTTTTAATAAATGATAGAGAATATTCTAATAACCATTACTCAAGAAAATAACAATCTTACAACATTAATAATGGGGAGAAACGAAGCAAACATTAACCCATCTGCAATCAAAAATATATATCACACTTTTACTATGAACAACATACAAGCAAAACACAGGTACACCTACACTCAGAACACCAGTTTACATCTACAATATTCACTAATATATGCTAACATGTATAACTTAATAAATATAGAAGTTACAACACACAATTCCATGATAAATGAATATTTTGATACCAACGATTTTTCTAATATCCTACTTAAAACACAAATTAAGTCTTATACACCTACTTATACAAAAACTGAAACGACACACACATTGATTATTAAAAATATGCATATCACACTAGGCAGAGGTCATATGTTCCATTCATATAATAATAGCAATATGAACACACCTGAGGTGCGTCGAAGAAAAATTAATATATAAACAAAGATAATAGAATCTCGGTGTTCTAAAATTATAAAGACGACCACAGCTAAGATGGGGAGATGATTACTTATTAATGACTAAAAACTATACACAAATATATACATAAACAAAAATATGCTAGAGTAGTGTCAACTTCGGAAGACACTGACGCAGAAACCAATTTGGAACTTATAAAGAAAAGTGTACCCCAAACGAGAGAGAAAGACATAGTTCTTGCACATATAGACAGGCCGAATAACATTGACTGTAATATTTTTCAGTTGTCTTCTAGCGTCCGTAAGGTGTCGATCGTGTTCTTTGAGTTAATTTTATTACAAAATCA
This sequence comes from Melolontha melolontha, assembly GCA_935421215.2. Lineage (NCBI taxonomy): Eukaryota > Metazoa > Arthropoda > Insecta > Coleoptera > Scarabaeidae > Melolontha > Melolontha melolontha. Next base: position 156,005,548 of record OW285239.1, read on the forward strand.
GTTGTTTGAGTTTATTTTATTACAAAATCAGTTGTTTTCACAACTATTTGGAATAGAAGGCCTTTATATCTGTAGGTATTACATTATTTTTCATGAATTTTTAATAGGATTTGTTGAAACATGTACTTTATTTGTTATAGATTATTATGTCTAGTTTACCGTCCACATCTGGATGTCGTGACCCGGCAGATGTTGAAATACCAGTGAAAAAAAGACAAATAATAGCAGAACAATCACGGGAAATCATTCATAACGTGTACAATTTTATCAAAAAGAGAAATATGAATGGTAAATTATGTTTTAGTCTTTAAACTGTCATAATGTATTTTTTGTCGTATATTGCAAGCAATGATAAACGATAGCAAGAAATAAATATTGTTTGTAGGGAATATTTTTAATGGTAAATTAAGTTTTACTCTTTAAATTGTCATAATGTAATTTTTGTCGTATATTGCAAGCAATGATAAACGATAGCAAGAAATAAATATTGTTTGTAGGGAATATTTTTAATGGTAAATTAAGTTTTACACTTTAAACTGATTCTGAAGTGATTCTGAAGACGATATTTTTGATTATTTTTCTGATTATGTTGATGAATAATTGTTGAAATATAATTTATTTATATGTGTAGTTATCTTTGTATTTATGTCATTAGGAACTAAGGGTATTTATGTATAATTATGTAGTAATAAAAGACGACGTGTAAACAACAAATTATTTTTACTCCGAATGAATATTCATAAATTTACAAATATAATGAATAAAATCTTGGTAAAAGAAGAAAAACTGTGATATATGTAAATGTTTAAATTATAATGAAAATAAATAATTGAACCAGAAATTGTTGGTTGTATCTCTGTTAAATATCCCACTTGAAAATAAATAAAATAATAACGCTTTATTATTCATTCAGACAATAGAATGTGTTTATGGAATTATGTTTCATGGCAAACGAACATAATAAATGAAATATGTTGTTTCCGCTCCACACGAAATAAAAATACAAAACGTTTTACGTAAAATTCGAATTTTAAATTGCGCGCTAATTTAGATCCAGCCCGACCTATGTTTTTGAGGCCGTTAATACTCAGGTTGCGCGATTCGCTCGCGCAGATTGGTGTCTTCCCAAAGCGATTTTACTCTAACACAATTGACAATAAAGAGGAAAAATACGTAACATAATTAGAGCTTGTAAACCTAATGACCAATAAACAATTACTGAAAGAGAACATATTCTGAGACAAAAGCACTATGATATATTAAAATGGTAAAGATAAACTTAGAAAGAACTATTATTATATGTTTTTATGTAACAAATATAAAACTTATTAATCGGGAAAATAAAACATTTATAAACATGCTAAAGCTTATTAAAATGAAAGTCTTAAATGTAGTATATTTTAAAGAAATAGTATGACAAGAATAAATAAAAGATTGCTGAAATGTTAATTGATATAGGAAAGGTTTAGATTAAAAATAAAGGTAGAAGGAATTAATATATGATATGGGGATGTAAAGTATATATATAAATAAATGAATTATTATTATTAATATGAATATATTGAAAATAGACAAATGTCTTATTATAGGGAATTTAAAAATATGTTAAGGAATGGAATATAAAAGAATAGAGAAAGGAATTGAAAAGGAATGATAAGTACTTAAAACGAAAGAATTATTTATTATGCAAACTAAAACTTACATTAATATATGATGAATAAACAAAGATTAAGAACAACAAGGAATATATAGAATATTAAGCATGTGCCATCAACATAAGATATAAATATAATAACCCTAAGTACAACACCATAACCATTAACAGAATATCTAACACCAGAATATAAAACAAGTTTTAATACAACAACTATGAATATATAAATAATGTAGTTAACAGTCCGAAAAACAAAACACCAGAAGACAAAAAGAAAAACTATACACATATAAATACAATAATTATGATAATACAACTTATAATGGTACTATTAAACAAATATATATTTGGAAGTAAAATTTATATACAAACACAGATATAAAACAAAAATAATAAAGACACTTAATATAGAATGTATAATATATGACAATTATATGAAATACATGCACATTATTTTAAATGGCAGAATTTTCAGTTTATAAAGTCTTGATGAATAATTTGGACAAGCCTCTTTGCCAAGACAATAACGTCTTTCCAAATTATTGGGGAAGTTGATGTAGGTCAAGCCTACACATAAGAATGCCTTAGTTAGCAAGATACAGAATTTTAATGTGTATATGTAATCTTTAGAATAATTAAAAAATATTGAAACTGAATTCTTCTTATGTAATATCAACAAAGTTGATTTCGCGTTTTTAATTGTTTAAAATTCATTCTCACATTTATTTATTTTTATCTTTTCATTTGCCTTAGTCATTTTATTCCTATATCTTGTATTTCCAAAGATATTTCAACTTAAATTATCAATAATAAATGACGCCAATTATTTAGGCGAGACTGTACTAATTTAAAATAACTACAGCGGGAATTATCCCAACCATAAAAAGAGCATTATGTACAATTATCAACATTCACACGTCAATTATTTGGTTACAAAAATAAAATATGTAATTTATATTAAGCATATGTATATTTAGAGTGATTAAATTGTCATTTTCATTATAATTAAATGTCGAGATTATAGAAATACATACAGATTGGACGAATCAGAAGTTAGGATTCAGAACAAATGAGAGTTGGCGTCACTAGGTAAAAATCTCCATTAAACACCTCGACGTATTTAAGTGCCTCTCTGCAAATTAAAAGAAAAATCATTAATAAAATTAGAAAACCTTTACATCGAACCTAGTCAAACCTTACCTGCATATCCAGTTCCTGTTTAACGCATTTTGCAAGTCCAGACGATAACCGGTGTCCAAGAAAACGAAAATTCCATTTCACCGGGAAAACCTGCCGTTAGATCGAAGACCAAGCGGGGACGCCATCCGATTGCCCGTTCAAGCTTGTATCCTGCATTTACGGATCTACCAGGCAAGTCCAGAATTACCAATTCCTGTCTATGTCCACATAAGTATTCTTTAAACATCCTACGAATTTTTGAAAATGATAACTTAATTCACTTCAACAAAATAAATCCATAATCAAATTTTTTTTAATAATTATAACTTATGTTGCATTTTAATATTAACATAATTTAAGTTAAGTCTAGAAGAATACAGTTTCCTGTTTAAATATAATTAAATTTAACAATAGAATTATTTATGCTTTTAGCTTTATTAATGTCACATTCATTTAGTTGTTTTGGTTAACCTAGAATTTATTTCATGTTTAGTTTATCACGTGACCTGATACGTTTGAATATTCATAATCTAATTAATTTGATCACTTACCTATTTTCCAATAACTTCATTAAAGTCTTTTACATTATCCCTTATCTCACTCGTTTTATTTAGTAGATTTGAATATAAAAAATACCATTATTTATTGCATTGGCAACAGCTGATTTTGTAAGTGTTCTATTGCAGTCACCGAACCTACAATTTAAAGGGTATTTTTCTATGCCCACACAAGAGTCTAATTGTTCTTCGAAGCCGGACACATAACACAAATTTTAGCCCACCCGAATGTACTTATAAGAAGTTATATACATGAACAGCTGTTTAGGTTAAGTATACTTCCTTATTAACAATTATGTATCGTTGCATCATACGCAAGTAACAAATTTAACGTTATACAACCCCATCTGTGTGTAACATTTGATAGCATATTTAATATAGAGATTTATAATTCACATTTTAAAAATTTATCTTACCAGTTTATTGAAACATTAAATTTTGCTTTTATAATCATAAACCCAATCACCGTTCCATATTAATATATATATATATATATACCGTGTGCACAACGTCGTGCGATCGATGGATATATAAGTAATGACTGGCCAACTGCAAGTATATTCGCCTTGCTTGAACACAATAAGCGACTGATAGGAATATTCAATGTGTTAGAGAGAGATTATTTTATTCGTTATTAGATCGTATGTAGAATGTGTTGGATAAAGAAATGGAACGCCCGTACAGTTAGACAGTAGAACAGATTGAATATACTCTCTCAACCCTAACCACATAAACTCGCTATTCGTCTTCGTCTTACTACATTGTGGTAGATCAATCACTCCCCGGCGTTCATACAGTATATATATATATATATATATATATATATATATATATCATGTCTTAACCTACTTACTTAATTACAGAAGAGTGCGAAAGATGCAAGATTTAACTAGGACGCAATTAATGAGGAGGCGTTTCGTCAAACAAGTAATATATTGAATATGTAAAAATGGATGTGCTAATTTAGTTATTACACTATTATTTACTTAATATGCATTTCTCAATCGAATTAACAGTTGCCGCACCAGTTATTACGAGAATTACCTCCCTTTCTAAATTGTACCTATTTCCAAATACTTTCACTACAATTATATACTGCTTTATACACCATTTCCATAAAACTTGTACTAAAAAGTCTCCGCTTATTTTCAAAGTATTAGACCCAGATAGTGTTAACCAAGTGAATGAATTTGAGTAAAGTACAAAATTGTAATTTTCATATAAAATAAATTAGCTTTATTATTTTCAGGGATACTACTATTTGAACAACTGTAACATTGATCCAAGAACATTACCTCCTTATATACCTCAGGGCAGATATAAAATGGACTTTAGATTAATTTTTAATTCTGCAACAATAGGAAAGTTGTCTCTTTACACAGAGATAATATACAACGTGAAGTTTTAGAAGAATATGTAATTGAATACTATACTGTGAATCAAATATTGTATTTAATATTGATTCATTAATTTTATTGCAAATAAATGAAAATTAAATTTAATCAATAAGTATGGCATATAGTTAGTCAATAATTATTATAAAGGCGGTAATAAGTTTTAAATATATTGGAATTCGTTTATGTTAAATATCAAAGGTAGAATAGAATTTAAATTAAACAATAATTTCTTAGGCGTCACGTATAAACACTCAATATATATGTTGTCGTATTGTAAAGTATTTCGCGATACTTTGTGTTAGCTTTACTGTGCTCCATTTTCAACACTTTGATTGGTGGCTTACCTACTGATGATGACAACTTAGTTGTCGAAATAAGTATTTAGGATACGAGTGTTAATTGTAGTAAGGAGTTTAATACCTTCTTCAAGTTTTTACTTAACCAGTCTCCTAAGAAAGACTTCTATTGTTAATTGAATTAGAGTTAAAATTTTGTTGTCTAGCGTACTTGTTTACATTAAATTATGAGTGATTTATTGCCTATTTGTTACCAGAATAGTAATTTTTATAGCACTATAAAAGGGGATCGTTTAGCCTCACCAAGTCAGTCCATCTGTAGAATACATTAACGATAGGTAGAAGGATCTAGTCTAGAGCGACAGTGTTAAAAAGCGTGTTTGTTGTGTTGTATTGCTGTAGTTACATGTAGTTAGTCGACAAAGAGTGAGAGTAATATTAGTAGTGTTCAAAGAGTACTTTGTGGTGTTTTGTTTGTGCGTTCAAAACACCGATTCCGTAACAGTATCTATAAAATGAACCCCGCCAAAAAAAATAAAACGTATGATTATAATAAAAATTTGGAAGAATAATTCATCTTTATTATAGTCCAAGATAAGTATGTTTATTGAGCTTCAGTCATGTTGCCTAAACGTGGAAACTTAGAAAGGTATTATAAAACCATGCATAAAAACTATGAAAACGATTTTCCAGCAAAGAAGGACTTAATAAGACGAATAGTAACAGTTTTGAAAGTAGTTTGAAAGCAGAGCAAGCCACCAGTCAAACAACCTAAAGCTGCAACAATCGCTTATACACTGTCCAAGATAAGAGTGAACTGCATAGGAATCTCGGGAACGGAATGAGAAAAAAGTTGCGCATTTTAGTGACCTTTTACATGGCATTTACGTAATTCAATTATGTTTTTTATTTTTTGAGATATTTAGGAAAATGTTTTTTTTTAATTTTTATTTTATTTTTTTCTAACTTCATTTTACAAGTTATTAAAAAAATAAATAAAACTTCTAATAGGCACTTTGAAAGCTCTACAAGATGGAGTTGTTACATTTTTAGTTCGACGCTTCGGTTTTGAGAAACCGTCATCAACCTTATTTTTTTATATAAACGAAGAACAAAATACATCATGTATCTGACGGAATTTTTCATAACGAATTCAACGATGTATCACACATTATGTTTTCGGAAATACTTGAAAAAGTAAATTTATTATTTTGTTGGTATTTTTTGTAATAGTTCTTCCCTAGTGATAATAATGCGCTATAACAGGTAGCCTAGGTAAGTTAATTGGACCAAATACAATGTTTTAGTGCAAATGATGGAACACAATCTAAAATAGTGTTTTGAGAAATACGTATTTATTATTTTATAAATTGCATGTGTATTTTACAATTTTGAGCTTACAACAGATGTTCAATTGTATCTGGGTAGGCGCTACAAAACAACGATTTGTTATTTTACAAAGATTTTGACGTTAGTACTTGTCACTTACGTGTTACTTCATCTAAAGAAACGTTTTAGTGTTTAGTAATTCACATTAAAAAACAAGAATAAAACGATCGTAATTAAATTTAAAATTTATCAAGAAAAGTGTACATTTTATATTTACTAAAACAGTAGAAAATATATTCAAATTGTAATACCGTAACATATATAATTACCACATTTTTAATTACTTTGCTACTACTACTACTTACTAGTATCCAAATCAATATATTTCCTACGAAGACAATAAATGTCGAAACGTCAAAATAAGTTTTTTATTTGAAGAATAATTTATCAATAGGCCAAATTCCAAGAAAAATTAACCTACTACAGTACGCAGGCCTCATAATATAGCTCTAATAATTATTATATTTACCGCGTAACAGTTATCGACTGTGAAATGTACATCCACAATAATCCACATAGTATTATAGCTCGACCCTAAATACTCTCAGAGCTGCATCGAGCCGCTGTGCCTATGATACATTCCTGTAATTAGGTCACAACTAGAGAATACAATCCCGGGATCTCGGGATACCGGCCTGGTTTTGATCCCGTAAATCCCGGGACTGTACTTGGCTAATCTCGGGATTTTCGGGATTGCCAGTTTGCATTCCGTAATCCGTTGCGCCATGACAATGACCTTACCTAGATTATATTAAGGGGATTTATTGAAAGACAAAATATCAACCTTCGGTACGCCGTACGATAAAAGAACTACACAGTTCAGCTCAAATAATATGTAACTTAGAAGGGACTTCCCCGCTCGGCATACTTCAATACAATACTGTTAATGTAATTCCCCAACGGGCCAACAGGGAAATTACCCGATCACCTCATATGATATATCATAATATTGTTGCGAGGAATTCCCCGTCGGGGATTCCCTGTACGAAAGTATAAATACGCTTATTAGGATTTACTTTTGTCATTTATTATTCTACCAGCGATAAGGTTACGCAAGTTACGTCATTTATATTTAAAAGTCAGTTATCTGAAAAAGTTATTTTAAATGGCGGGAGACTTTGTTCAACATAAAAAAACATTGATACGTCGTCAGCGTGGAGTTATTTTTTAGTTGCGAAAGACGGGAATAGTGCTAAATGTAAGCGATGCTCTGCCATTCTCAAGACTTTGGGTGGATCGACTAAGGTATTACATACACATTTGTCATCAAAACATAACATTAAGATTTTAGCTGACGTTAATCGTTTAACAGCTTCAACAAGTCAAGATTCTGAAAATCTGAACACAGCACCGCCGCCAGCTAAACGAAAGTTAGAAGATTATTTTACTAAAAGTGCCGACGATAGCCTGGATGATGTATTGGTAAGAATGATTGCATTAGATGGATTACCATTCAGTGTATTGAAAATTGCTCTTAGCGAAATATACGAATTTACCAAAATCAGCCGTCACAATTCGAAAGCGTGTTATGAATTACAGCGAAAAAATCAGAAAGCAAGTAACTGCAGAATTAAAACATTTGAAAAGTGCAGGTGAAAGATCCAGTCTATTCGTCTTTCGACGAGTGGTCTTCAACGTCCAATAAACGATACATGGCTGTCAACGTTCATTCATATAAAAAAATTTGGAGCTTAGGACTCGTTCCTATTCATGGAAGTATGACGACAGAAAATTGTCTTCGTATATTGAAAAAACGTCTAAGTAAATTTGATATTTCCCTGGAAACTGATATCGTGGCTACTGTAAACGATGGACCCAACGTTCTGATAAAGGTGGGACAGCTTGTTTGTACTGAACAACAACTGTATCTCGCACATGGTATCAATTTGGCCGTCTGTGATGTGCTTTATAAAATAAAGAATTATTTTCAAGACAGACAAGACAGCCCTACCTCAGACTCAGATGATAATATAAATGAACCAGCTGTGACTGCTGATTATATGAACGATAGCGATGATGATGACAATTTAGAAGACTTAGGCTGTCCAGAATCAGATTTAATCCTCATGTCACAAAATAAACTTGCGCGAGAACACATACCAGAGTTAACGAAAGATGAAAACATTAATGAGCTGATAAAGAAAATCCGCAAAGTTGTATTGTATTTCAAAAGTTCACCATTGAAAAATGAAACAGTACTTCAAAAATATGTGAAGATTGAATATGCAAAAGAGCTGTCACTTCTTTTGGACTGTAAAACCAGATGGAATAGTCTTTTAACCATGCTGGAACGATTTTCTCTTTTAAAAACCTGCATTCAAGGATCTCTTATAGATCTCAATCATCCAATCCGTTTAGAAGATGCAGATTTTGACTTGATATTGGTAAATAAATTTGTTGATGTGCTGACCCAAATTACATTAACAGTAGAAGCAATCTGTCGACGATATGCTAATTTATGCACAGCTGATGCCGCTTTGAAATTTCTTATGAAACAATTGTCTAACAAAAGCACAGCACTCGCCAATAAAATGAAAACATGAAAAGTATAAAGAAACGACGAAATGATGATTTAACTGGTGTGTTGAATTATTTACAAAATCCACGAAAAGATGATGAAAATCAGTTATTATCGGATTTGGAATGGCTTGACTTATTTCCAGTTCCTACACAGGGTTTAGTGAAGGCGCAAATAAAGAGTATTGTTAAAAGACTAAATAGTCGAGATGACACGGAAGAGGAAGAAAGGTCAGGATCACAAACAGATGATGAGCCAAGGCAACAAAACTCCCAACCCCAATTGACACTAAAGGAAAAGTTACAGCTGGAAATTAATAAGAGCATGGAATCCCCAGACCCTGAAGTACAAAATGAATCGGGGTTGGTAAATAGTATTAGACGCGAAATGAACCTGTTCGAAAATGGAGAAGTTCGTGGATATCAGTTAGAATTAGCATAGAAATATCTATTGTCTATTCCTCTAACCAGTGTAGAACCTGAGCGAGCGTTTTCAGCTGCTGCATATGTTAGCAATAAACTACGAAGCAGGCTTGGAAGTCAAACATTGGATGCTTTGATATTTCTGCGATTGTATTTTCGAAATTCTAAATAGTTTTTTGTATTGTCTTTTTTGTTCATTATTTTAGTATATTGTGTATTGTGTTTTGCAACAATATTAATAAATAATTTTTAAGAAATTATCTAAGTTTTTTTTCATTTGAGCCCAATTAGAAACCACATAGTCTAATCCCGGGATCCCGGGATTACGCTTCAAATATCCCGTAATCCCGGGATTGAAAAACATGCTCGGGATAGTATCTCTAGTCACAACTTATGACAGTTATAACTAGACATGGTCGTTTTTGCCAATCGCCAGTATATTTAAATTTGCGCATTAGACTGTACTACTGAATAAATACCTAATTAAATAGATTAAATAACTAATAAAAATCTGAATCGCGTCTATCAATAGTATCACTTCTTGTAATTTACCAAGCATAAAGATTTCAATAAGATCTATTCATACATTTAATGAAAAGTACCTACTGTGATGTAACACGCCAGTAAATTACAAGAAATTACACTGTCAATATTGAATCGTTATCTTAATAGACACAGTCAGTTGTGTATTAGTTTTCCTCGAGTGTGTATCGTGGGCGAAAATGTTACGTAAAAGAAAATACGAGTTACAAGAATCACCTTTGGGACTCTATAGAAAATGCTTGGGAAGAATTAGCGGCAGATGAAAATTACATGCAGCAATTAGCAAACTCAATGCCCCATCGATTGAATAGTATCATTGAAGTAAATGGTAGTATGAAGAAATATTAATGTTTTCTTGTGATGGTTTTATATTTATTTTTATTTGTATTTTATTTTTCGTGTTAAATATTAAACAATTATGTAATGTAGTAAATGTGCTTTATACGCATACCTACGTAAAATCATACCAAAAATTAATAACATTGATAGTTGTATAGAAGATGAATAGAATTAAACATTTTGACAACTAATGTCAATAATAAAGGCATTACTTAACCTTTTAAATATGGGAAAAATAAGCCGTTTTCACAGTGATAAAATAATGCCAGAATGAGCAATAAGACGAGTATGCCAATTTATTGCACAGAATTGTACATATAATAGATGATCGTGCAACAGAATCCCCTTCAACTGCGGCATGCTACGTTTAAAGAGAGCAACCCGACGACAAATCGTGGCCTTCAAAGAAGCATCATTGCCCAGTGTTTGCTGCATATCCGCCAAAAGCTCTGTTATGTTCATCTACCAGTGGCGGCTCTTTAAGGAGAGCAGGTGAGCAATTGCACCCCCTGGAATTATGAAACAAAACAAACCATGCGGCGACTAACTATGAAAGTATTTATTTATTATGTATATTATTCATAGTTATTGATGAAGAACGTGGCACGCTAACAACGGACATATACCGATCGTTGTCACAGATATACTGAGCAAAGCCCAACTGTTGCTCTGTTAAGGCATTAACATTACATTGATGGTGGGGAGAACTGTATTTTGCCGTACTTCGCCGTATAATACATAGCGTTAGAGCAACTGAACCAGGCTGCTCTCGGGCGTTGTTACAATGAATACGGTATCTTTTTTACAGAACAACACGTTTTCGCGGTTAACGTATAATGAAAAAATCGCAGTAAAAAATCTTAAACGGCCGATGCCTCAATTATGTTTAGAAAATAAACAATCTGTTAAAGGTAAAGACGTTATAAGAAAATTCAAAATGAATATTTATCAGAAAAATGACTGGATTTGTGGGTGTGAAATTTAAAATACTTTGTTTTGTTTTCCGTGTCTTTTGTTTGGTGGTGAACCGTCTTGGTCAAAGAACGGAATAAGAGACTTAATTCATCTTATTGCTAAAATTCTTAAACATGAAAATTCCGAAGGGCATTTGAAAAATATATTTAGTCTAAGAATGTTAGGAAAAAATAACATTCAGAATGTTTTAGATTCATCATATAGAAAAGCAATTCAACAACACAATGAAAAGGTAACAAAAAATAGACATGTGTTAAATTTAATAATAAATTGCATTAGATTTTGTGGCGCGTTTGAACTGGCACTTCGGGGTCATGATAAACAGCAAACGTCGAATAACAAGGGCATTTTTCGGGAATTGATAAATTTTACGGCAGAATTGGATAAATCGCTCAGAGATCACATCGAAGCAGCACCGGTTTTTAAGGGATTATCAAAAACGATACAGAATGAGCTGCTTGATGCAATGTTGAACGTGTATCATAAACAAGTTGCCAGTGAAATTAAAGCAACCGACTTCATATTTGTGATAGCTGATGAAACCACAGATGTGTCCAATCAGTTTCAGTTGGTGGTTGTTTTAAGATATATTGTGAACGCGAGACCGGTCGAAATATTTTGGAAATTTCTTCTGCCTAGTGGACATGATGCTAATTCTTTATCTGCCTCCATCCTTAACGAAATTAGTTTGCTTGTTGATGACCCAGAAAAACTGATTGCACAGAGCTATGATGGGGCAGCAGTCATGAGTGGTGCTATTAACGGCGCGCAAAGACATGTCCAAGGCCAGTATCCAAAGGCTAATTTTGAACATTGTTATGCACATCAGACAAATCTAATTATGTCACATGCTACATCGAGCAGTAGTAATTGCAGAATTTTTTTTGCCAATCTGACGGGATTATGTACATTTTTCTCCACTTCACCACAACGTGCTGCAAGATTGGAAGAATTCCTTCAGAGAAAAAACTTACCTAGTTCTTCAAAAATAAGATGGAACTTCAATTCTAGGACAGTGAATACAATATATGAGCACCGAGAAGAAATAATTGAAGCTCTAGAACAAATCGAGGGAGAAGCTAGTTTACAAACTACCATTCATCAAGCTAGTGCCACAATTTGCGAATTTTAGAGGAGGAAAATTTTATCTATTGGTTAACTTTCTTTCATAAAATTATGCCACGTGTGGACATATTGTTTAATCAATTACAAAATGTTAATACAGATGCATTAAAAATCAAGAATAATTTAGATAATTTTGAACGTGCTATTGGAAAAATTCGAACCGAAATCGCTGACACAGATAAACCAAATGACCCAGAACTGACTCCTCGACCATCAAAGCGGCGAAGAGTAACTGATGGAGCCAGAGAAGGAGGGAAACTATTGAAGTGTGCGATATTATTTTGCTAGAAATAAAAACTAGATTTCGGTATACAGGGCACTTAATATTAGCAAATTTGATTTCTTTTAAACAGTTCTCCTCTTTTCAAAAAAAATTTCCGGGAGATTGCCTTAAAGAAGCAGTAAAATTTTATCCATGCCTCAATGAAAGCAGACTACGAACTGAATTAAGCGTTCTATATTCTAGAGAAGAATTTAGGCAAAATATAGAAGTCGGTGCTGTAGGTCTGCTAGGTCTTCTGCTGGATGGATTAAGCGACACCTTTAATGAAGTTGTTACGCTTTTAAAAATTGTCATTACAATCCCAATGACAACGTCCGAAGCGGAACGCCAGTTTTCACGGCGGAATAAAAACTTTCCTGAGATATATTTTGATTTTGAATTTATGCACTCCCTATGTGAACCACCCCGAGCCACCACTGTCATCTACATTAAAAACTAGTGCTGAAGTACACTACGAATAGAGATTTTATCCCTTTTACAACTTTCCCTGAACGCGTCTTCTTTAAGCAACTGTATCTGTCAAACTAAACATCAGACAATAATGGAAATTTAAATACAACCTCTTGTAAAAGCATGGTCTACTCGAAAATAGCACCAATATATTCACAAATAATCGCGGCTAGTCGAGACTCATCATCAAATCATACTCGTATTTTGTTAAAGGAGATAACCAATAGAAAATATTAATATCCTGTTGGTCTGTAAATTGTTGGCTGCTGTAGCCAAATCTTTAATGTGTCTGTCGCGGATTATATTAGTAATTTATACTATTGATTTCAAATCAGTGCACCGTGTACAGATGCACTTATTTAAATAACAAAAGTAATGCGTTTATAATTGTACATTTTTTATTTTTAAACTGGAATTGATAAATTAACGTAGATTACATCTATATTCGAAATGAATTGTCTATTTACGGTATTATAAACACCCTATTTAAATACGCGTGGGAACTAAAAAATGTATTCTTGATATTCATACCGAGTTGGGTAAATATTTGCTTTCCAATTCGATAAATTTCTGAAGCAAACATGAAACCTAGTGTGAGTAAGCTATTCAGGACTATATTGATGTTCATTTTTCTTGATTATGGTGTAATAATGGTATATTTACGCTTATATAACATTATAAACTTTTAATATTTTCATTATTTAGTTTCGACAGAATGACTATATATTAAAAATGGATTTCATAAAATTAACATATTACAACAAAAGTATTGTAGAGTCTTTTAAAATTTGGAATGTGAAACCGAATCGTACAGTTAAAGGATTTTCAGTCAGTGGAAGATTACTAATAGATTTAGACGGTGATTCGTTCAAGGTACGTGTTTATAGCGATTAAGTATTAGAAGAACATTTAGCAGTTTCAGCATTTCAGCAGTTTCTTTTATAAATTGGAGAAATAGGTTTATAGGTCTACCATTTTTTTGGATTAAGTCCCAGTTTATGATTCCCACAAGTAATTTTTTTCTTCCGTCGGAGATTATTTGACCCTGACTCTCCCTAAAAAACTGCAGCCAATTGGTTAACCATGTGTTCCGCCAATATTTCCGACTACACCTAATCCAATACTCCCGTCTCCTGTACTAGTCTACACAGGTCTAGAGCACGTTAACTGTCATAGATTATCGATTCAACTTTAGATTGCCCATCAATAACTAGTATATAGTCCAGTGCCTTCCATGCATGCAAGATGTGGTTGGCTGTTTGTAGTGTCCTATTGCACAACCTTTAATCAAGATCTCCACTAAGCTTGCAAATGTTCTTGCATTTTATATATCTTAGTAGTGGACGATCTATGAAGTGTCATGCTACAATTTTCATACGTCTATGTCTTTTCATTTCCTGTCACTCTACAAAGTCGTAATATTTATAGTAACATTACTACATTCGCTCGCCTAAACGTGAACTTAGGGCTTCATAATGCCATTAGTGGCTGGCTATCAGTGAGAATATGGATACGCTTATGTTAAATTCTTCTATATATGTATCGCAGAATTGTATCAGCCTCAACCTGGAACACAAACATGTACTCTTTCCCCATTAACGAAGATTCCTTTATCTAATAAATAAACTTCTTCTGCTAAATCGAGGTTACAGTATTTTATCAGTTGACCCATTCTTGTTCTAATGAACTTAGTAACGGCGCATGTTTCTTAATGAACGGTTTCGCGTTTTTCTACTTTATGACGTTCCTCGACTATTCATGATTTTTTTACTACCATTTCTCATCCATCCTCATCGCCCAGAATGAAACTAATGTCACCTATTGAAACCAACACACTTAGAAAAAAGGTATAAAACCCCTTACCAAACTAATATTCGTATCTTAAATATGTATTTCGACAACTAGGTAGCCCTCCGCAGTATGTAACAATAATAATAATCACAGTGTTTAATTTTTTTCCGATAAAATTGGGTGCAGATTTATCATGTTTTACGTGTGTCTATTAAATAAACATTCATTTGCAAAAACTTCTAGACTTCTTTTTTTTTATCTGACCACCAACTTCTGTAATAGAAAAATGTGCGTGTTAAAGAATTTAGTATATTTACACCTATTTTCATCAATTTTACTTCAACAAAGTTTAAATTTGTTAAGCAATCTTATTTACCTACTTTTCAGATGAACATAAAGTTAATTCAAATTTTGGACAACATTCCAAAAATTCAGATCTGTGCATTTGATGTGAAACTATGTCGAAGTCTGAGGAAAAACACATTCGGATTGTATGATTTTTTGAAATCAGGAAATCTTACGACATGTCCAATTAAGAAGGTAATACATGTTAGATTTTCATTGAAGTAAATATTTCTGTCTGATAACATTTATTATTTATAAATTGTTCATATTATTTATTTTCTTCTATTCATATTTATACAAAAGAGACAGCTTAAATTCTTATGCACATTGCCGGTAATATTCTAAACATAATGAAAATCTTACGATACTATCCGCGCAACAAATACTAGGAACAAGCTGAAATTATGGAGAATAAAAAATACAGTTAATATTTTCCAGGATTTTATTTTAAATATGCTCAAATTAACTCCCTTCAGTAACGATACACTTGACCATTCTTTCTTTCCATTTCTTCCTTCAAATTGACGACCGAGCTGGCTAGTTGAATGTCGAATTACGTACTTAAAATGAGACGTTCTCCAAAAATATCTGATAGGAGTTCCATAGTAGCTCGGATAATGTATGTACTGTAATCTTGTACAGTTTCAACCACATATCAAAGAATTAGCAAATCTCAAAAAGTTTTGTATCATTATCTCCATATCCCCAGTATTAATTTATTCTTCTTGAAAAAGTAAAGTCCAATAATCCTTTGCGACATTACGGTACACCAGATCGTAACTTTTAATAAGTGCCTTTCTGTCTAATGAATTACCCTTGGATTTTCCATTCCACGCATTCATCAGTGTTACTGGCAACAACAAACCCATGCATATGGAAATAGTCTTGACCACTCATTATTAAACGGTGAATAGATCATTGTTTACTCCCTGAGCAACTAGCACACGAACACTGTAATTAGATGTTGTTGCAAGTCGACTTGTTTCAGTTCTTGCATGAACTGGATCTTGGAAAGGTGTAGAAGTAAATCTTTCTGTAAAATTCCTTGATGTGACTTTCAACATCCTGAGGTAAGCTGAACGTCTTCGTCTTAATGGAGAAGAACAAATGATAGCTTCTCCGGACATTTTTCTTGTAATTTTAAAGAATAATCGTATTCACGATATTTTCGAAATTTTATTCTTTAGAATTTTCAATATATTAAGATATTCATCTAAAATTTTATGCACAAATTTTATGGCAGTCTGCAGAGAGATAAACTGTTTTAAGATCAATCGGTGATCCACTATACTTATTTGTTTTGCTCGCGAAAACATAATCCAACCAGCGAGTTTCCTTCGATTTATTTTTATGTGTTTGACTGCCTTTGAATTGTTGCACACAAAACACCTTCATGTCCATTTTGCCACTATTGATATCTCATTAATTGACGATTAAATTCGATGAGTATTGTCCTACGCAATTAGTGAAAACTGATATTTTCTAAGATAAATGTCGCCACCTTCGGTATCTAACACATTTCAGCTATGAAACCGAGTTACGAGCTTTTTATGAATACTTTAAGAGAACTTTTACATTTACTTCATTTTTTCACCAAAAACAGGAGAGTTTAGAACTCGAAATCATTTCATATTGAAAATGTTGATTCATTTCGACTGTATTTCAGGGATTCTACTATGAGTATAACAACATCATCAATTCTGAATACTTGCCACCGTACGTGCCACGTGGTAGATATAAGGTGGAACTCACTCTTATATTCAATGATGCTATTATATGTAAATTTAATTTGTTTGCTGAAGTAGTATATAAAATAAAATATTAAAATGTCTTGTAATTCACTTTATAGTTTGTATTCCAGTCAAATAATTACAAAAATATTATACTGTATGCATTTTTATTTAGAATATAAACCATATGTGTATTCTCAAAGTGTTTGGGTTTCTTGATACGAACTTACAGTGCAAATCCATATATGTTCAAAAATACTTTATAATTAACTTTTCTGTTTTTTTTTTATGTTAAAGAATGATATTTTAAATCTATTTTTAAGATTTCAAGTCGTGTATTATTCACACGACTTGATACGTAACATACACATCCATTTTAGACACAATCTATTTAATTCCGTTCTATGCTTATTTCTCTACGTTCAGTATAGCCTAAGAGTATAATTAAAAATTTGTTTTTATAATGACATCGAATTTATCCTATCGATAATTATTATACTGGGCGCATTTATAATAAAGCCCGTTCCAAATACGTTTCATTACTATTCATGTTCTATTTTTATTATTTATTTCTCTCAATGTGAAATACACAGCAATGTGTTGCCGATATATATGTGTTCAGTCTTAAGTCGGCTGCGATATAGTACAATTATTTCGTGTAAAGTAAAAATAATAATTCGATAATGTCGAAAGCTTTAAGACTGTTCTACCACGAAGCACAGAAATTAATAAGTAGATATCCAGATTTAGTTTACACTGGTACTACAATGAAATGCAAAGTTTGTAAAATACCGCCCTTGTGAAGCTGCAAGTATTCCAGCACGTTTAATAAATTTATTACTGTATTTATGTTTTACTATTATTCATTTATAAGTATACGTATCAGTGAGCGTCAGTATTTTAGAGTAATAATCTTAATCGCTATGGGCCATTAGCACCGCTATCGGAAACATGTTAAAGAATGATATTTTAAATCTATTTTTAAGATTTCAAGTCGTGTATTATTCACACGACTTGATACGTAACATACACATCCATTTTAGACACAATCTATTTAATTACGTTCTATGCTTATTTCTCTACGTTCAGTATAGCCTAAGAGTATAATTCAAAATTTGTTTTCATAATGGCATCGAATTTATCCTATCGATAATTATTAAACTGAGTGCATTTATAATATAGCTCGTTTCAAAAACGCTTCATTGCTATTCATGTTTTATTTTATTTATTTAAATTAAATGTATGGTATTTTGGCGATGTCAGAATCGTGGACGGTGAAAATAATTTCAAAAAAAGATGCTTTTTAGAAATGGTGCATATCAGCGGAGACACTAATAGCGTAAATTATAAGTCGGATACTAATGGACTAAGTATAATCTATTGCAATATACTCGGTGTTGGCGGTTAATTGACCTGCCAAGTTTTATTAACCAGTCCTTGTATCATTTGATTTGTAGTTGTTGTTGGTTTTTTTATGACATCAGTTTTTTGGTGTGTCTTTATAAGTTTAGTTTTATATTTTAACATTTATGTATATTTGTTTTTAAAAGATTGGCGATAAACCAACATCATATTAATTTAATGTTTTAAATTTGATTAATTTTAACATGTTTAGTGTCGTTGTTTGCTAAATTTTAACTCTCAGTTGTAACTATCTTGTTATTGTCATATTGTTTCATATATTGTGGTTATATTAAACATGTAGACACTTCTGAGGAAGTAACAAATTCGTTATGAAATATTGAGTGAAATAAAGGAGTTTTTTTTTTACTTGACAGACCGGTCACCCGTTAATTAATTTTTACTTATACAGTACGGTCGTTAATACTTAATAGTCTATATATATATATATATATATATATATATATATATATATATATATAGTAAACTTAATAAGTCGGCGATTAAAGGTCTGGTTTATTACTTCAAAGTATATATATTTAAAACAACCCTACATGACAAAGGCATCATTGCCCGAAACATGTAGGGTTGTTTTAAATATATATACTTTGAAGTAATAAACCAGATCTTTAATCGCCGACTTATTAAGTTTACCATATCATACCAAGGTCACGAAAATATTATACAGGCTGATTCATTTTCGGCCCTCACCATGGGGATCTCGCTTATTATTGGAGATAGAGTATAGGTTTAAATTTGGCAAAGTTGTTAAATTTTGTGTTTGTTATAAATCCGTAAAGAAAATAGACTTGCGACAAATGACCTTCGCTAATTTAAAAAAAAAACGCGAAAACCCCACTTTCTTCTTTTACCTGTAGCACCGACATTTGGCCTTGTAGAGAAAAAATAAAACACATCCTTGTAGCCATTTCTAAACCTCTATCCAGTGGTGTACTCTAAATTTTTATACGACGTTTCGT
Source organism: Melolontha melolontha (assembly GCA_935421215.2). NCBI lineage: Eukaryota > Metazoa > Arthropoda > Insecta > Coleoptera > Scarabaeidae > Melolontha > Melolontha melolontha. The sequence goes on from OW285239.1 coordinate 156,024,922, forward strand.
TTCTTTCTGGGCATCATCAACTATCTGATTTCCTATAGGCGCCATATTGGATTTAGACATCTTCAGAAAGAGTTTCTTTTTTCTGATTTCAGCCATGTACCACATGCTGACTAAAGTTTTTGACATTAGGTTTTATTTAAAAGAATAAATTATAAGATTAAATAAGGTAGCCTTTGGAATTTCAATCTGTCAAACATTTCATTTATTGTTCATTAATAATACAAAAATGTCATACACTAACGAAGAGAAACGAGATATGATAAGTATTTTTTATTTTTCGAAACGAAATTCAACATTAGCGAGTACAAGATAACAAAAACATTAATAAAAATACATAGAAAAGTAAACAATAAACAATTACAGTAAATGTTCAATTATCTGGCCATCTTCCGTAATGCACAATTGGGCACGCCTTCTGGCATTTTGTACTGCCCTTTGTATAGTTCTTCTAGGAACTGCATCGAAGGCATTCTGAAGTCTGTCTCGTAATTCTTCAATGTTTTGTGGCGCATCTACTTTATAAATATTATTTTGAACATATCCCCATAAAAAAAAAATCTAGCGGACTTAAATCAGGTGATCTCGCAGGCCATTCAACAACTCCCCTATTTCCAATCCAACGGTTTGCAAACTCTTGATTTAAGAAATTTCTAACAGCAGCTGCATTATGTGCTGGTGCGCCATCTTGTTGCCACCATAAATATTGTAATTGATTTAATGGGATATTGTCGTCAAGATAGTCAGATACGTATGTACGTAAAATGTTTAAATATCTTTCTCCATTTAAATGTTCTTCATACATAGCTGGTCTTAAGAGACGATTTGTCAAAATACCCATCCAAACGTTTATTCCAAAACGATGTTGTGGTCTTCTAGCCCTGTTTTGTCGGGGATTTTGTACTGCCCAATAGTGCTCCGTATTTCTGTTGAACATTCCAGAATTTGTAAATTTTGCTTCATCTGACAAGATGATTTTGCTTAAAAAATTTTCGTCATTTTCTATCCTTCCCATTAACCAATTACAATATTCTAGCCTTCTCAAATTATCTCCAGGCAGTAAAGAGTGACTAACATGGATCCTGTATGGTTTAAACCTACTTTTATGTAAAGTTCTCCAAACTCTGGACTGGCACAAATTTAATTCTGACGCTACTTCGCGTGTAGAAATTGATGGATTATTATTTATCTATGAAAATACAAGATTAACATGAAATTTGAAAACACGCTTTTAATTTACCATTTGTAAAATATCTTGTCGATTTTCATTTAAATTCCTGTTGTCTTGACCATTACGCTGCTTAGTAAACGATCCATTCTCGACCAAATTTCTGTCGAGATCTAGAAAAATGGTACGATGAGGCTGTTGTCGTTCTGGATATAATTGTAGATATCTTGTACTCGCTACTGTTGAATTTCGGTTCGAAGAATAAAAAATACTTATCATATCTCGTTTCTCTTCGTTAGTGTATGACATTTTTGTATTAGTAATGAACAATAAATGAAATGTTTGACAGATTGAAATTCCATGGCTACCTTATTTAATCTTATAATTTATTCTTTCAAATAAAACCTAATATCAAAAACTTTAGTCAGCATGTGGTACATGGTTGAAATCAGAAAAAAGAAGTCTTTCTGAAGATGTCTAAATCCAATATGGCGCCTATAAGAAATTAGATAGTTGATGATGGCCAGAAAGAAACGAAACGTCGTATAAAAATTTAGAGTGCACCACTGGATAGAGGTTTAGAAATGGCCACAAGGGTGTGTTTTTATAAGGCCAAATGTCGGTGCTACAGGTAAAAGAAGAAAATGGGGTTTTCGCGTTTTTTTTTTTAATAACGAAGGTCTTTTGTCACAGGTCAATTTTCTTTACGGATTTATAACAAACACAAAATTTAACAACTTTGCCAAATTTAAACCTATACTCTATCTCCAATAATAAGCGAGATCCCCATGGTGAGGGCCGAAAATGAATCAGCCTGTATATATATATATATATATACATATAGTAAACCTAATCAGTAGGCGATTAAAGGTCTGTATATTACTTCAAAATATATGTATTTAAAAAACTCTACATGTTTCGGCTGTATACGCCTTTTTCAAGAGAATACAAAATATGAATGACAGGATATAAATGTCAAGTAATTAAGTTGCTATGGTTTAAATTATTCAAAGATACATTCTAGTAATAATAATAAATCATGCCTTAGTATTCCAAAAAATAGATAACAAGGTGTGAAAATATGTGTTGTTCGCTGCTAGCAATTTGTGTCTCCTTCTGGGTATGAACTTGTGTGTTGGTTGCTGCTGGCAGCTTGCGTCTCTCTATGGGTGTGTGGTTTTGTGTGAGAGCGTAAGTGTAGGGTTTTGTATGTCGGTGCGTTCGTGCGTGTGTTTAGTGATCGGTCGCATGAATTTAGAGAGGTCGGATAACCAGCCGTTGCGTAGGGCCGCCAACCCTTTCCCGACAACTTCTTTACAATTCCGTGCAGTACTTCTACGGTCTGACCCCCGCCCCAACGAGGCAAGGCGCAGACAGACGAAGCGCACCCTGTACGGGGTTGCTCATCGCAACTAAGGGAACACTCTTAGTGGCTACCTCGGTCGACAATGGTCACACTTATGCCATCTTAACGTTTTCCGCCGAAGCGGGGGCATAGCACACACGTCGAACGTGTGTGTGCTGTTAACGGCAGCCTAGCCAGGTTGTCGCCCAGGACCGGTCCTAGTGGTGTGTGCATTGCGCGGCGACGAGATAGCGCCGCGTAGCATGGTTCCTCACTCTTGCTGGAAAGGCGGAACGGCACCTGACTGCCCAACGGGCAGACCCCCCTAGAGTTTTGTAGCGCATATGCTAGGCTGCAACCCAGTAGAGGACCACATCAGCAAAAAAACTGCCTGACTGACTGCCCGTTGGGCAGTCAGGTGCCGTTCCGCCTTTCCAGCAAGAGTGAGGAACCATGCTACGCGGCGCTATCTCGTCGCCGCGCAATGCACACACCACTAGGACCGGTCCTGGGCGACAACCTGGCTAGGCTGCCGTTAACAGCACACACACGTTCGACGTGTGTGCTATGCCCCCGCTTCGGCGGAAAACGTTAAGATGGCATAAGTGTGACCATCGTCGACCGAGGTAGCCACTAAGAGTGTTCCCTTAGTTGCGATGAGCAACCCCGTACAGGGTGCGCTTCGCCTGTCTGCGCCTTGCCTCGTTGGGGCGGGGGTCAGACCGTAGAAGTACTGCACGGAATTGTAAAGAAGTTGTCGGGAAAGGGTTGGCGGCCCTACGCAACGGCTGGTTATCCGACCTCTCTAAATTCATGCGACCGATCACTAAACACACGCACGAACGCACCGACATACAAAACCCTACACTTACGCTCTCACACAAAACCACACACCCATAGAGAGACGCAAGCTGCCAGCAGCAACCAACACACAAGTTCATACCCAGAAGGAGACACAAATTGCTAGCAGCGAACAACACATATTTTCACACCTTGTTATCTATTTTTTGGAATACTAGGGCATGATTTATTATTATTACTAGAATGTATCTTTGAATAATTTAAACCATAGCAACTTAATTACTTGACATTTATATCCTGTCATTCATATTTTGTATTCTCTTGAAAAAGGCGTATACAGCCGAAACATGTAGAGTTTTTTAAATACATATATTTTGAAGTAATATACAGACCTTTAATCGCCTACTGATTAGGTTTACCATATCATACCAAGGTCACGAAGTTATTATATATATATATATATATATATATATATATATATGTGTGTGTGTGTGTGTGTGTGTGTGTGTGTGTGTTCAGTCTTAAGTCGGCTGCGATATAGTACAGTTATTTCGTATAAAGTGGAAAATATTAATTCGATAATGTCGAAAGCTTTAAGAGACCATTCTACCACGAAGCACACACATTAATAAGTAGATATCCAGATTTAGTTTATGCTGGTACTACAATGAAATGCAAAGTTTGTAAAATACCGCCCTTGTGAAACTAAGTATTCCAGCACGTTTTATAAATTTATTACTTCATTTATTATTTACTATTATTCAAAATATCGGGCACTGATTTAACATGTAATAACTTTTTCATGAAATAAAATCAGGCTTTTGCCTACAAAAACGTCAAATTAATTAATAAGGCAATAAGAACGCTAAAAAATGTTGCTGCTATTAATGCTTAGAACGTGCATATTATAAATACATTAGATCAAAAATTGATTAACGTATATATTTGCAGCTTAGCGGCATTTAGATGCTTGTATTTATCATTTGATAAATTAACTCCTATATAAACATGCCCATTTGATGGTGACATTTTTGTCACTTTGACAGCGATAAAAACTACATACAAAAATACTTCTTCCTCAAAATTGGATTTCATATCTAGTAGCCCTACATCACTTAATTTATTTTAGCATCTGTTGTTATAATAACTATTAAGTATCGTTGAACGTAAAATGTATAATTACGAGTCGGTTTGGGGAAATTTTAACTGAAGAAATTACAACAAATATCAAAAAATCAATACCACAATCAACAAGAAATACAAGATCGTCAATATGGAGACAATTTAACGAGTTTTGTCAAGTTCGAAATTACAAACTTTCAGAAATAACTCCTTTACACGAAATAGCAGATATATTAAAAGATTGCGCTTATAATATGAAAAAGAAAAACGGAGAAGATTATAAAGAATATACGGTTAAAACAATCTATAATTCAACTGCGAAGATGATTCAAGAAAAATATTTCGGTGAGTACAATAGTAAACTTGACCTTTTGCCGACATAAGGTGCACAAGGTGGGTCGAAAAAATTGACGGACAGTAAATGGTTGACAAAAAATGATATGGATGAGAGTATTTGTCCGGTTAAATTATTAAAATTACTCTTAGAAAGAAAGAAAAGAAAATATAACATCTGAACAACTTTTTTTAACTCCAAATCCCTTTTGGAACAAGACCAATTCTAATAATTGGTATAAAAATATTCCAATAGGAATAAATATGATATCTACTTGGACCAAAAATTCTGCATCTAAAATTGGACAGGATATCACCAATATTAAAATTAGCAATCATTCAAACCGTGCTAATACTGTTTCCCACTTAGAAAAAGCAGAAGTAAGTGACCAACAATTAATAAAGATAACTGGATACTCTTCTTCATCATCAATCAAACCTTATCTCCAAATTGACCCTGAACATCACGAAAATCTTGTCAGTAATTTACGCGAATTCAATAAAATAGGACAAAACAATTATTCAACATGTGTAGAAAGCAACAAAGAAAATAATATTAAAATTAGTATACCAAACCAAACAATTTATAATAATTGTACATTTAATAACTGTTCTCTTGCTTTCAAATAAAAATAATTATTTTTTGTTTATTCATATTGTTAATTTATCTTGCCAAAAAAAACTCGAGCTTTTCCTTCATGGATAAATTTCTTTTTAACTCAAAATTTTTCCAATCAGTAATTTTTCTCGAAAAACTTACATTAGAAAAAATCGCTCGACCTTTCGGTCTCGCGATTTTTTCATGTAAGTTTTTCTCGTCAAGCTACTGATTGGCAAAATAATTTCGTTACAAAGAGAAATTTATCCGATAAAAAAAAGCTCTTGTGTTTTTACTTATGATAAATAAAAGCATCGTAACATATCTGCTTCCTCTGCATTAGTAAATTCCATTTTTAAATGCTTAAGATGATAAATAACCCAGGGAAACGAACAATAATGATTCTCTAATCGCTAAACTTTGCCACTTCATCAACTAATATGCGAATTGACATTTAAATAATATTTTGTTATTTACTCGCTCACATTTCCAAAGCAAACTTTTCTTTTTTTTCTTTTTTGTTATTATGGAATTATTCATTGCCCGACTAAATATATATATATATATATATATATATATACAGTATATATATACATATATATATAAGGTAAACTTAATAAGTCGGCGATTAAAGGTCTGGTTTACTTCAAAGTATTATATTTAAAACAACACTACATGTTTCGGCAATACGCCTTTGTCAAGAGAATACAAAATATAAATGACAGAATATAAATGTCAAATAATTAAGTTGCTATGGTTTAAATTATTCAAAGATACATTCCAATTGCAACCAACACACAGGTTCATACCCAGAAAGAGACACAAGCTTCTGGCAGCGAGCAACACATATTTTCACACCTTGCTATCTATTTATTGGAATACTAAGGCATGATTTATTATTATTATTAATGGAATGTATCTTTAAATAATTTAAACCATAGCAACTTAATTATTTGACATTTATATTCTGTCATTTATATTTTGTATTCTCTTGACAAAGGCGTATTTCCGAAACATGTAGGGTTGTTTTAAATATATATACTTTGAAGTAAACCAGACCTTTAATCGCCGACTTATTAAGTTTATCTTATCATACCAAGGTCACGAAGATATTATATATATATATATATATATATATATATATATATACAGACTGTCCCGTAAAAAACGCCAACATTCATAATTCCGTTATTTATTGTCCGGCTTTATTTAAACAAAAAGTATATTTAATAGCATCAAAAACACTATAAGATAGCAGTGTTTTATTTGTTTTCAATTGTTTTCATTAATGTCAAACGACAGTCAAGTTTTTTATTTTAAATGGCAATATATATATTTTTGGCTATATTCGGATTGCATTTTTTTTTCTGAATTCAACGATGTATAACATGTTTATTTTTGATAAACGTTTATTGCAAAAAAAGAACTTTATAAATTTCATCTTTGTCTTCCATTATTTATAAATATTCGAATGTGTCATGAAACATTTGAAATGTAAGTATTATAAATATTATTATAAGAAACAAAACACTTTACAATAAATGTTGAAATTGCCCGCCACCTTGTTTAACACATATCGCACATCTCCTAATAATAAAAAATAAAAAAAAAACTATAAATTTCATCTTTCATTATAGTAGACTTGGCCCAGTCCACTAGCATTATGTCAATGTGCCTTAAGTGTCAGTTTGACTTTATTAAGTTTTCTGTATTATCCTGTTTGAACGTTTTGCCGCAACAAAAAGCTTATTTTCGTTAAAAATGAATAACAATGAATTAACGGACATGTTACAAGTGTTCTTTGAATGTAATAAAAATCGCCTTCAAGCAGTTCGTCGGTACAGTGCTCGTTTTCCGGACAGAGAAGTTCCAGGTTCGAAAATATTTCAGAGAATTGAAAAGAATTTAAGAAATTATGGATCATTTACCAAACCAAAAACACAAAAACGGAAATTCTCCGAAGATAAGGAATTAGATGTTCTTCTTGCAGTACAGCAAAATTCACGAACTTCGATTCGCGAAATTGCACATAATATTGGGGTATCAAAAACTACAGTTCATGGTATTTTAAGAAAACACAAACTTAAAGCGTACATAGCTCGAAAAGTTCATGCATTAGAACAAAATGATCCTGGCCGAAGAATCCAGTTTTGTAGTTTTTATTTAAATGCATTAGAACAAGACCCGAATTTTTACAGAAGGATAATTTGGTCTGATGAATGCACTTTTAGCAACAACGGTATTTTTAATAGAAACATACATCGACAGTGGAGTGCAGACAATCCGAGATTTGTATTTGAAAATAATTTTCAAAGACGTTTCAACGTAAATGTTTGGTGTGGCATTTTAGGTGATCAATTAATTGGGCCATTTTTCATAGATGGTTGCTTAAATCAAGAAAAATACTACACTTTATTACACGAAAATCTCCAAAACTTTTTAGATGAATTACCTTTGGCAAATTTAAATAGAATCCGCCTTATGCATAGTCGCGAAGTTAATAGGGTGTTAGTACGCTATTAGTTAGTAGCTACTAAGAGCGTACTAAGATGCTTTTATCTTTTCGTATTCATAGTCGCGTATTTCATCATACTTAGTGGCTACTAACTAATAGGATCTTAGTAGAAAAAAATATGTGGCAACCGTGAAAACGGAGTTCGCAGGCATGCGCATTTTGCATGAAGGAGACATTTAAAATAGTTTACCTATTGGAATTGTAGGTTATTTTAAATACGTTTTAAATAATCTTATTTGTTTTAATAAATTTTATGATTTTTTGCTTTTAAATTTGATATAAGAAAAATGTAAGTGTAATATATAATCTTACTTAAAATTTGTATTACTGAAATTATATAATTTTGAAAGTATGGAAGATCTAGTTGATATACAAGCTGAGTTGCAAGAAGTTGAGGAAGCACAGGTAGATATCATACGAAATCCCAAAGCTTATGGTGATGATATAGGTATATACATATTTAACTGGCTTTGTAACATATTTATTACTGAATTTATTTTAGCGGAACAACATGGATTCACATGACAATATCCACAGCAATTTATTCCGACAACAATTATATATGAAGATATTTTAATTAGTAGACTTTAACAATGTTAATACATAATTTATTATTTATTGAAATACTTTAGGGATATTTTGATATAATTTTTATTAGTATTAAATATAATATATACATTTATAAGTATCCACATGTAACAAATATTCATACCTACTTTATACATGATGCAGTATTGACACGTAACTTAGATATAATTATACCTACTTTATTCTATATTTTAAATTACATCGTCCTATTGTCATACTTATCTAATATCATATAATAAACATATTCAATTATCATTTTCACTCAATAACTTCAGCTCCAGTTTCAAGTAAACTTTTTCCAATACTGACTGATTTTTTTCGGTGCTTGCATCTTCATCTGTTGCCAATGTTCTCGAAGACGTTTTGAATGTTAACAAATCCTGTAATAAATATATCATATTACTTCCCTTAAGATAAATGATTCATTTATAGCCAACAAAGTGACATATATATATATTAAATATATTACATAAATACATTTATATCACACCATCCACCTGCTACAGAACTAATATTTGCAAATAAAGCCCACATCGTACTATAAATACATATTAAACAGACTTTTTCTCATCAGTTTGCTTCATTGCATCTCATGGGTACTTGGAAACAGCATTCAAAAAATAATAATTAAAATTTTGTTGATAATGAAATTATAATGAGACACCATGCACTTCCATTATTATTAAAATTGCTGTATGCCGATTATCCGTATACTTACAGTTAATGAATTCATTGTTATGATTTTTACTCTCAATTTTGTATCATTTCGTTATGTTTTGACAATTTGCGCTTTTTCTTTTTGTAGGTTAGCTTTAATAGACACTTTAAACACGGTCTCAAACGCTATTAAGGATTTAGTAGCCTACTAACGTTAAAACGTTGTTAGTACGCATGAAACGCGACTATGAATACGGAAATTCTTAGTAGGAGATTAAAATGGTCTTAGTAGCGTGTTAGTAGCCACTAAAACGACTATGCATAAGGCTGAATATTTTTTCAACAAGATGGGGCTCCCGCGCACAACGCCAGAGTAAATACTGATTTGTTGAACACCCAATTTGGAAATAGGTGGATAGGAACATCCGGTCCTATCGAGTGGCCTGCGCGTTCACCGTATCTTACGCCCCTCGATTTTTGGTTGTGGGTTTATCTACAAGATCGAGTTTATTTAACAACTCCAGAAAATGTTGACATTTTAAGACAAAGAATTATTAACACTTGTCAAGAGTACCTGCCGCTTGTCTTTTAAATGCGACCTTTGGAGTAATTAGGAGATGTGCGATATGTGTTGAACAAGGTGGCAGGCAATTTCAACATTTATTGTAAAGTGTTTTGTTTCTTATAATAATATTTATAATACTCACATTTCCAATGTTTCTTGACACAATCGAATATTTATAAATAATGGAAGACAAAGATGAAATTTATAAAGTTTTTTTTGGCAATAAACGTTTATCAAAAATAAACATGTTATATATCGGTGAATACAGAAAAAAAAACCAATCCGAATATAGCCAAAAATATATATGTTGCCATTTAAAATAAAAAACTTGACTGTCGTTTGACATTAATGAAAACAATTGAAAACAAATAAAACACTGCTATCTTATAGTATTTTTGATGCTATTAAATTTACTTTTTGTTTAAATAAAACCGGACAATAAATAACGGAATTATGAATGTTGGCGTTTTTTACGGGACAGTCTGTATATATATATATATATATATATATATATATATATATATATATATATATGAAAAATTTTGTGAAAAACTTATCTGCGCGGAATGTGCATATATCGATATTTCACTGTTTTTTACAGATCATCAGTGCACCTTACCGAAGACAGACATGATATTCACTTCTATACTACGTGTATATATACGAACTGTAATGAACTTCATGTGTATGAGAATTAATAATTATTAAATCTCATTTTACATGCGATTGTCGCTATAATTTGTTGCATTTAATTCTACAATTCGGCAAATCACTTTTGCCCTAGATTGTAGACGCAACAAGCCGCGACATCAACTGTACAAGTTGTCAGTACAAATGAAAAATTTTGTGAAAAACTTATCTGCGCGGAATGTGCATATCGCATCGATATTTCACTGTTTTTTACAGATCATCAGTGCACCTTACCGAAGACAGACATGATATTCACTTCTATACTACGTGTATATATACGAACTGTAATGAACTTCATGTGTATGAGAATTAATAATTATTAAATCTCATTTTACATGCGATTGTCGCTATAATTTGTTGCATTTAATTCTACAATTCGTCAAATCACTTTTGCCCTAGATTGTAGACGCAACAAGCCGCGACATCAACTGTACAAGTTGTCAGTACAAATGAAAAATTTTGTGAAAAACTTATCTGCGCGGAATGTGCATATATCGATATTTCACTGTGAAATATCGATATATGCACATTCCGCGCAGATAAGTTTTTCACAAAATTTTTCATTTGTACTGACAACTTGTACAGTTGATGTCGCGGCTTGTTGCGTCTACAATCTAGGGCAAAAGTGATTTGCCGAATTGTAGAATTAAATGCAACAAATTATAGCGACAATCGCATGTAAAATGAGATTTAATAATTATTAATTCTCATACACATGAAGTTCATTACAGTTCGTATATATACACGTAGTATAGAAGTGAATATCATGTCTGTCTTCGGTAAGGTGCACTGATGATCTGTAAAAAACAGTGAAATATCGATATATGCACATTCCGCGCAGATAAGTTTTTCACAAAATTTTTCATATATATATATATATATATATATATATATACAGACTGTCCCGTCAACTGTACAAGTTGTCAGTACAAATGAAAAATTTTGTGAAAAACTTATCTGCGCGGAATGTGCATATATCGATATTTCACAGTGAAATATCGATATATGCACATTCCGCGCAGATAAGTTTTTCACAAAATTTTTCATTTGTACTGACAACTTGTAGAGTTGATGTCGCGGCTTGTTGCGTCTACAATCTAGGGCAAAAGTGATTTGCCGAATTGTAGAATTAAATGCAACAAATTATAGCGACAATCGCATGTAAAATGAGATTTAATAATTATTAATTCTCATACACATGAAGTTCATTCATATATATATATATATATATATATATATATATATATATATATATATATATATAATGTGTCCGGGAAAATGTTGGAAATCTCTCGGATTCAGATAGAACATTAAAAAATAAGATGACAAGTTCCCATAATTTTTTTCCTAGTGGCCCTCCCTACGGAGATACGGCCTCCTAAAGGACGCCACTGGTAATCAATTTTTCTTGAATAACTTTTAAACTACTTATTATAATTTAATGAAAATTTAATATGATAAACAGTAGTAAGGACCTCTTAAAATACTACCCTTAAATTTAAATTAGCTTGTTTAGTTTACCAGGGGCGGACTAGATTGTACATTTTAATGCTTACATTTTTAACACCCTGTATGATAAGGAGTTAAAAAAAACAAATTTGGATACCTTGAACATTAAGCTAAAGAAAAGGTACTCTTGTTCATCGTCGATAAAATGAACCGTTTTCGAGGAAAAAAAAATAAAAGAATTAATGTTTTATTTCTATTAAAAAAAAACATGTTTTTTATTTTTTTTGTCTGCAACAAAGTGTGATACAAAAGTCTGAAATAAAACTGTTTTCAGTACTAAAAAACGCATTGTTTTACAAACGTTACTATGGTACCCACGAATTAATAAATATCTTGCATTGCGTGTAAATTTTAAATCTTGTAATCTTTCATATTGTTAACACGTTGATCCTTTACTTCGATATTAATTTATTGAATTTTTTATTGAATTTTGAATATCTTGGTAAATTTAATTTGATAATGGGATACACATTTAGTGAGTATGCAGATATGCATCTTATGTACGGTCTTGCATCTTGCAATGCTTTGGAAGCAAGAAGGTTGTATGAAGAAAGATATCCTAATCGCAATATTCCAAATCAGAAAACATTTCAGCGACTTGACCAACGTCTAAGAGAGACTGGTGGGCGATTCCAGTTAATAAGGTAACATTATTGACTTTCTTTAATGTTTTAGGAAGTTTTGCGAAAAAAAGTACTGATGATTTAAGGGCAGTATTTTAAGAGGTCCTTACTACTGTTTATCATATTAAATTTTCATTAAATTATAATAAGTAGTTTCAAAGTTATTCAAGAAAAATTGATTTCCAGTGGCGTCTTTTAGGAGGCCGTATCTCCGTAGGGAGGGCCGCTAGGAAAAAAATTATGGGAACTTGTCATCTTATTTTTTAATGTTCTATCTGAATCCGAGAGATTTCCCACATTTTCCCGGACACATTGTATATATATATAAAGATAATTATTTCTTGACCTTAGTATGTTATCGTATATTCAAATTGTAGGTGATTTAAGGTCTGGTTTTACTTCAAAAAACTATATATGTGACCTTCTCCGAGAAAATGGACCTAGTGTGTCAAAAAACGGGTTTGGACTTAAGAGTGGATTCTGGTACCTGAAAGGGTGTAGAATAAGATGAAATGAGTTAGATTTCTGATAAAAATTTATTTACCCCATAAAAACTTGAGGAAATCGATAAAAATGAGAAAAACATTAAAATTTTATTTTTTTTGATTTTTTGGTTTTAAATTGTTTTTTTTCGTCAGTCTTGGATTTTTTTTGGCGTTTGGATTTTTTTTTCGGTGTTTCGTGATCTGGTACTTCGATTTTCTTCCGTTTGACAATTTCAGTTTTTTCTTTTTTCAGCGCTTTGACTTCAGCTTTCTTTTTCTCATGATCCGGTGCTTCAATTTTTTTTTTCTTGCTGGCAGGTTCAGATTTATTTTTCGATTTTTTTTTCGCTTTGGGTTCACTCGGTTTAGGAGCTACAAAATCCCGTTTCTGTGAATCAGTACATAAGACCCTGACATTCTCATACAAATACCATTTGCGATCTAACGATAAACCGCTTGGTGCAATGAGCGGAGGTAATTCGTTTGGTAGCTCAGGCGTTAATCGCAGATTAAATCTTTCTTCTTCCGAGTCCACAAGTTCTTTACATACAATTTCGTTTTTTTTTAAGTCAAAGTGCTGGTACTTGGTAATACCTAAAATGCAAACGTTTACAAAATTAATTGAAATGAATTTGAAAAATTAAAAACACAAAATCGCGACAGTTTACCTGGTAATCTTTTGTAAAATCCTTCGAAATGAGTATCCCATGTTCGCCACTCTACTTCACTTCCATTCACAGCGTTGTTAAATTTATTACTGCTAGATCTATTGACCACATCTTCAAAATCTTGGTAGTAATCTACATTTGAGCGACTATATTCTAGTTTTATTAATCCGAAAGAGCGATCGGGACTGAACTTGGTGTGGCCAGTTAGGAGGAAATTTAATGATATCGATTCGTTTAAGCCAGAATCCACTCACCAGGCCAAATAATGCATCATTGCATTATTTTTATTCTGTGCTACGCAGTTATCACAAAATAAAACCAAATTTTTAACGGCATTCTTCGTGAAGTAATCGTGAATTTGGCTAATGACAGCATTAGGTCCTTTTCCTATTTCGAACTCTTCGTCTAATAAATAGTTCGACTGAACGTTAGTGAATTCATTATGAATACCAAAAATTGAACATTTACGAGCTGCTTTGAAATATGCCGTTCCGACTTGTTGTGGACTGGATGGATAAGATATATTTTGTGCATAGTCGATACTCACTACAAGAGTAGAATAAGCATCACTCATCTTGCAGCATTGTTGGTAGAATTCATGCTGGCGTTTCGCATGGTCAAGATGAGTAACAGCCATTCGTAATTTTGTTTCTTTTGTATCTGAATCAGATTCTTCCAAAACTCGTCGTAGCATCAAGGTATTTTGTTGACAGACGTCACAAAGATCAGTTTTCGGTTTCATAGGCGAGATGTAAGGGGCAGTACTTCATCCAAATTTTGTAAAAAGTATTAATTGCGATTTTATCTTCAGTAAGACAAACTTTCTCAAAACGACAATAAACAGCACTTTTTGTTTCACTGGATGGTAGCAGCATTACTTTACAGTCTTTGTAGTTTGGCATTCTATCAGGAAGAGGTATTGCGAATTTTTCAGCAAAATTTTGAATAAATTGAACGATACGAGTAAGTGATTCCGGTGATAACACACGCGATTGCCGTTTTGAAGTCTTGCCACTTAGTTCATGTTTTCGTTCAGATAAGCCAACATTATCACTATGTCGAATCAAATTTTTATAACGTTTTAAACCAACATCGTAAATAAAACAAAACATCTTTCTACAAATATGAATGCCACGAAATAAGTACATTGTATCAACTCTGGATTTATTTTTTACCCTTTGGCCATACTTCTTCCGACTTTCAGTATTATAAACGTTTTCGAGCGATAAATGTTGTCGATGAAATTCCAAATGGCTCAAATGGACTAAATCTTGTTCTGGTTTACTTAAATCTTGGAAAAATTGCCGGCTTTGTATAGCAAGATTTTCTGGAACAACATGCTTCGGATTTTTCTCCGTACATCAAATCGATGTTCATCGACTCTTGTATATCTTCAACGGATTCCTCCAATTCGGATATAATATTGGATTCGGAAACATCATGCAAAAAACTTTGATTTTCAGTTAGTCCCGAAGTATTAGCACTGACACTTTCAGATAACGTCATATCGATCTCATCATCGCCATAAACCGAGTCTAGTCTTTTTAAATCATCATCAAAACTGTCAGAAATATCCATTTTTATACAAATTACTTCAAATTAACATCAGCTTAGTAACAAAATTACAAAAGAACCAAAATTGCGAAACAACTTTTGAGATATTGATAACACTCGTTATACAGTTGGCACAAGACTGAAGCGTCACTTTATTCTTTTCCTTTCTTATAGTTATTTTTATAATGTTCTTCGTATTAGTATACGCACATCAACCCTTTGCTGAGAGCGAACAGAGAGGGGCGTTGTTGCGTCGGTCACTGGTTGCGGCTTAAGAATCAAGTATCGAGATCATAACAAACAGAGCAGCAACACTAGCAAAGGTATTATCACACTCAAAGCTAAAAAAATACGTCACCACATAGGCATGACGTCACCAAAGTCGGCACCCAATCATAACTAACCATACCAAATCGCATCTCCCAACTGAAGGTGTGTTCACAGTGATAATACGTTATGAAACTTTAAATGCGTTTTACTCAAAACTTCATTTTCACACACTAGGTCCCTTTTCTCGGAGAAGGTCACATATTTAAAACAATCCTACATGTACATGTTTCGGCTAATGATGCCTTTCTCAAGGAATACAAAATATAAATGACAGTATATTAATATCATACAGTTGTAGTTGCTATGAATAAAATAATTCAAAGATACATTCCAATTTAATAATAATAAATCATGCCTTGGTATTTTAAAATGTATTAGATATAATGTACGACATTAATATACTGTCATTTATATTTTGTATTCCTTGAGAAAGGCATCATTAGCCGAAACATGTACATGTAGGATTGTTTTAAATATATAGTTTTTTGTATAACCAGACCTTAATTCGCCTACAATTTGAATTTACCATATATATATATATATATATATATATATATATATATATATATATATATATATATATATATATATATATATTGTTAATAGCCTATATAGAGGTATGATAACAAATATAGCTTATTAATTGATAATAAATATTAATATTTTTAAAATAAATAATTTTATCCAAAAATTCCAAGCAAGCGGTTAACAATGTGTTCAATAGAGGGCGTATAGTTTTATCACACAGCTGATATCGGTGATATATGGTTGCTTGTAAAGAAAATAATATAAACAAATTATACTTAGCTTTGGTAGGCCTCTTTTAAAGTGCTAAAGTTATCTTGGAATACATTGCGGGTGCCTTTGTTTATATGCCGACTAGCTCATAGGTCAAGATAATAAGTTTTATATGGGTGCGGGATCAGTATTTGGAGAAAATAACGGTTTTATAAACAAGTAAATTCAGGTGTAAAACTCTGAATGTAATGACGAGAATAAAACAAGCAAGTGAATGTTCAATATCACAAGTTTAATCTGTTACTCAAAGAAGGTAAGTTATATAACAATTTACATAACATAAAAATATGAAGAGTCACGTGGTTTGATAAATATATAAAGTAAGGTTAAAATCAATAACAAATTGTTGTGACTAAAGTAATTATTTTCTATATAACTAAATTCAAATTTAGAAAGAACTGTAATTTTCTGTTATACTGTATATAGATAATTAGGTAATATTTCTAAGAAATTTAATTGAAATATGAACGATTTTGACTAATTAAAAATAACAATTTTATGTTTTTAGAGATTAATAAATATATACTCAAATTTACGTCTCTGGTGTTTTCTGGATCGTAGAAGTACAATAGGAGACTGGAAAGGCAGGTGTGTGAGCTCAGGTATCGATGAAAAGCTTGTAAAAATTTCTAAATTTGGCTTGGCGTTGTTTTGGAAATTGATGTTTTCGTTTTCTGCATTCAGCTTGTTAAGGATGCGGGAATACTTGTCAAAATTATGTTGATGGATCAGGAGCTTATAGGAAGTCTTTTTGGTGAGGTTTTTCTTTTTAATTTTGATTTTTAAACACTTAATTTCTTCAAAAACTTTTAATACACAACCACGCGTTCTACCATTTTTTTAATTCTCAAGCTAACTCTCTTCTGTTTTTTTCTCAATCTCTAGGCGTCTTATTTAGAATGTTAGTTTACATCTATTTAATCTCGTCAATTTATTCAATCAATTTAAATAAATTACAAATGCTAATCGTTTTCTCATTTCGCATAAATTTTCTATGAATTTTACAATAAATATAAATGTGTTTTTAAAGTTGAAATCTTTGCTAAAATGCCTGTTTACATGTGGGATAATTCCCGCTTCATTTAATTCAAAATTACGTACAGTTCTGTTCATAATTGATGACATATTATTCCAATCAATTAAGTTAAATATCTTCGGTGGAATAAAAAAGTAAAAGAAAATGACTATGGTGAATGAAAACATGAAATTCAATAGAAATGAGAAACAAATTTGATAAATTAAAAACACGGTATTAACTTTATTGATATGGCATGAGAAAATTGCAGTTCTACCTATTACTAACTCTTAATATAAACAATTTTAAACTTAACACAGTATTTCTGTTCTAGGACTCTCCAGTACATAGGTATGCCCTATCACAATATATATATATATATATATATATATATAAGCTGTTCAAATAAAAAAAAAATCATTAGGTCACTTCTATTTTTCAAGTGATAGCACTTTGTTTCACAGGATTGGAAAGAAGGCAAGAAATAGTATCAAATACATTTTGATTTCTTTAAAATATGATACTCTCAGCGAAAATATTGAGTGTACAATAAAAAACCAATCACTCTGTATATTTATTAAAATATTTAATAGACTAAAATTGAAACTATAAATATTAATACTTTGTAAATTCTCCATTTTATTGGATAACATCGTTAAGTCTTCTAGGTATTGAGTTTATTACAGTTCTAGTATAGTCTGGGGTCAGTTTATTCCATGGTTCTTATATTCTAGCCCATAATCCTTTCACATTTTCTGGCCGAAAATTGTTTGCTCTATTAATTTTTGTAACTATTAAGCCCCAAACTATTTAAATCTGAATTCAAGTCTGGTCTTCTTGACGGCCAGGGTAAGATTTGTATATTTCGCTGATGCATCCAGTCGGTAACAATTATCGTGCCGGTATATGAAATGGTTTTCTAGAAATATCACCCACAATTTGGGTAACATGATCTTTTCCAATATATCAGTACAGGCTTCTGCATTAAACCTACCATTTATTTTAGTGCATTATCCAAGTCCTCGCGCACTCATCCATCCCCATACATTCCCGGAAAATCGACAATTAGCAATTACATTATTAGTGTAGCGTTCGTCAAAACGAGAGTTTGGAGATTTATAAACTCTAACGCGACCATTATAATACGATTGAAATACCTTCTCGCCACTAAAAACTACATTCTTCCAGAAATTAAATCCTTTCCTCAAATATTCTAGTGAAAAATCCCACTATTTGTTCCTTGTTATGCCGCGTCGAAAAAGGTTTCTAATTGCAGGATAATTCTGTAAATTAGATTGTCGTCTAATGCGAAGCCGCGCAGTTTTGACAGCAGTATGATAATTACTCTCATATTTTGCCGTTATAGCTGACTGAAATGGATTATCTTGCAAGAAGGTTAACAAATTATTATCCTCTTAATGTTATGGTACGTACAATGGAACCTTATCAACTGTCACCTGCTGCGCTACTTGCTTCCAGACGAGTTGAAAGGAGTACTGCCAATGAGATTTCGAAGGTGGTGATGAAATCATTGGACAAAGTTGAAATTTCACCAAAGCAAATATTAATGTTTGTGAGCGACGGTGCCGCAAACATGCTGCCTTTAGGTTGATCTCTCAAAGAACATAGTGTCAACATCTTACATGTAACTGCAATATCCACGCTTTGAATCTTGTGGCACAAACGATTCGTGAATGTTATCCACGAGTAAATGATTTAATAGCAGTGTTTCTAAAGTCCCCGAAACGTACCCGACTATTTCACAGACTATGTCCCGAAATGCCTGAACCACCAGAGCCGATAATTACGCTTGGACAACATGGTTGAAGACTGCGCTTTACCATCATCAATATTTTGATCATGTAAAGAAGGTAGTTTTAAAATTCAATTCGACAAAAGCTGCAGGTATCAAGAAAAGCCAGGAAGATTCTCGGGTTAAAGAAGATTTACAAAGCTATACGCAATAGCTACTTCGGACTAGCCGAGGAAATAGAAAAATTACAAAATGTTTCGATGTCGTTTGTGGATTTTGTTCAAATTGTGATTGATGTTCACGCACATCTCTGCGCTGTAGAAGGCGAAAGAAATAAGTGTGTGATAGAAAAATCTGAAAGTGTTTTAGACAAAAATTTCTAATTTGTGACGGTGCGTCTAAAAAACCATTAAGTTCTTTCCAAAGTTATGTTGAATATGCAAATACAACATCATTAGATGTGGAACGCTCGTTTTCGGTATTAAAACACGTTTATTCCGCATTACGTGAAACAACTACGGAGATATATCTAATGATTGGAATATTTAAAAAATCTTATCCAGATAATGAATTCATTAATGATTAGAGTGGACCAATTCGGAGCGAAAGCAGAGGCGTGACTAACGAATTGGTTCCCGCATGCGAAACATTATTAATATCTAGAGATATACTATCATGAACGGTGCTGTTATTATGTTAGATACAAAAAAAATGTAAGACGGTTTTTCTAGATTATGAAACGTTCTCGATAATACGTATAAAAAATAGAATCTAAAATGTATGTAATTAGATTATTAAAAAAAAACTTACCGTCTTATGGGTTTCCGTGACTTGAAAATCTGGAGAAGCGCGATGAAATATTGTTAACATAAGGTGCGTCTCCAAAGTTATTTCTCGAAAACGCGTCCGCCGTGAGGAAAATATGTGCTTGTATAAAGAAAACGATCGCTCCACATCTAGTGATGTGATATTTGCATAATTAAATTAATCTTTGAAACAACTTAACACATCTGTAGACGAACCATCACAAATTTGTCTGGCAAAATCTAAATCTTTATCTAAAACACTTTCAAACTTACTTAAAATACACTCATTTCTTGCGTCTTCTATCGAACATAGCTGTGCGTGTGTATCTTTCACAACTAGCACTGATTCCTGTAACGATAGCGAAGAATTTTGTAGGTTTTCTAATGCTTGCACTATTTCGAAGTAATTGTTGTGAATAGTTTGTAAATCACTTTTAACCTCACTATTTTGAAATTTTTTCCGAATTTCTTCGATAGCGGCACTATCTTTCGGATTTAATAATAAAACCACTTTTTCTACATCCTCAAAATATTTATGATAGTAAAATGCCGCTCGTAACCATGTTCCCATCGTGTCAGAATCGGCTGTGGTGACTCAGGGGTATGGGGACACAATTCGTGAAATTTCCGAATACGTTTTGGAGATTTCAGGAATACTGCCTTTGTACTCGATATTAACGCATCTACATTTGGGTAACATTTACGGATCCGTTCTGCTACAAGATGTAGGGCATGGATTTTACATGTAATATGTAAAAAATTACCACACTGTTCCTTAAGAGACCGACCTACAGAAAGCATGGTTGCGGCACCATCTGTCACAAACATTAGGATTTGATCTCTGGAAATTTCAAATTTTTCCAATGTACTTAACACCACTTTTGAAATTACCCGCGCAGTACATTCTTCTATTTGTCTGCTAGCTAATAAAATTGAGGATGGCGATTGATTTGGTTCCATTTTACGCACCATAACATTAAGTACAGATCATTTTTTTGCTATCAGTTGTTTCATCCACACTCAACCACACTTTTTTATTTTTCAGATCAGCCTTAATTTTATTTTCTAAATGTACACGAACAGATTTTAAATAACGTCGTAAGTGGGTGCAGCTCGGTAATTCTACATTGCCATATTTTTCAAGAAATGAAATAAACGAATCATTGCGTAACAAAGTAAACGGCAAATTACACACAACCATCATTGTACACAAATCAAATAAGAACACTTCGTATTTTATATCGGCATCAGTGTCTCTATCTTTATGTCTTGCACTATGCACGTGGCATTGCAAATTTGATTTTGTTAAATGGTTTATATATATATTACATACTAAACATTTTACATTTACCCCATTGTAAGATAAACTAGGATGGTTCTCAATAAACCTATTGACTAACTTTGATGATAGCGGTTTTTTTACTGTACGCTCCTTCAACATTATTAAATACACAGAATACACTTTCCTGCTGCTATTATACGTGTACACACGATGACCGTGAACAACATACTAAGTAATCGTATGTGCGCGGGAACAATTCGTTAGTCACGCCTCTGCTTTCGCTCCGGATTGGTCCACTCTATTAATGATTCATAATTCAAAATGCGTGTTATAATTTTTTTCTTATAATATAAATTAAATGCAAATTGCATGCACACGCCGCTGGCATTTGTGTCGAAGTTGCCATATCTAATCATTGCCTAATGTTTGCTGCATATCCGCCAAAAGTTCTGTTATGTTCGTTCATCTACATTAAAAACTAGTGCTGAATTGCACTACGAATAAAGATTTTATCCATTTTACAACTTTTACTGAACGCGTCTTTTTAAGCAACTGTATCTGTCAAACTAAACATCAGACGATAATGACAATTTAAACAGTCTCTTGTAAAAATATGGCCTACTCGAAAATAGTACCATTTTTTTTCACAAATAATCACCGCTAGTATTTTGTTAAGAGAGATAACAAATAAAATATATTAATATCCTGTTGAATTAATGTATTTTTCACGGATTATATTTATTAATTTCAAATCAGAGTCCAGATGCACTTATTTAAATAAAAAAGTAATGTGTTTATAATTGTATATTTATGTTTAAACTGGAATTGGTAAATTAACGTAGATTACATCTATATTCGAAATGAATTGTCTTTTTATGGTAAAACACCCTATTTATATACGTGTGGAAACGAAATAATGTATTCGTGATATTCATACTGAGTTGGGTAAATATTTGTTTTCCAATTTCATAAATTTCTGAAGTAAACATGAAACCTAGTGTGAGTAAGTTTTTTAGGAGTATATTGATGTTCGTTTTTCTTGATTATGGTGTAATAATGGTATATTTACGCATATATAACATTATAAACTTTTAATCTTTTCATTATTTAGTTTCACCAGACTGACTATATATTCAAGATCGATTTCGTAAAATTAACATATTTCAACGAAAGTATTCTAGAATCCTTTAAAGTTTGGAATGTGAAACCGAATCGTACAACTAAAGGAATTTCATTCAGTGGAAGATTACTAATAGATTTAGATGGTGATTCGGTCAAGGTGCGTATTTATAACGATTAAGTATTATAAGAACTTTTAGCAGTTTCAGAATTTCAGCAGTTTCTTTTATAAAGTTGAGAAATAGTTTTATAGATCTACCATGCTTATCATTTTTTTGGATTAAGTCCCACTTTATGGCTCACACAAGAAATTTTTTTCGTCCTTCGGAGGTTGTTTGACCCTAACGCGCCCTAAAACACTGCAGCGAATTGGTTAACCATGTGTTTCACCAATATTTCCTAGTAAACCTAATCCAAGGCTTCCGTCTCCTATACTACTCTATACAGGTCTAGCACACGTTAACTGTCGTAGATTACCGATTCTACTGTAGATTCCCCATCAATAATTAATATATTGTCCAATGCCTTCCATGCATGCAAGATGTGGTTGGCTGTTTGTAGTATCCTATTGCACAAGCTGTAATCAATATCTTTACTAAGCTTGCAAATGTTCTATGATCTATGAAGTGTCTTGCTACAATTTTCATACGTCTATGTCTTTTTATTTCCTGTCATTCTAAAAGTCTTAATATTTATAGTAACATTACTACATTCGCTCGCCTAAACGTGATCTTATGGCTTCATAATGCCATTAGTGGCTGGCTATCAGTTAGTATGTGGATACGCTTATGTTAAATTCTTCTATATATGTATATCAGAATTGTATAAGCCTTAGCCTGGAACACAAACATGTACTCTTTCCCCAGTAACGAAGCTTCCTTTGTCTAATAAATAAACTTCTGCTAAATCGATGTTACAGTATTTTATCAGTAGACCCATTCTTGTGCCAATGAACTTGGTACGTACGCATGTTTCTTAATGAACGGTTTTGCGTTTCTCTACGTTAAGACGTTCCTCGACTAGTCATGATTTTTTTACTACCACTTCTCATCCATCCTCATTGCCGAGAATGGAATGAATGTCACCTACTGAAACCAATGAAGTTAAAAAAAGGTATAAAACCCCTTACCAAATTAATATTCGCATCTTAAATACGTATTTCGACAACTAAGTTGTCCTCGTCAGTATGTAATAATAATAATAATAATAATAATAATAATAATAATAATAATAATAATAATAATAATAATAATAATAGTAATAATAATAATAATAATAATAATAATATGGGGGTCTGCCCGATGGGCGGACAGGTGCCATTCCGCCTTTCCAGCAGGGGAGAGAGGAACCAAGCTACGTGGCGCAAAACACGGCGCCGCGCAATGCACACACCACTAGGACTGGTCCTGGGCGGCAACCTGGCTAGGCTGCCGTTAACAGCACACACACGTTCGACGTGTGTGCAGTGCCCCCGCAATGGCGGAAAACGTTAAGATGGCACGAAGTGTGACCGTTGTCGACCGAAGTAGCCGCTAAGAGTGTTCCCTCGGTTGGCGATGAGCAACCCCGTGCAGGGTGCGCTTCGCTGGTCTGCGCCTTGCCTCGATGGGGCGGGGGTCGGGCCGTCGAAGTACTACACGGAAAAGTAAAGAAGTTGCCGGGAAAGGGTTGGCGGCCCTGCGCAACGGCTGGTTCTCCGATCTCTCAAAATTAACGCGACCGGTCACTAAGCACACGCACGCGCGCCAACATACAACACCCTACACTTACGCGCTCGCACAAATACAAACCACACACCCAGATAGAGACGCAAGCTGCCAGCAGCAACCAACACACAAGTTCATACCCAGAAAGAGACACAAGCTGCTAGCAGCGGACAACACATATGTTCACACCTTGAAAATACTGGTAGGTATCTACTATAATCAATATTCATATAAAATAAATGAATGATAGATAACTATGCCATCCATCTTGTTCGAATGAACCGATGGGGTAAGATAATGGCAACCAAGAACGAATGGTTATTGTGAGTGGAAGAGATAATAATAATAATAATAATAATAATAATAAATAGGCGTAGGGAAGGTGGCGTTCCCAGCGCCCAAGGACATAGATCCTTGCAATAGACACGGCAGAGGCAGCCCATTAGGCTGAAAAGGGGACCATTTCCGACCGCCCCTTTCCGACCTCTGGTCGATCACTAACACCATCTATTCTGCTTCCTAAGACCAACCCAGCGCATTGTCGTAGGAGGTTCCAATCCCTGAAAGTGTTACTGGCCATACCGGTCAGCCCACCGAAGGCACCAGTAAGAGTAAGCGGTTGAGATGGACAAATGAAATGAATGAATACCTCTACCGAGCTTACTTGCAAATAACCAAAATGGAAATAAGTTTCCATCCATATCAAGCAGGATAGATGTTAATATGCTTGCCTCGCGGCCGTGTATCAACTTTTTCCCTTTCTCCCGAAAGGAGCTTTCACATCCATAATAATAATAATAAGAACATTACATACCTCATAGACATCTCTGTGCCAGCGCCAGCGAATATTCAGGCGAAGCACAGAGACAAGATCGACAAATATTTACCACTTGCTCAAGATGTTAAAGAAGTGTGGAGCCAAAACAAAGTGATTGTAGTACCCATCATCATCGGTGCTACAGGAGAAATACCGCTGAAGTTACATGAGGCTCTAAAGACCCTATATATACATCCTATGACATATAAACAACTTCAAAAAATTGTCATACTAGAGTCAACGAGCATTGTGCGGCAGGTGCTGAGCCAGAATACATGATAAAAAGAACCACGAACACATCTCAAACCGAAACACCATATCTCCGAAAACACGAACTAAACGACTCCTACGATCTATTGCGTCGGTTAATGAGAAAAAAAAAAAAAAAAGAACCTTACCGTAGATCCCGGAAAAAAAAATTTATATTTAATATACATGTATAATTCTACCAATGTTTCCATCCATATCAAGCAGGATAGATGCTGATATGCTTGCCTCGCGGCCGTGTATCAACTTTTTCCCTTTCTCCCGAAAGGAGCTTTCACATCCATAATAATAATAATAATAATAATAATAATAATAATCACAGTGTTAAACATGAAACCATGAACAGCTAACACAAGAATCGCGAAATACTTTACAAGACGTCCACGTAACATTGAGTTTTAAGGGACTTTAATACAAAGGTATTTTTAATAATATAAAATACACAGTCACACAGTCATCCCTCTAGAGGGATGACTGTGCCACCTTTGGAAAGGCGTTGTTACTTCACATTGGTTATGTGGACGGGGCGAGGTACTTCGGTTGTCTGACAACAGGCAGCGCTGAATTTACTTCTACGCCCGGTCTGGATAATTACGGTGATGTGGTTCTTTTTTGTGAATGTGTCTGGAAATATTCTTTCTCCAGCAGGGGCGTACCGATGAGCCTGTAGAAAGGTGAAATACGTATCTACGTCTCTGGGGAAAGATATTTTCGGACACGTTCACAAAAATATTAATAGTGAACCTGTATTTGTGTTCTTCACACCAGGTTTTTAATAATATTTTATATTATTAAAAATACCTTCGTATTATACAAAACTGGTGGGGTTTACCTACTCATGTATGTTTCAATTATTCTGACTTAAATTTAGGTCAATTATGCCTCTTCAGAAATGACATGCACACAATGTGTTCGTTCTTGCGGCCTCTTTTTATATCTGTTCCAAGAAGCACAAGCAAGTATAGGGCATCGGCTCCATATCGGTGTTGTAGGTGTTATTTTCGTTTTAATTATACAAATGCTTTTATATACCATGCCTTCAATAAATTTTCATTTAGAGTAGCCTATAATTTCAATATTTATTTGGTAACACTGTGGAACAATAAAGTTTATCGAAAGTCAAACTTTGCCAACTGTCATCCGATAGATTACAATTCAGTTGTCTTACAACTTAATCTTATTTCTTGTAAAATGTTTTAAATAAAACACATTTACAAAAATGCGTTTATTGTAAAAATACTACGTTAAAGAAGATGCTCGAAATGGTTTCCCTCTTGTCTCGATGCACACACGAACTTTGCATTTCATGTTTTCAAATGCGTTTGATAAATGAGGGATTATATTATTACTATTGCAAAGTTCTTCAATTATATGTTGTGGCGTTCTAGAATTCGCGTTCTACATGTGCGGAAAAATGAGATTATCAAAGAACTCTTCCAAACGACCACGTGTTTGTTGAGTCGTATGTGGTGGAGCGTTGTCTTGTTGTAAAATTCCTTCTGTAATTTCATCGTCATGTAACTGATTAATAAAGGATTTTATTTCGGTATCTTTATTTATTGTGCCATTAATAATATTGGTCCAATAATTCGCCTCCTTGACACCGCCAGCCAAACACCAATTTTAGGAGTATCTATTGGTGTTTCCACAAATTCATTGCACGTTTTTCTTGGGGTGTGCAGTCTTGCATTATCCTGTTGCAATTGGTGTGTAATATTGAACATTAGTGGAACCAGAAACGATCCCTGAGCAAGGCTATTTTTTAAGATTTTGCCACCATTACTAGTTCGATTGTTTAGCCAGACTACGATTCGGCGATTGCTCAGCATATTCTGAATCAGTTTTCCTAATTTAGTACATGGGATGATTTTTCGCAATTTAAAAATCATTCCATTCTTCCAGACTGTGTCATAGGCATCGGAAAGATCAACAAAGGCAGCGGATGTTTTCAGACCCTTCTAAGAACTTGCTTTAATAAGCGTTGTTAACGCCAAGAGTTGGTCACAGCAGTTCTGAAACCAGCTTGTTCCTTATTAATAATCTAGTCCACGGTGCTCGCTACTTCATTATAGATAAGCCCTTGTAGAAGTTTATAGCAAACAGATAAGAGAACTGAAGGTCTATAGCTTCCAGGATCATCCCCAGACTTACCAGGCCCAAATATTGCTAGAATTTTTGCTTTCCGGAAAATGTTAGAGATGTCTCCAGAAGCTAAAATATTATTATCAAAATTTTTCAACCATTCCCAGGCATACATTCCAAGATTTGAATTCAGGAAATACATTGTCAACACTGAGAGCCTTTTTAACTTGAACCGAGTGATGGCCGAATTCATTTCTTCAGTAGAAAAAGGAGATGTCCATTGCAAATTCTGAGGGATAGCGGAAAAGGTATCCTTAATTTGTGTTTTAATATTTAGTAAAAGCTCTGTCGACAGGAATATTATTTGAAATATTTCGGAGTCGTTGTCGACCCTAGTTTTCTAAGCGACCAGCTTTTCCTATTAGAGTGTGTAAAACTCACATTCCCTCCTTTTACTTTTACGAGTCATGTAGTTGACTAAGAATTTGATCAGCTACTTCATTATCACCACTCTCAGAATATCGTTTGTAAAGTTCTTCAAGTTCATGACCACCCTGGGATGTACTGTTTTCTATAAGCACGAGGAATTGAATTTTTAGCAGCATCAATCAGTATTAATACGAATTTAGAATAGTTTTTAATTGTCGGGGTGGGATCCTGCATACGCTGATCGACCTTTTGGAGGTATTGTTGTTTTTCGTTGCCATGAGATAGTCGAACAACAAAAGACCTTTCATTAAGAAAGATTGTCCTGTTAGAACTTCTTTTGAACCAGTTACATCAGATACGAAATATGTCTCCTTGTTAACCCTAAAAAAGTGCTTCTGCCGCCTCTCTATATTTATGCTTGGACTAATGAAAAACTTTGTTAAAACTACGAACAAAGGAAGTAATGCTTGCAAGTATCTAAAAGTAATATTTCCTCACCTAGATGAAGCGAAACTAAAAGATGGCATCTTTATCGGACCTCAAGGAAACGTTTAAGCGATTTCCTTTTTCAAGAAAAATTAAATAACAAGGAATTCGTAGCTTGAAACTATTTTGTAGGTGTAGTGAAGGGATTTCTGGGTATCAAGAAATATAAGAACTATAAAACCCTCATAGATGAAATCTTGAAAGTCTAAGAACTACAGCGATGGCTAGTGTGCTTGAAAATACATTTTTTACACTCGCATTTGAATTTTTTCTGATAAATTTGGGTGCAGTAAGTAACGATCAAGGAGAGAGATTTCACCAGGACATTAGAATAATTTTACAATTTTTATGTACCTTAGTAAAACATTTTACTTAGATTTATCATGTTTTACATGTGTCTATTAAATAAACATTCGATTGCAAAAACTTGTGGACTTTTTTTATCCGACCACCAACCCCTGTAATAGAAAAATGTGCGTGTTACAGTATTTAGTATATTTGCAGCTATTTTTATCACTTTACTTCAAGAAAGTTTTAATTTATTGACTAATGTTATTTACTTACTTTTCAGGTAAACATAAAGTTTATTCAAATTTTTGACAACATTCCAAAAATTCAGATTGGTGCATTTGATGTGAAACTATGTAAAAGTCTGAGGCAAAACACATTCGGATTGCGTGATATTTTGAAATCAGGAAATCTTACGACATGTCCAATTAAGAAGGTAGTACATGTTAGATTTTCATTGAAGTAAATATTTCTGTCTGATAACATTTATTATTTATAAATTGTTCATATTCATTATTTATTTTCTTCTATTCATATTTATATAAAAGAGACAGTTTAAATTCTTATGCGCATTACCGGTAATATTCTAAACATATTGAAAATCTTACGATACTATCCACGCAACAAATACTAGGAACAAGCTGAAATTATTGAGAATAAGAAATACGCTTAATATTTTCTATGATTTTATTTCAAATACGAGTATGCTCAAATTAACTCCCTTCAGCAGCAATACACTTAACCATTCTTTCTTTCCATTTCTTCCTTCAAATTGACGACCGAGCTGGCTGGTTGAATGTCGAATTACGTACTTGAAATGAGACGTTCTCCAAAAATATCTGATAGGAGTTCCATAGTAGCCCGAATAATGTATGTAGTGTAATCTTGTGCAGTTTGAACCACATATCAGAGAATTAGCAAATCTCAAAAAGATTTGAATCATTATCTCCATATCCCCAGTATTTATCAGAATAATTGAAACATACATGAGTAGGTAAACCCCACCAGTTTTGTATAATAATGAATTTACTTCTACGGACGGGGACGGGGCGAGGTACTTCGGCTGTCTGACAACAGGCAGCGCTGAATTTACTTCTACGCCCGGTCTGGATAATTTCTGTGATGTCGCGATGTGGTTCTTTTTTGTGAATGTGTCTGGAAATATTCTTTCTCCAGCAGGGGCGTACCGATGAGCCTGTAGAAAGGCGAAATACGTATCTACGTCTCTGGGGAGAGATATATTCGGACACGTTCACAAAAATATTAATAGTGAACCTGTATTTGTGTTCTTCACACCAGATTTTTAATAATATTTTATATTATTAGAAATACCGTCCCCAGTATTTACTTATTCTTCTTGGAAAAGTAAAGTCCAATAACCCGTTTGCGACATTACGGTGCACCAGATCGTAGATTTTAATAAGTGCCTTTCTGTCTAATGAATTATCCTTGGATTCCCCATTCCACGCATTTGTCAGTTTTACTGACAACAATAAACCCATTCATATGGAAATAGCCTTCACCACTCATTATTAAACGGTGAATGATTTACTCCCCGAGCAACTAGCACACGAACACTGTAATTAAGACGTTGTTGCAAGTCAAGTTGTTTCAGTTCTTGTATGAACTGGATCTTGGAAAAGTGTAGGAGGAAAGGTGTAGAAGTAAGTCTTTCTGTAAAATCCCTTGGTGTCACTTCCTACATCCTGAGCTAAGCTGAACGTCTTCGTCTTAATGGAGAAGAACAAATGATAGCCTCTCCGACCATTTTTCTTGTAATTTTAAAGAAAAATCATATACACGATATTTTCGAAAGTTATCCTTTATAAAGGAATGCGTGAAAGTATCAACTTTACTAATTACTTTACTAATTTGAAATTACTTCAATGGCGGCATTGTGTGAAGCTGTTTGGTTTCAAAATCATAAAGCGGTATCCATTTATGATATACTGAAATAATTGAAGAAATTAAAACACCTAACATATTTTAACCAAAAATCAACTTTACAATGGGTGAAGTTTTCTGTTCATTCTTAACCATTCGCTGAATGTATTTTGAAAATTTTGAAAAAAGTCCGCATAGAAAATATGAAAATTTTCAATAT
Source organism: Melolontha melolontha (assembly GCA_935421215.2). NCBI lineage: Eukaryota > Metazoa > Arthropoda > Insecta > Coleoptera > Scarabaeidae > Melolontha > Melolontha melolontha. The sequence goes on from OW285239.1 coordinate 156,055,422, forward strand.
TTTCAAATATTCATCTTAAATTTCATGCACAAATCTTATGGCAGCCGGCAGAGATAAGCTGTTTTAAGATCAATCGGTAATCCCCTATACTTATTTGTTTTGCTCGCGAAAACATAATCCAACCAGTGTTGGAGTGTCTTTAAATTGTTGCACACAAAACACCTTCATGTCCATTTTGCCACTATTGATATCTCATTAATTGACGATTAAATTCGATTAGTATTGTCCTACGCAATTAGTGAAAACTGATAATATCTTCTAAGATAAATGTCGCCACCTTCAGTATCTAACACATTTCAGCTATGAAACCGAGTTACGAGCTTTTTATGAATACTTTAAAAGAACTTTTACATTTACTTCCTTTCTTCAGCAAAAACAGGAGAGTTTAGAACTCTAAATCATTTCATGTTGAAAATGTTGATTCATTCCGACTATATTTCAGGGATTCTACTATGGATATAATAACATCATCAATTCCGAATACTTGCCACCGTACGTGCCACGTGGTAGATATAAGGTGGAACTCACTCTTATATTCAATGATGCTATTATATGGAAAATTAATTTGTTTGCTGAAATAGTATATAAAATAAAATATTAAAATGTCTTGTAATTCACTTTATAGTTTGTATTCCAGTCAAATAATTACAAAAATATTATACTGTATGTATTTTTATTTAGAATATAAACCATATATGCTTTCTTAACGTCTTTGGGCTTCTCGATAGGAACTTGCAGTGACTTCAGCAACTCTTTGACTGTAAAGTTCCATGCAGTTTTATAGGAGTATAATACCACCGACGATGATCCTAAGTAAGAGTCAAATTTATTTAGTATCTTGGTCATGCTCTACCGACATCTAGTCGTAATCAGAGATACTGCGTACTATTGGCTGGTAATCTAACTTTACCTGTTCATATTAAATAAGGCGCTCAATACAATCTTACAGCTAAAGTACGATTTATTCACTATTAAACTCATATTATTCAAATATGATTACTTCATAGCTCATCAGTCACTTTTCAATATATATATATATATATATATATATATATATATATATATATATATATATATATATGAAATGATGGTTTCTCGGGTTCTTGTCCGCGTGTGAGATGTATCCTGAGAAGGATTGTTGACAACAATCCTTCTCAGGATACATCTCACACGCGGACAAGAACCCGAGAAACCATCATTTCATCATACAACCGCGAGAACATCAAAATTATCATATATATATATATATATATATATATATATATATATATAAATATAATATTTTCGTGACCTTGGTATGATAAGGTAAACTTAATAAGTCGGCGATTAAAGGTCTGGTTCATTACTTCAAAGTATATATATTTAAAACAACCCTACATGTTTCGGCAATGATGCCTTTGTCAAGGGAAAAAAAATATTTTTTATTCCCTTGACAAAGGCACCATTGCCGAAACATGTAGGGTTGTTTTAAATATATATACTTTGAAGTAATGAACCAGACCTTTAATCGCCGACTTATTAAGTTTACCTTATATATATATATATATATATATATATATATATATATATATATTTCGTCGAATGTTTACGCGGTCGTTTGTTGAAGCGTTGTTCTTCGGGATATTTCGCCGCGTTTGGATGATTTCGTCCTGAGGACAACTTTCTTCCTGACGTTTCGGTGACATCACTTTCACCTTTTTCTAGAGGATCTTCTCGTTGCAATGGTAACTCTCTCTGGCACTCTTGAAGTTACCATTGCAACGAGAAGATCCTCTAGAAAAAGGTGAAAGTGATGTCACCGAAACGTCAGGGAGAAAGTTGTCCTTCTCAGGACGAAATCATCCAAACGCGGCGAAATATCCCGAAGAACAACGCTTCATATATATATATATATATATATATATATATATATAAGGTAAACATAATTAGTCGGCGATTAAAGGTCTGGTTATTACTTCAAAGTGTATATATTTAAAATAATCCTACATGTTTCGGCAATGATGCCTTTGTCAAGGATACAAAAAATATTTTTTATATATTTAAAATAATCCTACATGTTTCGGCAATGATGCCTTTGTCAAGGATATAAAAAATATTTTTTATATCCTTGACAAAGGCATCATTGCCGAAACATGTAGGATTATTTTAAATATATACACTTTGAAGTAATAACCAGACCTTTAATCGCCGACTAATTAAGTTTACCTTATCATACCAAGGTCACGAAAATACTATATATATATATATATATATATATATAAGGTAAACTTAATAAGTCGGCGATTAAAGGTCTGGTTTACTTCAAAGTATATATATTTAAAACAACCCTACATGTTTCGGCAATACGCCTTTGTCAAGAGAATACAAAATATAAATGACAGAATATAAATCTATATATACATTTATATTCTGTCATTTATATTTTGCATTCTCTTGACAAAGGCGTATTGCCGAAACATGTAGGGTTGTTTTAAATATATATACTTTGAAGTAAACCAGACCTTTAATCGCCGACTTATTAAGTTTACCTTATCATACCAAGGTCACGAAGATATTATATATATATATATATATATATATATATATATATATATATATAATATATGATGAACTTCATGCGTATGAGAATTAATAACTATTAAATCTTATTTTACATGCGATTGTCGCTATAATTTGTTGCATTAAATTCTACAATCTGGCAAATCAGTTTTGCCCTAGATAGTAGACGCAACAAGCCGTGACGTCAATTATACAAGCTACATCCGCCCGGAACGTGCAGATATCGATATTTCACTGTCTTTACAGATCATCATATCATCAGTACACGTTATTCGTAGACAAATATGACTTCCACTTCCATACTACGTGTATAAAATGAGATTTAATAGTTATTTATTCTCATACGCATGAAGTTAATCACAGTTCGTATATATACATGCAGTATGGAAGTGGAAGTCATATCTGTGTCCGGATATCGTGCACTGATGATCTTTTGGTTCATATATGCTTGCTCCAAATAAATCTCTCCAGTTGAGGTGCATCTCATTGATGACGATGTTTTTCTGCACGAGGTGATAGTTACACCGCTTCATTTCGTTGATATTAATTTTGCCATTAATTAACCAATCTTTAATAGCATGAATGTGTTGTGAAGTTGTAGCAGTAATTGTATGAAAGGCAAGAATTGAAATATCATCACCAAATGCTCTGATCAATATTTTAAACACAATTGAAAAGTTTTCAACAAGCTGCAGCTATGTCATTAAACTTAACATTAAAAGTCAATAATTTAAAAAAGGTATATAACCCCTTACCACAATTATTAGTCGTATCCTAAATACGTATTTCGACAACTAAGTTGTCATCATCAGTAGGTAAAAACTACTAATTAAAGTCACACGGGGCACAATAAAGTAAGATGAACGCTTCCGCACAACTACTATACACTGCAACCCTGTAAAGACTAAATTTACCATGCACATTTCAAACTACGAGACAACACTCTTAGAAAGGTTCTTAAACATGTGTTCAAATATCGAACAAAGGGACGGCAATAATTCTTCTCTAAAGAAGGCGCCAACTAAAAAACGATTTTAAAGCTACGGTGACCTACTAATAAACTAAATGAAACACATTATATATCCACAAAACACTAGTATAATTAACTGTATGAGCATTTCATGTGCAATGTACAAATTAATAGTTATTATTTAACGTGTTAATATCGTACGCAGGGAGGGACAAAATCTATATAGGGTCCGAGTGTAAAAACATTTCCATAAACAAATGGTTAAAAGGTCGTGTATATATATATAGTAAAGGCCGGATTCTCATAGCAATTCTGAGAAAGACAAAATAAAGAAGAAAGGCGTTATATGTGAAAAACCAGACAACCGGCTTGTTGTATTATATTAATTGGGAATACAATCCTCGTAAAAAGGGTCAATAAATAATCCGATATTGTAGGTGTATAATTTAGAAGTTAATTATAAATAGGTGACAATGTGTTATAATTAAAAAAGAAACCATTCATGTCTATGAATAAATAGATATTGTAGGTATGTAAATTTAAAAGTTAATTATAAATAGGTGACGATGTCCTAGTTAAGGAATTCAGCAATTTAATATAATGTATAGAATTCACGGTAGGCTCTGGGTATGTAGGAGGTAATTTTGCATATTAAATGAGAATTAAATTCACGTGAAAAGGGTCTTGAATAATTGGATATTGTAGGTATAATTTAAAAGTTAATTATAAAAAGGTGACATGTCCTAGATAAGGGGTTGCGCTATTAATATAATGTATAGAATTCACGGTAGTCTCTAGGGTGTGATAAGGAGGTAATTTTGCATATTAAATGAGACTCACTTCACGTGAAAAGGGGGGGGGGGTCTATGCATAATTGGATATTGTGGGTATTTAATTTAAAAGTTAATCGTAAATAGGGGGCATGTCCTAGTTAAGGAGTTAAGCAAAGTAAAATAATGTATAGAATTCACGGTAGGCTCTGGGTGAAACATGATAAATAAATTTAATAAACAAAACACCCGGTACATCTGTTCCCTAAACCGCGAAAAATTTAACATTTCGTGAAACAAACACACCGAATGCTTCATTCAACAACCATTGTTTAGGAGGTAATTGCATTATTTCACGTGTATGGATTCCCACATGTCTATATTACTGATGTTACATCCCCCACTCACTTATAAAAATGTGAATAAACAGCTGAACGGTATTGGAGATTTATCGCTATTCAAGGAGGTATGTTTATTTTTCGCGATAAATATACTTTCGTAAGCATCAAGTTCATGGGGTTTATTAATTCCTTTTATCAATTTCAAACCTGTAATCGGTACATTGTGTAGTGTGCTCAAAGCGTGATTTGCGACATTTGATTTATCCGGTCTATTGTATTTGATATGTGCTATGTGTTCTTTAAAACGTGTTATTATAGGCATAGCACATATCAAATACAATAGACCGGATAAATCAAATGTCGCAAATCACGCTTTGAGCACACTACACAATGTACCGATTACAGGTTTGAAATTGATAAAAGGAATTAATAAACCCCATGAACTTGATGCTTACGAAAGTATATTTATCGCGAAAAATAAACATACCTCCTTGAATAGCGATAAATCTCCAATACCGTTCAGCTGTTTATTCACATTTTTATAAGTGAGTGGGGGATGTAACATCAGTAATATAGACATGTGGGAATCCATACACGTGAAATAATGCAATTACCTCCTAAACAATGGTTGTTGAATGAAGCATTCGGTGTGTTTGTTTCACGAAATGTTAAATTTTTCGCGGTTTAGGGAACAGATGTACCGGGTGTTTTGTTTATTAAATTTATTTATCATGTTTCACCCAGAGCCTACCGTGAATTCTATACATTATTTTACTTTGCTTAACTCCTTAACTAGGACATGCCCCCTATTTACGATTAACTTTTAAATTAAATACCCACAATATCCAATTATGCATAGACCCCCCCCCCCCCTTTTCACGTGAAGTGAGTCTCATTTAATATGCAAAATTACCTCCTTATCACACCCTAGAGACTACCGTGAATTCTATACATTATATTAATAGCGCAACCCCTTATCTAGGACATGTCACCTTTTTATAATTAACTTTTAAATTATACCTACAATATCCAATTATTCAAGACCCTTTTCACGTGAATTTAATTCTCATTTAATATGCAAAATTACCTCCTACATACCCAGAGCCTACCGTGAATTCTATACATTATATTAAATTGCTGAATTCCTTAACTAGGACATCGTCACCTATTTATAATTAACTTTTAAATTTACATACCTACAATATCTATTTATTCATAGACATGAATGGTTTCTTTTTTAATTATAACACATTGTCACCTATTTATAATTAACTTCTAAATTATACACCTACAATATCGGATTATTTATTGACCCTTTTTACGAGGATTGTATTCCCAATTAATATAATACAACAAGCCGGTTGTCTGGTTTTTCACATATAACGCCTTTCTTCTTTATTTTGTCTTTCTCAGAATTGCTATGAGAATCCGGCCTTTACTATATATATATACACGACCTTTTAACCATTTGTTTATGGAAATGTTTTTACACTCGGACCCTATATAGATTTTGTCCCTCCCTGCGTACGATATTAACACGTTAAATAATAACTATTAATTTGTACATTGCACATGAAATGCTCATACAGTTAATTATACTAGTGTTTTGTGGATATATAATGTGTTTCATTTAGTTTATTAGTAGGTCACCGTAGCTTTAAAATCGTTTTTTAGTTGGCGCCTTCTTTAGAGAAGAATTATTGCCGTCCCTTTGTTCGATATTTGAACACATGTTTAAGAACCTTTCTAAGAGTGTTGTCTCGTAGTTTGAAATGTGCATGGTAAATTTAGTCTTTACAGGGTTGCAGTGTATAGTAGTTGTGCGGAAGCGTTCATCTTACTTTATTGTGCCCCGTGTGACTTTAATTAGTAGTTTTTACCTACTGATGATGACAACTTAGTTGTCGAAATACGTATTTAGGATACGACTAATAATTGTGGTAAGGGGTTATATACCTTTTTTAAATTATTATTTAACCACAGTCTCCATTGAAAGAATTTTTAAAAGTCAATATTGAAGGCAATGTTACTAAAATACTTTTCTATTTCCAAATGGAATATTTTGTATTTCTACATTAAGTATCTATTTTAAGCATCCATGAAAGAAGTCAAGCTATTTTACTTATCAGATTTGTTTATATTTCAAATTAAAATTCATGTCAAAATGAATGAAAGAAAAATACGTCAAAAATTGGAATATCGTCATGGAATAAGAGCGACATTATCATAAAAATATAACAGCCGGCCATAAATCTCAATATCTTATACCGACGCGGTTATCATTATATTGAGCAGAAAATAAAACACCTCCTAAAGTGTTTTCTCGTATAAACTAACTGAATAATTCGTTTCGGATAATAAGAAAAAAAGGCAAAAAAATGACGAATTGATACTACTATATTTGATTTTCTCTATTTCCTCTATCTCACGCAGACAATCACTTGAAGTGACAATGAAATACTAACCTATTCACTACGTTTTGTAAAGTTCCTATTATATTACACACAAAAGATTTTATTTATAGGTCCTTACTAAAAAACGAAGCGCTTTGCTTACAAAAGGTGATGTATAACACGACTTATGTATTTTACATCCTATCGTTTGTATAATAATGAACTACTATTTCTGCTCCAGACTGATTGGAAGTGTGTACTTTTGAATTGTATAGATGAAAAATATGTTTAACTTTTGAATGGTTACTAGCTTTAAACGCCGGAGTTACATATTTATTAACTACACTACATAATAATAATAAATAATACAGGTTTATAGTGTAGCTGGTGTTTAAATAAAGGCTTGTGACAAAACGATAATCAATTGAAAAAGTAATTAGATTCGTGCAATATAAGGCAAAACGAATAAATGAAATTTATTGCATAAAAGTCTTATTTGTCGTTGTTTAACCGCAGATTAAACAATATCAATTTAATCTATTTATTTACGTAAATATCTCCAGACGGCGATATACGCCAATCAAAACCAAGCCGAGAATCATCAAGGCGACCCCATCATGATAAAGATAGGCAACTTCCCTGGTTGAGAGTTGGCACTTTGTTTAATCCAGATTAAACCAACATCATTTGATCTAAATAAAATAGTATCATTCATATTTTATAATTAGCACACCGTATATGTTACATATTATAATTTAGTATTATTAATCTAAATTAGATAGTTACGTATTATATTTAGCAATCAAATAAGTCACACATACAAGTCAGGTATTTTAATCTAAACCAATTCAGCAAACTGCTGATACAGAAACAATCCAGTATCTAAAAGACAAAAACTTCAAATTTTGGGTGGTTGGTCAGGATATCGGGGGACAATGTACAGTATAATTCATACTGCCCCATTGGGTCACCCGCCGCTCCTAGCCACCCCCACTCCAAGATTTTAAATGCCACATTATATTCTTTTTTGTTGATTTTGAAAGACCACAATTTTCTTGATATTTCTATGTGAAAAACATGTTGCAAGCATCCATGAGCTCTTGCAACACGAGATCATGGACGGTTGTACGCGCTCCATCTGCATGTTCGTCTGTACACTACTGTCTACCACATTTAAACTCCCAACACCATCTTTTAACTGTGTCATATGATACTGCAGATTTCTCTTGAAGTAAGTGATTTTGTTTCGTTCATTAGATAAAACAACTTATTATTTATTGAATTTATGTCAATTTAAATTCAATGTATTAGTTATTAAAATTAGCCAGTGCACTCAGCTTTAATGTGCTATTTAGATGGCTGTCGCTGTATTTATGAAATAATTTTTCAATTATTTTTCCGTTACCATCAAAACGATTAACTGTTTTATGAAATCTTACTCAAAAGATATATAAAAGAAAATTGGGATTTTCCCCTTTATCTTTTATAAATTAATTTTAAAAATGTTTGGCTCTAACATTGACATTCTTTGTTGTAAAAGACGCCGTATTGCGTGCATTTAATAACAACATTAATTAAATATATATAATCAAATTCAATAACCATATATTCCACAACATATCTATATATTCATAAGTTTTAAATATAAGTAAAGTATAACAATACAATTTTGTAAACAGTTGTAGCATTACACCGTAGAATAAAAATTACAAATACCCCTCTGTCATTTATAATTCTTTGATAAAGGTAATACTTTCCGAAACATGTAAGAGCTTATTTTAAATATATACATATTAATGTAAAACAGACCTTCAATCGCCGAATATCTAAATCAACTATATTGTACAAAGGTCAAGAAATAATTATCTATATATATATTAAAAATAATGGACTTTTTATTGGTTTAGCGACCTTTTATTGAATTATGATGTTTTATTCTACGACGTTTCGACTTTTATTATTTTTCAGTCTTTTTCAAGTAGCTAGAAACAAGAATTAATGCAATGAGAATATGAGAACTGTGTTTGCTTTTGTGAGATTGAATTAACAATTAAATTAACAATTAAAATTAAAATTAGATTAAAGACTGAATTACCAATTAGATTAACAATTAAAGTTAAAATTTAAAATTAGATTAATAATGAGTAAGGACAATTAAAGTTATTACATCTGTATAAATGAAATGAAAATTTGAATTAAACTACAATACAGTAAGGTAACTAGAAACAAGAATTACTACAATGAAAACGTGAGAGCTGTGTTTGCTTTTGTGAGACTGAATTAACGAAAACTTGTTTCCTTAGACGTAGAATCAATGTACACCAATATACCTTTAACACTGGCCAAAAAAGTAATCACAGAAAAATGGAACTCCATCGAAAATTTCACAGACTTACCATTAATAGATTTCCTTGAAGCAATAGAACTAACTTTAACTTCCACATATTTTCAATTCGACAACAAATTTTTCAAACAAATTGAAGGACTAGCAATGGGAGCACCTATATCCAGCGTAGTAGCCCAATTAGTATTAGAGCACATCGAAGAAAGTGTTATAAAATCCCTGAAAATAAAACCAACCTTTTTCAAAAGATATGTCGATGATTGCATAATGATGCTACCAGAAAATGAAATAAACAATGTACAAAATAGTTTCAACAATTTCCATCCAAATTTAAACTTTACCATTGAAATAGAAAAAAAACAACTCCATAAACTACTTAGACCTAACACTGATAAAAACAAAAAACAACATACAAACAAAATGGTACACCAAACCAACCACATCCGGCAGATATGTAAACTTTTTTTCAAACCAACCCCTAGCCCACAAAAAAAATGTAGTAACAGCGTTAGTAGACAGAGCCTTAAATCTCACTAATCCAATTTTCGACCAACAGTACTAAATAAAGTAAAAACAATACTAACAGAAAACAATTATCCACCACAATTTATACAAAAAATTATAAAACTAAGACTTAATCAAATTTATAACACAACAAACAGCCACAACAAAACCAAAAAAAAACAATGAATTAACATATATCCCCACACCCTATATAACTGGATTATCCGAAAAACTAGACAATATATTTAAACCATTTAACTTTAAAATAGCACACCAAAGCGGTAAAAACCTAAAATTCCTACACACCAAACTAAAAGACTCAACACCTACACTAAAACAATCACACACAATATACAACATACCCTGCAAAGACTGTGACAACGTATACATAGGCCAAACAAAACAGTTACTACAAGAAAGATTGAAAGGTCACAAATACGCAAAAAATCAAACTGCCTTAAAAAAACCCCAATTGACACTAAAACATAATTTTGATTTTGATAACACCAAAGTAATAACACAGAAAAAGAATACAAAGGCTAGGGAGGTCTTAGAAATGATCCACATTTTCAAAAACAGCAGAACAATCAACGACAGAAACGAAATTGATGGACTGTCTAAACTCTATTACCCACTCATTAAACAATAGACAAAAAAACAAAAAAAACTTCTTATCAGTTCCCATTTGTAAATACTTTTACTACATACCCCTAAACACGGTCCTGACCAATTTGTTAAATTCCAAAATAGAACAGAAATTAACCTCTCTTAACAAAGCCACAAACAGTTACAATATTCCAACCAGTGCGATCGGTTCGTTACAAAAAAAGGTCTCGGGCCCCCGATAACACATGTTACACAGAATGCGTGATTTTGAAAACCAAAAGAGACGGTGAGTTTTGTCATTCATTGTTCATTCATTGTTTCTTACTGTAATGTAGTTAAACATCAAATTTTCAATTCATTTATACAGATTTAACCACTTTAATTTTTCCTTACTCATTATTAATCTAATTTTAAATTTTAACTTTAATTGTTAATTTAACTGGTAATTCAGTCTTTAATATAATTTTAATTCTAATTGTTAATTTAATCGTTAATTCAGTCTCACAAAAGCAAACACAGCTCTCACGTTTTCATTGTAGTAATTCTTGTTTCTAGTTACCTTACTGTATTGTAGTTTAATTCAAATTTTCATTTCATTTATACAGATGTAATCACTTTAATTGTCCTTACTCATTATTAATCTAATTTTAAATTTTAACTTTAATTGTTAATCTAATTGGTAATTCAGTCTTTAATCTAATTTTAATTTTAATTGTTAATTTAATTGTTAATTCAATCTCACAAAAGCAAACACAGTTCTCATGTTCTCATTGCATTAATTCTTGTTTCTAGCTACTTGAAAAAGACTGAAAAATAATAAAAGTCGAAACGTCGTAGAATAAAACATCATAATTCAATAAAGGGTCGCTAAACCAATAAAAAGTCCATTATTTTTAATATTAAGACACGGCCAATAAAATAAATAAGGAAAATAAAATTCTTATAAACACTAAATATATATATATATATATATATATATATATATATATATATATATATATATATTATACTCGTATTATTATATAATGTTGCTATTTACAAAACTGAACAACAAATCGAACTCGGATATAAAACGCTTCTTAATAGCTTCTCATTATCCTATTGAAATTGTAAAATAGTTAGACATTGAAAATATGCAGTTATATCATACAAGTACTACTGATAATTAATTAATGGAATTGTACTTGTATAATTTATATACGGCTCTTGAAGGACCAAATGTGTAATTTATATCCGGCTGTCGAAGAACCAAATGTATAATCTATATCCGGCTATCGAAGAACCAAATGTTGGGGTTGTATTCGGGTCGTGAAGAACTATTTATAAATTTTGTGTCTTGACCCACCGCTCGCGGAGCGTAACTTCCGTATAAGCTAGTTATTTATTTGGTGGCAGTTATATTGAAACTTGGTGTGTTGATATAAGCTAATCTCGCAAATTTAACACTTAATGTAAAATACAAAGGTATTTTTAATAATATAAAATATTATTAAAAATCTGGTGTGAAGAACACAAATACAGGTTCACTATTAATATTTTTGTGAACGTGTCCGAACATATCCCTCCCCAGAGACGTAGATACGTATTTCGCCTTTCTACAGGCTCTAGAGCCTTTCACCCGAGCCTTTCACCAGAGCCCGCTCACAAAAATATTAATAGTGAACCTGTATTTGTGTTCTTCACACCAGATCTTTAATAATATTTTATATTGTTAGTATTATACAAAACTGGTGGGGTTTACCTACTCATGTATGTTTCAATTATTCTGATACTTAATGTAAACTTAAATTCTTTACTATCATATGAGACAGTATGTCTCTTGTTGTTACTATGATACTGTTTGATAAGAATGTTATGAAGAGACTGTTCTGTACAGTACTGTTGAGTTGATACTCTTCTGTTTTGCATTTTTGTTGATTTGATATTTATTCTATTCTGTACTATGTTACGAGTGCGTAAAAAATACCACTACCCCTACAAACTATTACATAATTAAATGCGTGTATTGTTGTAAATTGTATTGTTTGATGTCAAAATTGGGAATTTATGTGTGATTAATTCCTAGAAATTGTGCCTATTGGCAACAATACCATGTTTACGATAGAGTCTTAAATTTTACTAATAAATAAATATGTACAATAAAATATCATTACTAATTAGGTATTAGTTGGTGTCGTAAATCTAAATATGTAGTTTCGCATGAATTCTATTGTCCAGTAATGGATCCTATTATACATATTTAGAGCTTAACAAAAAATGGTCAGATTAAACATCGTCTATGGAATTATTTTACTAATAACCCTAGGTAATAAAGCGAATGGCCTAAGTTATGAAGTAATAAAATTGTAAATGTAAGAGGTTCTTAGAACCTAAAGAAAATTTTATAATTAGAATAAGATAATAAAATTATGTGTTTATAAAGCGGTTTAAATTAGAAAATTCACGTCGAATATTTATAAAATTGGAAATGTTATAGTTTAATTCTTTATCCTAGATTTACTTATGTCTAACATGTATAAATATATCAAATTTCGTTTTATGACGAAACAGTACTATTATATTATAACATACTGTATATATCAGTACTTTTCCATAATAGGGACACTTCAATTCAATATTAGATTATCTTCACATAACGGTATAGTAATTTAGTAGATGAATCAAACGTTGTAAATGCTTTGTATTAATGTATTAATTCAAATAAAGAAACTGTCTTTTTTAAACGAGTTGTACGAAGTGTTTATTTAACTCATGACTAGAGTGGCCCAATCCGGAGCGAAAGCAGAGGCGTGACTAACGAATTGGTTCCCGCGTGCCCCATCGCACATACGATTACTTAGTATGTTGTTCACGGTCATCGTGTGTACACGTATAATAGCAGCAGGAAAGTGTATTCTGTGTATTTAATAATGTTGAAGGAGCGTACAGTAAAAAAACCGCTATCATCAAAGTTAGTCAATAGGTTTATTGAGAGTCACGCCTCTGCTATCGCTCCGAATTGGTCCACTCTACTCATGACAGAGACCGGACACATCGGGTTGAAATGACGTCGTCATTACGACGGACGATATAAATAGTCTACAACAGCTGTAAGTACATCACGCAGTTATTGAATGCACTATTGATCTGGCTAGCGCGCACATCTGTTTTCATCGACAATTGCGACGTTTTTTTGTTGGATATTTACGGTTAAATTTCTGTTTTCATAAGCGTAGATAGAAACGTGTGGAGTTTTATTAATTTAGTCTATTTAGATTATACATATTTCGTAAGATAAATAAAGTGCTGTGCGTTAGTTTCTTATTTTCATAATTTTAACTGTTAATTACATCGTAATTTTTGTGATAAATCCTGTTTAATATCGTTTCATTGAATCTACTTCTCCCAATTTTTTCGACATAAGTGTGCATTGAATTTCGTTCAGTTTTAATAACTTACGCATATACTTTTAGTTGTCATTTATTTAGAGCATTGTTTAAGTTACTTTTTCAGATATAATATGGAAGAACGTCGAGAATGGCATCGTAAAACAATGGCGAGTTGGATTGACGGTCATACTGATTATATGTCCATTGTCAGTGATTCTGAAATTTATTGCAAAATCTGTAAAATATCGTTAAAAAATCCCATGAAATCGCACGTTCAACGTCACTTAGCATCGCAAACACATGTACAGAAATTGGAACCGTTGGAATCTGACAATTTTAATGAAGAACTCTGTGAAACTTTAATGGCGGCTAATATTCCATTAAATAAACTTAACAATCCCACTTTAAAAATATTTCTCCAAGAATATACTGGTCGAAATGTTCCTAATGAAGCCACCTTACGCAAATATTATGTTTCTAAGTGCTACATGAAATCAGTAGAACGCATTAGAAGCCATCTTTCAAATAAGTACCTATGGATAAGTGCCGATGAAATTGTCGATATGTTAGGACGCTGTGGGATGATAAATATTGTAGCTGGTGTACTACATCCAACTAATCCATATAACGTATATGTAATAGCAACAAAAGTTATAAGTACAGTTGATGCGGAAACAGTAGCTCAGACCATTTACGAGAATATGCACCAAATGCTTCATTCGGACGACAGGTACAAAGAAAAAATACTTTTATTTGTCACTGACAGTACTGCATATATATTAAAAACAGGCAGACTATCAAAGGAAACATATCCTAATATGCTGCATATTACTTTTGTAGCACATGTTCTCCACAGAATCTGTGAATATATCAGAGACACCTCTCCAGAAGTTGATAGACTTGTATCCGCTTTTAAAAAAGTTTTCAGAAAAGCACCATTGAGAGTAGTGATGGGTTGCTACGAAGCAAACTGCTATTTTGAAACTGCTAACTATCGTTAGCAGTTTGTAGCAGCTAACGAATATGAAAAGAAACTGCTACTTTTTGTAGCAGTTTTCCGATGTAAATATTTCTGACGTAGCAGCTCTAACGGAAAGTAATATTAAGCTAGCAATATTTTTTATGCAGCAGATTAGAACTATTTTAAGAACTATTTATAAACTATCGATTCAGAAACTTCTTTCACGTATTAGTAATAAAAAATGGATGGTTTATTTTAATACTAAGGTAATACATATAATCATTTTTCAAATACCAGAATTTAATTGCATTTGTATTGATTATAGCAAAACCAAATAACAATCAATATTTAAAAAGACAGAAAATGTTGTAACGTTTATTAGTTATTATGTAAGACAATAAGATATTAAAAAATAGCCGTATTTAATGAAAAATGCTTTATTTAAAGTATATAGTACGTATGTTGCTATATAAAAAGTAGCATATAAAAGTAGCAGTTTTTTTAAACTGCTAACGAAAAGTAGCAGTAGCAGTTTGTAGCTGCTAATGAAAAATAGCAGTTTTACACATCACTAATTGAGAGTAGCTCTTTACAGGGAAAAACTGCCATCTTTGTCACTGCCTCCCTCTCCAGTAATAACTAGATGAGGGACATGGTTGGAAGCTACTAGTTTTTACGCAGAGAATTTCGATAGTTTACAAAATTCCGTTGCATGTTTAAATGACGATGCTCGGAGTGTTTCTGAGTGCAAGGAACTAACACAAATTCCACATTTCAAAAATCAGTTGTATCTTTCTTCAGGAAGACTTTGGAAATTTGACAAAACTAATTGCTTATTTTGGAAATCAAAATCTCAAATTGAAAGATGGATTAACCACATTAGATGTGGCTATTAATAATTTGAAAAATATTCCAAGTGACTTCGGATGTGGCCTTCAGCAAAAGTTTGACGCAGTTTTCAATAGAAATCCAGATTTAATAACATTGCGGCAATTATGTATGGGGACAATTCCTCAAAATCTAACTGCTAAATACGCTGAAATAATAGAATATTTCCAGTATGCACCTATAACCAGTTGCGATGTAGAAAGGACGTTT
Source organism: Melolontha melolontha (assembly GCA_935421215.2). Classification (NCBI taxonomy): domain Eukaryota; kingdom Metazoa; phylum Arthropoda; class Insecta; order Coleoptera; family Scarabaeidae; genus Melolontha; species Melolontha melolontha. The sequence goes on from OW285239.1 coordinate 156,071,336, forward strand.
TCTATTAACAAGGATGTATTTCATTCAAAGAGAACAAATTTTACAGAAGAGAACCTTAAGAAAGTATTGCTAGTAAATATTAATACTCCTTTACACAACTTGAACTACAAAATGAACAAATAAAAATCTATTTCGTATTTTGTAGCCGTATATATACCCGTATAATTATATAAATAAAATTAAAAACTTTAAAAATACAAATGTTCAATAGTACGCCGTGGGCGATGAGTCATCAACTTCCAGTACTTTTCCACAATAGAGACACTTCATTGACTTCATTATAGACTAGAATGCATCATTCAATTATTTATTATTAGATTATCTTGAGATAACAGTATAGTAATTTAGTAGATAAATTAAACGTTGTATTAATTCAAATAAAGAAACTGTGTTTTCTAAACGAGTTGTACTATGTTTATTTAACTCATGGCAATAGAGCTCATACAATTCAAAAACTTAATAGCTACTAACACATTAACCACAAAATTTCGTTTTTACATTTCATAACACAAAATGAGCAAAATACGAAGTACATTTATGTTATGATTCGGATTATTTTTCACAAAAAAAAATTGAAATATATCTATGAGTAATTTGTAAATTGCTACACCATCATGTATAATAACGTAATAAATTCATATTGTAAATTTACTTTCTACCAACTCACTTTCTACATATTTTGTATGTGTCTCGCAAGTCTTTTGGAGACATGCAAATTTAAATAATTAATCAACTAAAAGATACACATGACGATATAAAATCCCACGAAGCAATTCACATACGCATTATCGTTGACCAATACCCCAAGTGCCAATTCTAAAATGATTAATTACGTGTGTATTTTTATTCTGGTTTTGGTCGTGTAAATGTTCATGCCGGTTTTGATAAAGACCATAATTTAGTATCAACTGCTCTTTGCTTTGTGAGAGATAGTATTTACAATTTGAAGTAAATAATGTAAGTATTACTTAAAGTCTATTAAAAGTAAGAGATACATAAAAGTCATTATTTTATTGAGAAATAAATACATAAAATTAGTTTTGCACATCTGTAATACTTAAATCCGTATGTTAATGAGTTATACAATAGTTGTAAAAAAATAAAGCAATCTGCACAAACCCGCAACATACACACATATCAAGCCATTAAAATGCAATTACTAACCTCTTTCATTAGTGAGTTGCCTTCCTTTATAATTCTAGTTTTAACGATACTGTTAATATAAAACAAAACAGTTTGAACCTTCTTTTAAATTTTCTTTATTAACATGCGATCGAAAAAGATTGTCGTAAAAATTTTTTTTTTTCCCCGGTACTTGATATCAAAACTTACTTCCAGTACTTTAAGGGCCGGTATTACAAACAGTGAATAAATGCATGCAAGTAAAATAAGTATTTGTAGAATAAGTCTGAATAGCAATGTATTTTATAGTTTAGCGTTTCGATAAACGATGGAGCCACTGAATAAAATGAAAAAATACAACAAAACTAATTCTTTATGATTTTTTTGTTTGTTATTTGTAGACTAGTAGGTTCAGGGGGTATAATGTTAAATGGGAAGTATTGAGATAGTGTTTTAATGTGAGGATATGACTTCAAGATGGCACTAGATACAGAAACTTTCCGGTAAATTACCTGTCTTGACCATAGCTAGGCGTTTCTTTTAGCATGAAGCAGTTCACTTAACCTAGTTAGAAAAGTAAACTTCGTAGTTAAAGTGAAAACGTGGTTGAATTTGGCAAAAGTTGAAGATTTTATCCAATTTTAAGGTAACCAAACGATTATTACTATTTTTTTTTATATTACTTAATGCGCAGTCTGTAAATATTATTAAATAGTAAACAAATCATATATAATATACAAATTTTATATTTTTAGAATTATTCAACGTGACATGGTGTTACATAGAAAATTGTATAAAAGAAGGGTCTATACTTCATGAATTTCCAAAAGCATGATCATGCAGGTTTCAACAGTTGATTAATGCCACAAGAATATGTTCAATTAGAATAGACGATATTCACGTACTATTTGTAGAAAGTATTTTGAGACACAATATTTAACAAGGAAGAACTAATATCAAAGGCCATAGCAAAAACAAATTGCATGTCGATGCGACAATTCACATCAAGCTTTGATACAAAATAATACAAATCTGTATAAAAACAAATTTGTATCTGTATATGCATGGACACACAGTACGTATTTACCAGCTTTTGCTTCAACTACCAGACGCATGCGTTTCTGTGTAACCACTTTGTCAATGATAGGTTTACGAAGCCAAAAGACTGTAGGTACACTTGCGGTCATGTAGCAAGTTTTGTCCTATCCGAAGACATCAGATAACCTCATGCCATCTGACGGACAAAACCGACCACGCCGGTGCAAAGTGTTTCTTCTCGAATAGCTAAGCTATTACTGGAAAAGAAGAAAAAATACGCATATTACTGTGAGTCCATTAACTCGTCGCCAGGTGGCATAGTATAGCAAAAACAAATTGCATGTCGATGCGACAATTCACATCAAGCTTTGATACAAAATAATACAAATCTGTATAAAAACAAATTTGTATCTGTATATGCATGGACACACAGTACGTATTTTACCAGCTTTTGCTTCAACTACCTGGTTAATACTGGTAGTTGAAGCAAAAGCTTGTAAATACGTACTGTGTGTCCATGCATATACAGATACAAATTTGTTTTTATACAGATTTGTATTATTTTGTATCAAAGGCCATACCAACATTTTATTTACCAAGTATGTAATCCTTTGCAACATATTTAACTTATCTATTAATATATGCTGTTTTCTGTAATTTAGAATCAGTTGACGTGTCTGCTGCCTATAAACCAACAAATCTGATATTAGATGACATGCATAATGGTCAAATTACATCAAAATATGCCATAGAAGATATTTCAAATGAAGCAGGTATTTGTTATAATTGGAACAGTAGTATGAGAAACCCCTTGCTCCATTATTAACAAGGAAAGTATATTGACAGGTAAAGATATTTTTTTTGCGACTAGGTATTTTCTTGTTTATCATTTTTATATAGTCTTTAGTAAATTCACATTTTGTATATCATTTGTAATGGTTTTACTAATATAAGTTTAATGTATAATTTTTTTGTCGTATGCTGAACTTTTGAAATACAACCAATGTGTAAACATATAGCTGTTTGTTTTTTATTTATCGCCCATCTATACATAAAACAGAAGAAATTCGTTATTTATTTTATACATAAATACATGTATTCAGATGTAGTTAGTTTTCAATCGAATAGTACAAATATTTATTATATTAAGGACCGATTTTATAAGAAATTATCAAACATGAATGTGAAATTATTTCTTTTTTGATTTTAAATATTTATTCTTACACATAAAAAACGGGAAGCTCTCCCTTCAAATAATTGAAAATAATTAATTTAATAAACTCTTTTCTTATAGAGGCACAAAGTTGCTCCTTGTGGCTATCGCACTTTATTAAGTATGCAAAACGAATTTCATTTGAAATTGTTGCATACAGTATTTTGTAAATGTCTGCAAAAAAACTCATAATTGGAATAATGTAGCTTTCTTGTTTTGAAAATTCTAGTAATTCTGTAAAACTGTGGCGTTCTTCAAATTGTCCGATAACAATTCTTTAACCAAAATGCACTTTTCCTATAAATATACATATATAAACAAGTCTGCTAAATAAAATACTCTAAATATAAAACACAATATATATAAAAGTTATGTTTTTCATACAAAATGCTATATCTGGCACATTACAACACACAAAAACAATTGCAATACAGGACAGGTTAATAACACTACCAACAAAATTTGGAATTAGGGCACGTAACATTAACATACACATTTCTGAATTTCTAAAGTCACCACATATATATCGATACGAGCGCCACATATTTTTTATCAGGAACTACAAAATTGTAGGAACCATAATTCTTATCCAAGCGCGCACCTTGTGGCTATGCCTGTAGAGAAGGGGAAAAAAATACAGATATAAGTGTAAGTCCATTAACACGATGTCATGAAGTCGAAAACAAAAACATAATCCCAAATTTTCAATACGGTTTCCGGAAAAACCACTCAACTACACAACAGGCGCTAAGACTGACAGAACACATAACTGAAAAAATGAACATATCGACATCAACGGGCGCAATCTTTCTCGACATTGAAAAGGCCTTCGACCGGGTTCGGCACGCCGGCCTCATACACAAAATGAAACGTCACAAAATATCAAACACATTAATAAAAATAACCGACAATTATCTAAAGAACCGTACATTTAATGTCACAATCGGAAACGAAAAATCGACAATCATAGCACATAGCAGCAGGAGTACCACAAGGATCCGTTCTCGGACCGCTCCTGTATAACATATACACTTCGGATATTCCCACAATAGAAAAATGTAATATCGCACAATACGCAGACGACACCGCTATATACATAAGCAGCAGACGAACATCGTACATACACAAGCAGTTACAAAACAATCTAGTCCTCCTAAAGGACTGGTACGACAAATGGAAAATTAAAATTAACCCATTAAAAACCGCGGCAATTTACTTCCAACACAGAAAACGACACAAAAGGCCGGACGAAGTCAAACTCGAAGGGCACACAATACACTGGCAGGAAAAAGTTAAATATCTCGGGGTCACAATGGACTCACAACTTACATACACGGCACATATTAAAGAAATAAAACGAAAAATAGGGTTCACAACACACGCACTGTACCCGATACTAAACGGCAAAAGCAAACTAACACTGGAAAATAAAATATTAATAATAAAAACAATAATACTCGCGGGCGCAACATATGCCGGAGAAATATGGCATCAAGCCAGCGAAAAGCAAAGACAATCGGTACAAGGGAAAATAAACAAGGTTATTAGACTCGCGATAAATGCACCGCGATACATGATAAACGCGCAGATACATAAAGAGACGAAACTCGAAACACTGGAAACAATAAAACAATAAAAACAATAGAAACAATAAAGTCACACGAAAACCCCACAATAAGGAAAATAATAAACCCAAAACGGAGACTAATTAAAAAAGACGGAAAACAAATTAAAAGACGCGCAGAGGATAACGATATCCAATTAGCCGCGAAAAGAATCAAAAATTAACAGATAAGCAGAGGTCAACACAAACACACAAAAATGTAGCAAAACACACAGCATTCCTTATAGGCTAAGCAAACGTAACACACAAACACAGAACTACACACAATAACACAAAACATACACAACACCGGGTAATGAAATTGGAGTGGAAATGGAGGCAACTTCGACCACCAAACAAAATCAAAAGGACTCATATAACACGATGTCAGATACCAGCAAATATACCAAAGAAATTTGAGTACATCAATACGATAAATAATTTCTGTGAGATAGCGAGGTTGTTATTTTTTGTGAATGTGTCTCTTTTCCAGCAGGGGCGTAGCGATGATCCTGTAGAAAGGTCGAATACATATCTACGTATCTGGAGAAGATACATTCACAAATATATGAACTTATTGTGTTCTTCACACCCGATTTTTAATAATATTTTATATTATTAAAAATACTTCTGTATTACATAAAAAATAATTCAATTTAATTTAAATTAGTAATGTGAATGAAATAACTGCTTTCTACATATACGACGCTAATTATTCCAATTATTTAATTCATATTACTTCGTGAAAATGTAATTGATTTGCACATAATATATACCTAGTTCATAAAATAAACCTATTCATGTCACGTAATTCATTGACATATGGGTATCAGAATGACATGATATTAAATTACATAATTTCCGATACCTACTACGTTACTGAAAATAGTACGAGTTACAATAGCGTGAAGTGATTTCTTGTAAAAATTAGAACTAATTCAAGCGAACGGCAATGACAATCCTTTATGATCTCTCGGTATAAGGAATTAAATTCATAACATATCCAATTACAGTTCGTTTCAACTTATTTTAATTTGACTAAATACAAACTATATACGATATCAGCGATATATCGTCTTTGATGGTGCTATATCATTAAATGCAGAAATTAAACGTTCTATGCACTGGTATTGAGTTAAACCACTACAAAAATCATAATGAAACATAGCGCGAACTTTTCACCAGTTAAGTCCATTTTCAATCCGACTAGCAAACTTTAAGCAACCGTAGAGAAACGTCCTATTTTTGACACATTTCATTATACCAGTGCACACGCATCAAGGCATCAATCTAAACAACGTTGCCAGATTCCCGAAATTTCTCTACTGTTCCTCTTAGCTATCCTCGTACCTGAATTTCCAATTTTATAAAATATTGAACGTTCATTTTCGAGTTTAAACCACTGTATAACATTTTTTAACACTTTTATTAGCACATTATACAAACCTTCTTTAAATTCTAAGAAAGCGATATCCTTTACATTTGCAAATCTATTTATTACCTAGGCTTATTTAATAACCGTCATCTTTTTCCGAATTTATCTATTGCTTTATACATCAGACCTCTTGTTTTATTGCCTAGGGTTATTAGCGAACAAAGTGTAATTTGTATGTTGTTAAGATCGCGTTTCTTGGATATGTATAATAAATTTTATTACTCTATCAAGAGACGATGCGAAACTACATACATACTTAGGTTTATGACACCTACAAATACTTATTTAGTAATAATATTTTATTATTTATTAGAAGAGACCGGACACATCGGGTTGAAGTGACGTCGTCATTACGACGGACTATGTAAATAGTCTACAACATCTGCAAGTACATCACGCTGTTATTGAATGCGCTATTGATCTGGCTAGCACGCACATCGGTTTTCATCTAGAATTCCGACGTTTTTTGTTGGATATTTACAGTTAAATTTCTGTTTTCATGGGCGTAGATAGAAGCGTGTGGAGTTTTAATAATTTAGTCTATTTAGATATTAATACTCCTTTACTCGAACTACAAAATGAATAAATAAAAATGTATTTCGTATTTTGTAGCCGTATACAGACTGTCCCGTAAAAAACGCCAACATTCATAATTCCGTTATTTATTGTCCGGTTTTATTTAAACAAAAAGTAAATTTAATAGCATCAAAAACACTATAAGATAGCAATAAGACAGATAATAGACAATAAGACAGCACTATAAGATTTCAATTATTTTCATTAATGTCAAATGACAGTCAAGTTTTTTATTTTAAATGGCAACATATATATTTTTGGCTATATTCGGATTGTATTTTTTTTTCTGAATTCAACGATGTATAACATGTTTATTTTTGATAAACGTTTATTGCAAAAAAAAAACTTTATAAATTTCATCTTTGTCTTCCATTATTTATAAATATTCGAATGTGTCATGAAACATTTGAAATGTAAGTATTATAAATATTATTATAAGAAACAAAACACTTTACAATAAATGTTGAAATTGCCCGCCACCTTGTTTAACACATATCGCACATCTCCTAATAATAAAAAATTAAAAAAAAACTTTATAAATTTCATCTTTCATTATAGTAGACTTGGCCCAGTCCACTAGCATTATGTGAATGTGCCTTAATTGTCAGTTTGACTTTATTAAGTTTTCTGTATTATCCTGTTTGAACGTTTTGCCGCAACAAAAAGCGTATTTTCGTTAAAAATGAATAACAATGAATTAACGGACATGTTACAAGTGTTCTTTGAATGTAATAAAAATCGCCTTCAAGCAGTTCATCGGTACAGTGCTCGTTTTCCGGACAGAGAAGTTCCAGGTTCGAAAATATTTCAGAGAATTGAAAAGAATTTAAGAAATTATGGATCATTTACCAAACCAAAAACACAAAAACGGAAATTCTCCGAAGATAAGGAATTAGATGTTCTTCTTGCAGTACAGCAAAATTCACGAACTTCGATTCACGAAATTGCACATAATATTGGAGTATCAAAAACTACAGTTCATGGTATTTTAAGAAAACACAAACTTAAACCGTACATAGCTCGAAAAGTTCATGCATTAGAACAAAATGATCCTGGCCGAAGAATCCAGATTTGTCGTTTTTATTTAAATGCATTAGAACAAGACCCGAATTTTTACAGAAGGATAATTTGGTCTGATGAATGCACTTTTAGCAACAACGGTATTTTTAATAGAAACATACATCGACAGTGGAGTGCAAACAATCCGAGATTTCTAATTGAAAATAATTTTCAAAGACGTTTCAACGTAAATGTTTGGTATGGCATTTTAGGTGATCAATTAATTGGGCCATTTTTCATAGATGGTTGCTTAAATCAAGAAAAATACTACACTTTATTACACGAAAATCTCTAAAACTTTTTAGATGAATTACCTTTGGCAAATTTAAATAGAATATTTTTTCAACAAGATGGGGCTCCCGCGCACAACGCCAGAGTAAATACTGATTTGTTGAACACCCAATTTGGAAATAGGTGGATAGGAACATCCGGTCCTATCGAGTGGCCTGCGCGTTCACCGGATCTTACGCCCCTCGATTTTTGGTTGTGGGCTTATCTACAAGATCGAGTTTATTTAACAACTCCAGAAAATGTTGACATTTTAAGACAAAGAATTATTAACACTTGTCAAGAAGTACCTGCCGCTTGTCTTCTAAATGCGACCTTTGGAGTAATTAGGAGATGTGCGATATGTGTTGAACAAGGTGGCGGGCAATTTCAACATTTATTGTAAAGTGTTTTGTTTCTTATAATAATATTTATAATACTTACATTTCCAATGTTTCATGACACATTCGAATATTTATAAATAATGGAAGACAAAGATGAAATTTATAAAGTTTTTTTTTGCAATAAACGTTTATCAAAAATAAACACGTTATACATCGTTGAATTCAGAAAGAAAAAAACAATCCGAATATAGCCAAAAATATATATGTTGCCATTTAAAATAAAAAACTTGACTGTCGTTTGACATTAATGAAAACAATTGAAAACAAATAAAACACTGCTATCTTATAGTGTTTTTGATGCTATTAAATTTACTTTTTGTTTAAATAAAACCGGACAATAAATAACGGAATTATGAATGTTGGCGTTTTTTACGGGACAGTCTGTATATATACCCGTTTTATTATTATAAGTATAATTATATAAATAAAATTAAAAATACAATAGTACGCTCGTGGGCGATGAGTCAGCAACCTCTCGTGTCCGGTTTCTACTTATTAGTTAAGATTAGATTTTTAAGACATTATTGTAAACCTTAGATATTGTTGCTTGTAAACACAATTTCCACGAAATGAACACACAAAAATTCCCCCTTCTGACGTCACACAATACACTATTCAACCAATACGAGTTTAATATGTAATAGTGTAGGGGGTAGTGGTGTATTTTTACCTACTTGAAAAACAGAACAGAATAGATCAGTATGGAATCAAGCAGTACCAACTCAACATAAGTACAAGACACACAGTCTTAAGACAACAGTCTTATTCGTATTCATATTTTAACAAGAGACACCAGTCTCAACATCAGTTTTATTTTAGTATAAGTCTTTGTAGATCCAAAATAAAAGTATATAGTGTAAATAAATGTATTTAGATGAAAGGACAAACAGTAACCGAAGATTTAAAAGTAAAGTGTATACAGCCTTACAACCTATGCACGGTGAAGCAACAACAGGGTCGTGATTCTAGTAACTGGGGTTGAAACATCACCGCCAGAAACCAGATTCATCGCAAACAGTTGTCCACGAGCCAACATCAACTATATCATTGATACATATCCCTAACATAATTTTGGTCCTTCACGAATCCCCATCAAAGATTGTTATCTATTTCTTTCATGTTTTTACAATGTCTCCATAACTTATATTAATTCTGTTTTTATTTGTTCCAGATTCCTTCAAATGTTTGCAAGATAAAGAACATACGGATCTGTCAACAAACTACCTCAAAACGTTCAGCGATGGATTTGGAAAACATAACGAATGAAACTTTTCATCACCAAGCCCCCGCGGTGTCCCATTATGTTCTTATATTTCAAGAATTATTATTTGCCGTAGTTTGCTTAGTCGGTCTTCTTGGAAACACCCTCGTCATATATGTTGTCATTAGGTTTTCGAAAATGCAAACAGTTACCAATATGTACATAGTTAATTTAGCAATAGCCGATGAATGTTTTCTTATCGGAATACCGTTCCTTATTGTTACAATGATCAAAGGCTATTGGATATTTGGTGAAGCATTATGCAAAACTTACTTGATATTAACAAGCATAAATCAATTCACTAGTAGCACGTTTTTATTTGTTATGAGCGCAGATAGATACATTGCAGTTTGTCATCCCATATCATCACCCAGATGGAGGACGCCTATCATATCCAGAATTGTATCTTTAGCTGCATGGACATTAAGTATAACATTGATGATACCTATAATTAACAACTCCCAACAAGTAGAAAGCGTAATTGATAACGCTAGTACAACTTCTTGTGTTATCATGTTTAATAGCACCACGATTTTAGATTCACCAAAAACTTTCACAATGTATTCGTTTGTATTTGGCTTTGCTACGCCATTATGCCTTATTTTGGTATTCTACTGTCTGGTAATACAAAAATTAAAAACAGTTGGCCCCCAAAACAAATCGAAAGAAAAGAAAAGGTCACATCGAAAAGTAACGAATTTAGTTTTAACTGTCGTCACAGTTTATATTCTATGTTGGTCTCCATATTGGGTATCCCAGCTTACTGTTGTATTTGCTTCCGAGGATTACGAATCATCCGCATTCGTGATTACAATTCACCTCCTGGTCTCTTGTCTTAGTTACTCAAATTCTGCCATGAATCCTATTCTTTACGCTTTCTTAAGTGATAACTTTAAAAAGAGTTTTATGAAAGCCTGTACCTGCGCTGCGAGTAAGGATGTTAACGCAACCCTTCACCTTGAAAACAGCGTATTTCCGAGGAAAAACAAGCAAGGATCAGCAAAATTCAAACCATCCAGAGGCACTTCCATCTGTCCGAACAATGATGACGAATGCGACGTGGGGCCTTTAGTCAGCAAGGGAGATGCATCAACGTCTGCCATAACGATGACATCCCGTTCAAACATTACCCTCATGGCAGATTGCAGAGAAACTCCGCCGAAGGATTTCGTTGTAAAAAATGGGGTATATTAATTACTTATTTTCTTACAATAAAAAGATTTATGTAACTTTCTATGCTGCTTACTAATACGAGAATGGTTCGGACACTACGTAGCCTAACATAACGCAAGTTTTTTTGACAAGAAAACATTTTATTTTTCAATATAGTTTCCTGCTCGCTTAACACACTTATTCCAACGTATTCCAAATTAGTAATACCTTCATCGTAGGTCGATAAATCCAAGTCCTCGAAATAGCTATTTACAAAATCGATTACCTCGGAATTAGATAACAACCTCTTACTGCCGAGACATTTTTTGAGGTCTGGACAGAAGTGATAATTGCTAGCAGCCAAATCTGGGGAACAGGACGAATGAGGCACTAAATCCTGATGCAAAAGCACTTTCTTCTTTGCCAAATAAGGCCGTTTCTATTTGATTTTGTCGCTTAATTGTTACACAACAAATTGGTATGATACTCCCAATTTATTGTATTCCCCTTTTCTAAGTAGTCGACCAAGCTAATTCCATGAGAATCCCAAAGTACAGTTGCCATAACCTTTCCTGCTGAAAAAAACATTTTTGCCTTCTTTGGTACCAAAAGGTCGCGAGAAACACTCAAACAATTCAGTTTTTGCTCCGGTGTGAGTAGCCACGGCACCCAACGCGCCGAATAATTTGTCATTTCCAATTCTTCAGTTAAAATTCTGTGCACACCGTCATTTGAGATACCTACAATGTCTGTTATCCCGCGCACTTTTACTCAGCGGTCATTCAAGGCGATACGGTGGACATTTTCAATCATATCCGGAACAGTAACAGTTTTTAAACGTCCACTACGGAGTTCATCATTTATGCTAATACGACCACGCTTAAACTCGGCAACAGTGGCGGTTCGTAAGTTATGAAAGAGGGTGGGCACAAAAAAAAACTACCTATTTTTTGTACTATTACAAATAGGGGGGCTATGGCTATTTATAATAATAAATTATTTGATAGATAATAAAATAATTACGGATGCTGGTGAAGTTCCTTCAAAGGTCCAGGACGTGCGTGGTATTGGTTAATTAAAATAAATATACAACAACTTAATACATAAAATAAAACACAGCGGCGTCCTTAAATTTTGTATTTATATTTACATAATAAGAAATTGAAACTCGTATATTTAAAAGCAATTAAAACAAAGTAATATGTACACGTGGAGTGGTGGATAAGTAGATTAAAATTAACACAAAAAATACTCTGAAACGACCGTTAAATGGGGTAGTAAATTAAGGGTTAATTAATATGTATATAAAAGAATCTCTGTATAGAACAATACAGTTACCTTTATGTGGCGATGATAGTCACGTGGTCTTCGAAGATATACCTTGGTCAAGTATATGCAGAGCGATGTTTTACCGGAGGAATAAGAAATTAGTTAAATTAATATGGATTCACTTAAAAGAATTATATGCATAGAACAATGCAGGTTACCTTAGAAGTTGAAGAACACCTGGTCGGCGTGATAGCGTCATGACTTGGACAGTACGCGAGGAGTTGTTTTCTCACGAAAGGTTCGAGAGAGAAGAAGGAACTATTAGTTTTCGTCGATAGAAAATGTCTAGAACGGTTGGTTTATGATGTATCGAAGAGGGGGTCGATATCTCGAATTATAGTTAATTAAAAACGCGACCTGAAGACGTCGTCTTTCAATGTCATAATTATTCTTAAAATAACCCTTGTGACATAAGTTTCCTAACGATATCAAACACGACACATAAAAGAAGATGTAAATAATATTAAATTAAAACAATTTAAAAATTGGAATGTACTAGAAGAAATTCGATATTCTGAATTCTACATTTCGGTCATCGGTTGACGGTCCAGGAAATAAGGGTCGTCGGCGGTCAGTTCAAGATATATAACAAAAGAAAATACTTTCTCTTTGGAAACGAATATACAGAAGAAATGTCTTAAGTTAAAATATAATTAATATGAGATATTTAAAAACGAATATATGTGTATTTAAATAAATGAATTAAACTTCTATACGCTAGGCGTAACAGTACATAAAATCCATTCTCCTATTTTTCATGCTGGAAAAGACGTCTATGACTTTGTTGTCAAAATCCTGGACAGACTGGATGAATTTCTTTTCTATTGATAGGACCGCCAATGCGTTCAGTCGATCTGACATTGTGCTTCTCAGAAAAGTTTTAATGCGTTCGGGGGTGGGAGAACATTGTTCACATTCTGCTGTCGACATGGGTGTTGTACAAATAATATCCAAAAGTTTGTATGTTTCCGTCAAAACCCTTTTTAGATTCTTGTCTGTTATGAACACTAAAAGTGGAAAAACACCACCTACGTCACACATGTCATCGCGCTCATAAATTAATGAAAGTTCACTTTTCAATTTTACATAGGATAAGATTGCACAGTTTCATCAAAATTTTTTTGTGGAAATGAATGACTAAGTTTTAAAATTTTGAGAATTAAATAATTTTCCTGCAATTAAGTGATCCCTAAAAGCAAATCGGTCACTAATTTGGCTTAAAATAGTGTCACATACTTCTTTTGCAATAACAGCTCTATTATCTCCAGCTGTCGTTTTTTGTCTTTTCCTTGCAGGTTCTTTATTTTTGCGTTCTTGATTGTCATTGTCATTAGAATTTCTTAAATTTCTAATGTGAATAATTTGCTGTTGGAATTGTTCAATTGCCTTTTGCAGTTGAGCACTGTCAATCCCGCGCATTTGAGTCTGATTAAATAATATTTAAACATTGGCATTAGGAAATGGAATATTTTCAACCAGCAGCGAAATTCCGGGCAAATGTTTCAATAAACCACTTCACTTCACTAATATTAACTGATTTCAACTCATCCTCGTCAATAATTTTGTCTAAACATTCTTTGAAAGAATCCTGGTGTTCAAATAATGTGTTCACAGTTCGACTTTTGAAAATCCAACGTGTATGAGCAGCGCGTGGTAATCTACGTTTGACTATTTCATCAAGAATTACCGTTCGTTTTGGCGATCGAGAAAAAAACTTGAAAATGACTGCAAATTTCAAAGAAAATTTTTACATTTTTATTGCACTGTGCAGCTCGTTCAATAATTAAATTAAATTGATGCGCGTAACAGTGAATATAATGTGCCTGTGGAAATGTTCTTTTGATAGTAGCTTTGACACCATTTGTTTTACCACTCATCACGGACGCCCCATCGTAACTTTAAGCAATTAGTTTATTGTTATCAGACCCAGAAGGAGAATTTAAAATAGTTTGCAATTCATTCAGCAATGTTTTTGCTAATACATCAGCATTATGTCCACCCGGCTTAAAAAAGACCAAAAGCGTTCAAAAATTTGTCCATTAAACACGTATCGAATAATAACAACCACTAGCTGATTATTAGCGGTGTCTGTAGTTTCATCGGCCACCAATGCAATGATATTTGCAGATTTAAGTTCTTTTAATGCTTCCTGCTTGTAAATTTGCCACATTGCATCTGAATAGTTTTTGAGGAGCCTTTAAACACTTGTGAACCTTTCATATGTATTGTAAGCACAGCGTGTAATTCAGCTGCAAAATTGATTAAGCCTACATAAATACCTTTATTTTCCGACATCAATGTCTCATCATGGCCTCGTAACGCCAATTTAAAAGCTCCGCAAAATTTTATACACATAATTAACCGGCGCAAAATATGACGATTTTTTTCCACATCTTCGTTGTACTTAATTTTATGTCACAAATAGGCACTGTCTAAGTGTTCACGTATGTTCACTTTGCCTAGAACACTAAAATCCACGCATGCATTCATGTGAGAGACGGAATTTTCGTGTTTCTTTGCCCTTTCTGCGATATGCTTTAAATCATTGAATCCTTGTTTATTCCACGCACTAACCTTTTTCTTAAAAATTAAGCAGATAAAACAAAATAGTTTATTTGTTAGTGAACATCCGCAAATCCATTAATATTTTTCATATATATTTTTTATACAAATGTATTTTTAATAATATAAAATATTATTAAAAATCTGCTGTGAAGAACACAAATACAGGTTCACTATTAATATTTTTGTGAACGTGTCCGAACATATCCCTCCCCAGAGACGTAGATACGTATTTCGCCTTTCTACAGGCTCATCGGTACGCCCCTGCTGGAGAAAGGATATCTTCGGACACATTCACAAAAAAGAACCACAAAATGTGAGAGCTAAAAAAAAAAAAAAAAAAAAAAAAAAAATGCCACATCACAGAAATTATCCAGACCGAGCGTAGAAGTAAATGAACCTGTATTTGTGTTCTTCACACCAGATTTTTAATAATATTTTATATTATTAAAAATACATTTGTATTATACAAAACTGGTGGGGTTTACCTACTCATGCATGTTTCAATTATTCTGATATACATATTTTTATTGAATACTCTACTGTAAGTTCGAGTTTTACTTGTTGAAGTGTAGTTTATTTGAAGTTCAGGGATATGTCCTCCTTTCTTCTTAATTAAAAGTTTTTCCTCACACGATAGCGGGTTCTTTAAAAGATTTTGCATACTATTAACTTCCATCATAATAAATAATAAACACGTACAATAAGCGCCGAAAATAATACTATCACAATAAACGCAAGACGTTAACGGGAGTCGAGCGAGTCTGTGTCACAAAACGACGTATAAAAATATATGGCGAAGGTAAGCGGTACCAGCCGATCCATATTCGGAATAGGTACATCTGAAATCGTGCCCAGGAACATATTTTTGAGCGTTTATGCGCTAGTGTCTGTGGTGCGGAAACAAAGTTTGATACAATCGTTATAAAAATACTTAAAAATAAAATACAACAACGCACTGAATTACATGCGAATTTCTTTCTGCGTTTATCTTGGTGATTGGGTGGGCACGTGCCCCTTGTGCCCTTTAGTACCAGCCGCCCCTTAATTCTTTGTTACCACCGAAACATAATACTTTCTTTAGGGAGGATGTATCCTCTTCAACAAATTGCCAAAAGAAATAAAAGCAATTAACAGTTTTTATTTATTTAAGAGAAGTGACAAGGAATGTTTACTGCATGTTCATTGTTACACAATAAATGATTATTTGGCAGCATTTCCATAAGATTCAAACATAATATAATTGTAACTACAACATATTGTTTGACGTTTTCCAACATGTTATCGTGGTGTATCTATATTTTCTTGTATTTCGCTAAATAAAGTAATTATTATTATTAATAATTATTTTCGCTCGCACGTGACTAGAGAAAAACAACAATTTATAGACGAACTGTACATCTGCTTCCTGTATGTAAAAAAAATCGAAAAGCCTTATTCGTCTAGATGAGGTTCGATAAGAGCGCATTTCATTTTCAACCCACTTACAATATTTATTTATAGCCTCAGAAACCCTATAAATATATGAATTTACTTTCCATCTCCTGAGAACATTTTTAAGATTTCATTCTTTTAAAATATAAAAAAACAAGAAATTAATTATTTTCGCCCGATAATGCCTAATACAAAATAGAATAAGACAAAATATGTATGGATTACAATATCAATTTAATATTTATTTTCATTTTATGTTTTAGGATCCATCGCGTGGTTTGGTTCTATCTACAGTTTAGCCATCAAGATTAGTCAACAATTTTTACTCACAAACATATATCCAGTACCTTTATATGATGTAATGTATTACTGAATATAATATGCACGAATGTTTAATGAGTGTAAGAAATAATTAAGTAAAATTATATATACAGAATCAAATATCGCAAAGGTTATACAAACATTTTAATTTATATGATCAATTACTGATTTGAGCATAAATCTCTAAATTAACGAGTAAAATTATTAATGGTGATCGTTTTAATTTTGTTTTACTGTAGGTTACAATATAAGCCATTCGTCCTCTAATTTTCAAATTATGCAATATGAAATCCGGTTCTCCCCGATAAAATGTTAGAGAAAACAAAAAAAGCTAAAAGAGATCTTTCTTTTTGATTATCAATATATAGATTATTTAATATAATTACGAACTCAGATCAAATGGTCACAGATCCTATTCCATTAAGATCTTCTCATATCTCTTAGAATACAGAGCTGTTATCAAGATTACGTGTACCAAATATTATTGGAAAAAGTTATTGAAACCTCTAGAAGACCTCAGAAGAAACAACTTTTTCTAATAAAGTTATTGGGGGAAACGTACTGAAATACTACAATTAAATAAAATACGAATTTAGGTAATTAATGACCATTTTAAATATATAAAAATGTAAAATAAATATCATTTTCATTTATAATAACGACAAATATACTTTAAATAAACTTTTGAAAATATATTCTCCCGCAACAAATGTGTTTGTGTATGTGATGCTACCTACGCGAGAAGCAGGCGCAGCGATGGCGTCTGAAGATGGTCGAAAACTAACAAAACAGTAGTCGTATCGCACAATGTCTGGGAGCTTCTATTTACTGTGTATGCCCTTAGTCAGTGGAGACGGGTGCGGATGAATATAATAACAGATAGAAGGTAGCGCCACTCAGTTTTGCTTACAGAAGCTCAGCCGAAAAACTGAGAAAAGGGATTGCGCGTTTTTCGGCGCATGCGCACACAAACTACTCAAAACACACTAAAGGGGAAAGACCAAAGGTAAAAAGGTACCTAGAATCAATTAACTCTTAAATTCACAACAACAAAAATTAATATGTATATTTATAAAAATGTAATATATTAAAGTCTTGACTAACATCAGAATATTGAATTATTTACTTTTTCTCGTATATAATATATTCCTACTGTATATTAAAAGGAAAAATAAATTATAACAATACGAAAAATCATAAACTACAGCAAAACTAGTTCGGAAAATATTAAATTCTCAACAAGTCATATGAAAATAAATCCGGTATAAGAATAAATTTAAATTGCAATAGTTTTGCTTTTAAATAAACGCAGCTTTTCCCATGGTACCCCAGAATTAATCTCACAATTTATTACAAACAGAATGTAAGCGGTAATAAATATTTTACAAGATACCAAAAATAATTTTATTTTAAATTCAAAAGTTATTATATCCAAAATGCATCAACATATATCGTACAATATGCAGCTGGACATGCAAAAAACATTTAGTTTCCCAGGCGGCGATAAAAAGTTGTCAGCAAAAGAAATGTGTTACAGAAAAAGATATATGTACGAATATGACACAAAATTTAGAATTTATTTGAATTAAGGAAATGTTAATTTTATGTTTAAATGCTAATGAAATATATGAATCTACAAAAATGATTCTTAAGTTGAAATATAAAAAGATAGGTTGAAGTTACAATGAGTCGAGCTTTAAAATGTTACGTGAAATTAATTACGGCAGGATATAGAAAACAAAAACAAAGTATCAAATGAAATTAGACTATACAAATTAATATTCATGATACGAATTACTTGGTTCCCTTAATGCGTCTTGTCCTTTGGAGATGATAGTTATAATCGCCCTTTGAGAGGAGAACGCGCTACGATACGGTTTTCATTCTTCCTGGCTTGATGGTAACAGCTAACTTAACTCCGTGATAGTCCAAGATGTTAAAGGAGCAGCTTCAATAGAGAGCTTACTTTTCCGAAGATCGAATTGGAACGCCGTTCTACACACAGTTTGGTTTAATTTATTTTCCCCAAACTTCTAAAGTCACTTCAAACAAAATTGGGTATTCCTAATAATTTAAATTACTTCTTCAACTTGATTCGCATTACGCGATATAACGATATGTCGAAAAGCCGTGACTATTGCTTGCTTACTGAAGATTTGCACTCCTTTACAAGACAATTTAATACCACGAAGGTCGGAGCTCGAATCCCGCAATCACCCGCTGGCATAGAAAACGATAGGGAGGTGATACAGTTACCAAATTTAAAACACAGATAGCGATATACGTATAGCAAACGCCAATTAAGTTGGCGCGAGGAGGGGGTGCGCAGAAAACGTTTTTAAAAACGTCCACCCCCACTACTCAACTAATTGTCAGAATACATTTGTCATTGACGTTTGACGGAACATAATGTATTTGCTAGGGGATCATAAAGTGATATACGCTCAGAGGTTAGAATTATCTGACATTTGATGTAAAACCAAATACAAATCTCCCCACTACTTCTAATCCTGCGCGAACTTACCCCTCCTCGCGCCAACTTAATTGGCGTTTGCTATACTCGTTGAACGTATTTAAATGATTCGCAAACAAATTAAGATATCGGGACTTGACAATAAATAAGGGAAAACTAAAAATGGAAATTAAAGCATAACAATGACCAGCATTACAATATTTGGTTATGTTGTGTTTGTGGCGGATATAGGTATATATAACGTATAAAGTGGGTAACGTAGTTTATTTAATTGTAGCATTCCAGTACGTTACGCTTAATATCTTTATTAGAAAGATTTGTTTCTTTTAAGGTCCTTTGGAAGTTCCGATAATTTTTTTCTAAAAATATTTGGTGAATACAGTCTCTAATCCTATTATTTTAATATTACTAATATTACTTAAGATCTAGCAGTTTTGACAAAAAAATCCTCCGTTTCTTTACCTGGAGTTGTTTTTGACTATAGATGCTTTAGCTTGTATGTAGTCTCGGTTCTCTTTCAACAGCTTTTACACTCTAATCTTGAAAATTAGGAATCTGAAGCTTAGATGATTGAACATCAAATTCACTTCTTCTGTGATATTGACCCGCACGGCCTTATATATTTGGTTCACTGGATGCCCGCGGTTAATCCTTGCCTCCCTAACTCGTTTTAACCATCATTTTTAAACCTTCTTCTTCTTCTTTAGTTTTGGATTGGACGCCAGCACGTCCAGGCACTTGAGCACACTCCTCTTTGTACTATCCCCAATAGATCTCTCAGTTCCACTCTCTTAGTCTTGTGTCCTCGATAAAAGCCACTATTCTCCTCATGGGAAGTTTGAGTACACTCGTAGGATCCAATAGATCTCTCCGGAAATATTTCTGTCTGAGTTCCTTCAGTTCCTCACACTTTAAACCTTATTTCTTTAAGTAAATCTGATAATTTCAAAACAAATCTTTTCTTAATGCTTAAATCCTTTTTGTGGTATTGCCTGGCTGCTTTGCATATACTTAATAAAGTCGACCTTAGCCACTCCTCTTTTTGCCTATTATGTAATATTGGTCTATTTCATAAGCGCCTGTACTTAGTCTTAAAAATTCCAGATAGTTTAGCCGTGGAGATTAGATCCACTACTTCCACTGTATTGATTCTCACAAGTTTATGTATTTACTTCGATACATGAACCGGGTTTATCTTTGCCCGGCCCGAT
Organism: Melolontha melolontha; assembly: GCA_935421215.2. Classification (NCBI taxonomy): domain Eukaryota; kingdom Metazoa; phylum Arthropoda; class Insecta; order Coleoptera; family Scarabaeidae; genus Melolontha; species Melolontha melolontha. Next base: position 156,091,796 of record OW285239.1, read on the forward strand.
TTATCACCTAGATTTTCTCTTTACATATACTTGGCGAAGTCGAGCTTGACTACAGCTCTTTTCCTCTTATATAATATTGGTCTATTTCACAAGAGCCTGTACTTAATCTTGAAAATTCCAGATAGTTTAGCTAACCGTGGAGATTAGATCCACTCCTTCTATTGTGTTGATACTCAAAGCCTTATGTATTTACTTCGGTACATGAACATAGTTTATCTTTGCCTTCCTGACCTGATTTGCCCATCGAGAATTCTAGATTTTCTAGCTATATGCCTTTAACTAGACCTTGAACTAGAAGTTACATGGCTCGTTTGCAAATGAGTGGTGAAGTCTATGAATTTCTTACAGACCGCTCTAAAGATTTTTGCGAAACATTTGAAAATATTGAAGACTAAACGGAGGTGATTTTATTAATCTTTCGTGAAATTAAATTTATTTAAAATATTTCCGTGAATGAAATTAAAAGAAAAAGATAAGTCACTATATCTAAATTAAATATTTTATACAAAAGAAATGCTTTTCTGTATATATTCAGCTTTGTAGTTGATTGTTATGAATATTATAAATATTTTAGCATATCTTTCGAGCAGTGTAAGCAGAAATACATGATTAAAGAAAGTTACTTGTTAATGGTAAATTACACTGCAACACTGTTTCAAAAAATGACTATAATTCTATGAATAAATAGAAAAATTTTATTTCGATTGAATAGAAATTTTATGTGGAGCATATCAACAAATGCAATCATAATTTAACATACAAGTAAACAGTGCATATTTCCTAAGATGATCGAAATAGTTTTAAGAAATTTTAGAACTACACTTCTAAGATATATATTAAATTCGAAAAAAGTATTTCGTACACCTATTATACATTTATCTAAAAATGAAATGTACATGTATCTTTTCCTTATGTAATGATAATTTTAAATGTGTAGGTATACTTAATAAAAATTTTTTATGTGTTTCATACTTGAACTATATATTATATATATGTCGTATATGTATTGTGGATGTAGACGTTTCGTTTATGTTAAGGAATCTTCTCTAATCGTGTTTTTAATAGTGCAAGTACTAGAGATTTTATTTATTGAGCCCGTAAAATCACGAAGAATTTGCACTTTATAAAAACGCTTGGTAAATATACATACATATGTGTTAATTAGTATAATATTTTGCAGTTGTCGTGTCTGAATGTTCTTTGAATGTTACCTATATTGTACATACACTTATAAGTAGGTAAATCTAGATATCGAGAAAAATAAAACGAAATCAAAATTTACAGGAAACTTAGGAAATCGTTAATTTTTTGTAGATATAAACTGTGATATTAACATAATACAATTGTTAAGATAATGTTTGTGTACATAATCATCAACTGCACTACAATTTTGTAAACGAGATAAGATTCATTAACACATTATTATTTTGGTGTTTTGTGTATAAAGAATATGGATCATTGTATTTATGATGAACGAGAAGCACAGTTACAAATGAACCATATTCGATGTCAAATAACCTATATAAACTGTAATAAATTATATAAAATATAAATGTACCTATTCTTAAAAAAATAAAGATGTTTAAACATTTTCTTGTTTTATTTAATTTTTTTGTTGTGTGTATATAGCGCCCAATGCAGTGGCGGCTCGGGGTGGTTCACATAGGGAGTGCATAATTTCAAAATTAAAAAGTGTAATACAAAAACGCTTACCCAATCCTTATAAATTTCACCGACGTACTGTTCCAGACAGGTACTGTTCATTGTAGAGTATGTTTTGAGGGAATAGTAAATATTACACTACACAGTTTAATTACATCTGACGATAAACGAAGTCCATTTTACGTGTATTTGACTTGCAGAACAGTTCTATCACTTTTTCATTAAAGTTTGGGAAATCATTTATACATTCTTTTTCACAAGATAACATAGTAAGGACATTTAATCTCTGTTCTTTCATTGTATTTCTCAGGAAAGTTTTTATTCTCTTCAGCCGTGAAAACTGGCGTTCCGCTTCGGACGTTGTCATTGAGATTGTAATGACAATTTTTAAAAGCTTAACAACTTCATTAAAGGTGTCGCTTAATCCATCCAGCAGAAGACCTAGCAGACCTACAGCACCGACTTCTATATTTTGCCTAAATTCTTCTCTAGAATATAGAACGCTTAATTCAGTTCGTAGTCTGCTTTCATTGAGGTATGGATAAAATTCTACTGCTTCTTTAAGGCAATCTTCCGGAAATTTTTTTTGAAAAGAGGAGCACTGTTTAAAAGAAATTAAGTTTGCTAATATTAAGTGCCCTGTATACCGAAATCTAGTTTTTATTTCTAGCAAAATAATATCGCACACTTCAATAGTTTCCCTCCTTCTTTGGCTACCATCAGTTACTCTTCGCCGCTTTGATGGTCGAGGAGTCAGTTCTGGGTCATTTTGTTTAACCAACTGATTATCTGTGTCAGCGATTTCGGTTCGAATTTTTCCAATAGCTCGTTCAAAATTATCTAAATTATTCTTGATTCTTAATGCATCTGTATTGACATTTTGTAATTGATTAAACACTATGTCCACATGTGGCATAATTTTATGACAGAAAGTTAACCAATAGATAAAATTTTCCTCCTCTAAAATTCGCAAATTGGCACCAGCTTGATGAATGGTAGTTTGTAAACTAGCTTCTCCCTCGATTTGTTCAAGAGCTTCAATTATTTCTTCTCGGTGCTCATATATTGTATTCACTGTCCTAGAATTGCAGTCCCATCTTATTTTTGAAGAATGAGGTAAGCTTTTTCTCTGAAGGAATTCATCAAATCTTGCAGCTCGTTGTGGTGAAGTGGAGAAAAATGTGGATAATCACGTCAGATTGACAAAAAAAATTCTGCAATTACTACTGCTCGATGTAGCATGTGACATAATTAGATTTATCTGATGTGCATAACAATGTACAAAATTAGCCCTTGGATACTGGTCTTGGACATGTCTTTGCACGCCGTTAATAGCACCACTCATGACTGCTGCCCCATCATAACTCTATGCAATCAGTTTTTCTGGGTCATCAACAAGCAAACTAATTTCGTTAAGGATGGAGGCAGATAAAGAATTAGCATCATGTCCACTAGGCACAAGAAATTTCCAAAATCTTTCGACCGGTCTCGCGTTCACAATATATCTTAAAACAACCACCAACTGAAACTGATTGGACACATCTGTGGTTTCATCAGCTATCACAGATATGAAGTCGGTTGCTTTAATTTCACTGGCAACTTGTTCATGATACACGTTCAACATTGCATCAAGCAGCTCATTCTTGTCGTTTTTGATAATCCCTTAAAAACCGGTGCTGCTTCGATGTGATCTCCGAGCGATTTATCCAATTCTGTCGTAAAATTTATTAATTCCCGAAAAATGCCCTTGTTATTCGACGTTTGCTGTTCATCATGACCCCGAAGTGCCAGTTCAAACGCGCCACAAAATTTAATGCAATTTATTATTAAATTTAACACATGCCTATTTTTTGTTACCTTTTCATTGTGTTGTTGAATTGCTTTTCTATATGATGAATCTAAAACATTCTGAATGTTCTTTTTTCCGAACAGTCTTAGACTAAATAAATTTTTCAAATGCCCTTCGAAATTTTCATGTTTAATAATTTTAGCACTAAGATGAATTAAGTCTCTTATTCCGTTCTTTGACCAAGACGGTTCACCACCAAACAAAAGACACGGAAAACAAAACAAAGTATTTTTAATTTCACACCCACAAATCCAGTCATTTTTCTGTTAAATATCCATTTTGAATTTTCTTATAACGTCTTTACCTTTAACAGATTGTTTATTTTCTAAACATAATTGAGGCATAATTGAGGCGTTTAAGATTTTTTACTGCGATTTTTTCATCATACGTTAAGCGCGAAAACGCGTTGTTCTCTAAAGCAGAGACGAAATTCATTTTACAACGGCCGTGAGCAGACTGGACCACTTGCTCAGACGCTATGTATTATACGACATTGAAGTAGGGCAAAATAGAGTTCTCCCCACCTTCAATGTAATGTTAATGGCTTAACGGAGCAACAGTTGGGCTTTGCTCATTATATCTGTGACGACGATCGGTGCATGTACGTTGTTAGCGTGCCACGTTCCTCGTCAATAACTATGAATACATAATATATATAATAAATAAATACTTTCACAGTTAGTCGCCACTTGGTTTGTTTTGTTTCATAATTCCAGGGGGTGCAATTGCTCACTTGCTCTCATTAAAGAGCCGCCACTGGCCCAATGTGTTAATCTAAAAGATTCCAGGACTGCTTACACTGTAAATCAAGGGTGTCAAACTATCGGCCCGCGGGCAACAACAAATGTTTTCTGTGACCATGTTTTGCACAATGTTCGCATACATGTAGTAAAAGATTTAAGATCTTTTTGGGACAATTTTGATCAGCTTACCACCTTCTTGCTTATTTGCTTAAAGACTCAAAAGACATGAAGTACATTTACCTTCTCTTCCGCCCCATCGGGGTATTTTGCATTAAACTAGTTATAATGTAGATTGTATATCGTCTGTAAACGTGGTAAGTTAACGACATTGCTGCGCAAGACGCATCCCCACCAACTTTACTTCCTCGATATGTTTATTCAATGTATAGTGTAGCATTTAATTGGATAAGCAATAGGTCAGAAGTAGGTGTGGTATACACATACGTATTGGGTATGTCCTCGTATTTCTATCGTATCCATGGTCAACGTATCTGATTAGACTGGGCACAGCAGTGTTGCCAGGTCAAAAAAATTAAAATCACCAGATCTGACCTTAAAAAGTTGCCAGATTTGCACCATTTTTCACCAGACACAATTTTTTTTAGCACTGACCTATTAAGGCTTTTTATCGATGCAGAGTAGAATAATGGTAATAATAGTAAAAACAACAACAGAAAATTAAAAAATTTATTCACAAAACAGAAAAAAATCAACGTTCTATAATAAATAAATTCAGTGTACATTCTAACAAAAACTAAAGACATTTACAAGTGTAGCAACGAAAATGTTAGCAAAAAATGAAAAGTATAACTAAAAAATATCACAACAAACATGTACATAGTATTCCTAAGGTAATTTGTACATATCATTATTATGTTTCGAAATCATTTGGGGAGGTATTTCAAAATTGTAACATTCTTTACCGTCTATTTTAATGCAACGCTTAGTGTGTAACAGACCACTTAACGTGTTTGCACCTAGCCTATTCCGTAGTTTGGTTTTATTTAAATTTATGGTACTAAATTCTCTTTCGACACAAGCACTGCTATGTGGTAACGTTAAGAACATCGATACTACTTTAATTAGCTCAGCAAACGCTAGAGTACCATCTCCTTTCTTTAATTTAGACACTTCCTTCCAAAAAGAAATATCATCTAACTTAAAATTTAGTTGTGAATTTTTCAGCAGTCGAAATTCTCGGTCTAATTCGTTTAAATTTTGTATAATGCTTGGAAACTTGGCCCCAATTGGACCAAGACTTTCTGTTGATTGAATTTCAGATGGATTCAGGAAAGATAACATTTTTAAAATTACCATTTCTCGGGAATTAAAAGGAAACCTTTTGTATATTTGGTTAGCGGCTTCTATATAAAAACTTAAGCAGTTTTTACTGAAAGTATCCTCTTCCAATTCCGATAAAATTTTATTACCTAATGCAGCTGCCACCTTTGGCCCTAAATAAATGTTATCAAGTGGTAAAAAAATGGATGGGATTTCTGTATTGTAGTTTCGAATCGTCTGTATTTTTTAAATACAGACGATTTCGGTTTTAATATAGTAACTCAACAATAATCTATAACAAGACGCCATTCTTGTGTACAAAAGGTGGATTTTGGGATTTTCTGATTGAAACTCTAAATTCAAATCATTAAATGTTGGCAAAATATATTCAAGAAATTGCAGATATAATTTAGTAGCTGGATTTGTTAACTGATTATAGATTTCGTTAGCACCTGGTGTTTTATTATCGAACACTTCTGCTCTAAAATAATGCACTAGAGCATCAAACTGTTCCAAAACTCTATTGACCGCTGCACTTAATGATAGCCATCTTGTTTGTGAAGGATGTAGCAGTTTGTTAATTGTTATATTAAAAAATGTCTGAAATGACCGGAACTCAGTTTGTCTTTTAAAACTGTTCTGCATGTGTGAAAATAGGTCTCGGATCAATTTTTCCACGTTATCGGGTATTTTCTCACATGCATATGAAGCGCATAACGCTAAAGAGTGGCAAACACATTTTAATACAAATAAATCATTTACATCTTTTTCTAATAAAGTTTTTAATGAATGTTTATTACCCATCATAGCATTCGCACCGTCAGCCCCAAGTCCAATTAAATTTGTTTTATATGGAATTTGATACGTGCTAAAAAAAATTACAATTACATTATAAAGATTTTGGGCACTAGCATCACTAACGGGAATCAGTCCTAAGAATTCATCCTTTGTTTTAAAATCATTGTTATCAATAAAGCGAACGACCAAGGCCAAATTTTTTTCTCCTGAATTATCAGTAGACTCGTCCACTAACAATGAAAATTTTTTAATCTTCAATATTTCAACCAAATTTTCAAAACTGAAATTGCCTATGACGTTATTTATAATAGCGGTACACTTGGTTCTATCACAGGATATTTGAGAAGCCTCGTTTGATTCAATTCCCGAAGAAATAATAGATTTTACCAATTCCGTCAAATGGTCTGACACATTTATTGGTAGATTATGTTCCGCAATAAAAGCGGAAATTTTAATTTCGTTCTGTTTTACTATATTACGTCTAGAAAAAATATTAAACGTATTTTGCGTTACACTAGGTTGAAGTACAATGGCATTCATTTTTTTAATGTGTTTGCTTGATAAATTATGCTTTTTAACAGCAGCTATACCCCCAACATAATCTTTGAAACAAACATTACATGTAAAATGATTTATTCCTTGCTTACTTGGCCCTATCCATTTTCTAAAATATGCATCCTTTTCCCAAGAAGGGTTGTACTTATGGAGGTAGGATTTTGAACGGCGTTTTCCAGATTTACGTTTTTCTTCCTCAGTGTCTGGTGATTCCGAAGAATCACTATCCATTTTTGTTGAGGGTCTTCGCTCCATGTCTTCTCGCCAAGATGAAGATGTCCCTGGCTCCAGTTCAGACGTAACAGGAACTGTAACGGAGCTTGTTGCTTTAAGTTCAGATGAGCTTGACTCTGGTTCATCTCGTTTTTTTTCAATGGAATGAGAAACTTCTTCATCTTGAATGACGAACTAGAGAAAAAAAAATAACACTATTATTAAATCAAAACTTCTGATATGGTTAACTAAATCATGTCAATTTAACAAAAACATATGTCTTCATTAAATATTATTTTGAAATATTATAATATTCCTACTTACGTTTTAGTTCTCCACAAAAAGAACTCTGCACTTGAATTTTTTTTTTAAGTTGATCACAATCTTTTTTTTCGACGAATATGAATGAAAACCGCTTGGGAAATTGCTTGAGGCATATTTATAGTCTCGAGCCGCCAACAAATGTCGGGTATTCACATAATTTCGAACAAGTAATTTTAGGGATTCACACTTCTCTGAATGAATAATTTTAAAAAATCCCCCGCAAAATTTTATAATCTGTCATAAAGAGGACTCTAGTATGGAAAACTTTTTAGAACGTAAATACCAATGAGATATAAAAAAAAACTGATGGGTAATTTTTATTATAACATTGAAATAAAAATCTCAATGCTAATGTTTGTGTGTAGTGTAGTTTAAATTCGGAAAAAAAATCAGAAATTCACCAGATTTGCCGGTTTTTGTAAAAGTTTTCACCAAATCACCAGTTCGACCCTAAAATCACCAGATATGGTGAAATTTCACCAGACCTGGCAACACTGGGGCACAGACTGGCTGTTTAAACTTGTTAGGGACGATGGCTCAGATCGGAGTCGATCGCACTACTACATAGAACGCGCCGACTCCGAACGGAGTCATGCGCACTGAACGTGTTAATAAACAGAAAACAAAAATGTAAATGGCATTAGTATAAATCAAGAATACGATATAATGGTCAATAAATAGATGTTTCATGTGTACTTGGGCGAAAACGTAACGTTAAAGGTTAGTGTTTATTTTTAATGTATTTTATTTCTTTTTAGAATAGCGGTGCCCCAGCGCCAGAAAATTTATTAGGATAAATTGGTTCCCTAAGGGTCCTCTAAACATCCCAATTTTAATTTTTGGTATAGCCGTCCGTAGACTGACGCTCCACGTTACCCAAAACAAAGTGCAATGAAATAAAATCTAGTAAACAAAATGGTGATAGAATCTCAAATTAAATTTATATTACCAATTTATAATTGTCAAAAAAAACTAAAATTATCAATATGGCCAATATAATAAACTAGAAATATAGTATTGTGCAACACCGTTAGATGGCAGAAGAAAACTAGTACAATTTTGTGTATTTAACATTCCCGCTCATGATGCCTATTGAGACGAAGTTCTTTTTGAAACACGTTGTATTTGCTTTGTTTTCTGGTGAACAGTTGGGTGAACATTTGGTAATAAATACAATAAATACATAGGTGCATACATATTTTGCAACAGCATTTAAAATTGTTGTAAGTATTAACAGTAAAAAAAGATATTTAAAACTTTCTAAAACAGAATATTTGCCGAAATTCAAATTATAGCTTTTTAAAACAAATTGCAAATGCATAAAAGAGAAACTTAGTTTAAAATTTTAGGCAAAATCCAAAGTAAAAGTTGTGGTATTCCTTTCAAAATGTGGAAGCTGACTGTTACTTCCGGCATAACAAGAAGTTTCCGGAATTTGCAAATATTTTAGCCGAATATGCAAATTCTCGCTTTGCCGTTGTACCTGCTCCCCTAATACTTGTAACCATAACGTGCGTTGTAGGATATTTATAATTTTATCCTCTCCTATTACAGCCTTACTGTTTTATTTCATTCGCTTAAAATGTATTTTCACACAGTTTCTTACAATCTAGTCTATTATGTTGTACAACATATACGTTTCCGTTTTGTCGAAGTTGAAAAATATAGCTACTAATATGTTAAGCACGTCTTCGAAAATTACAAACTTCTCGTAACTATAAGAATACTTAGATATAAAATATTGAAGGAAAATGCATACGAGGCATTCAAGAAACTTTAAAATTGAAGTACTTTGTAAGCGAAAGCAACTAAACTAAACGCTAATATGCATATAGAACTTAGTTTTGCGGAAAAGAACAATTTCAATAGTTCGTGCAGAAAGTTTAAAACTACTTTAGAGTATTGAGTGGAATGCCGTCATTTGAAATCGTAATTTCACATTCTCACACTACCTTCGCGTAAAAATGACGGGAAAGACCAAAAGATAATGCTCATTAAAGTAAGAATTAATGTTTCTATGTTACGTGAATTAAGCCCCTAAAATACATCGTTTCCGAAATAAAGTCCGTGCAAAATCGGAACCAGAGAAACGTATTTAAAACTTGAAAAGAAATAGGATGAAGATAGAAGTGGGATGGAGATATTAAAATCATAATGAAAACATTGTCTTTGTATCTTTTCTTCCTTTTTATTACATCTCGTCTGTATTTACATTATAAACAAACTTTTTTAAGGCTACTTAATTAACAGTTTCTTTCATTACGTAGATACGTCAGTAAAATATTTTATGGAAATTTAAGGTTCAGCTACGGTGTGTATATAAATGAAAGGTGTTTGAATTTCCCGCTTTCAATTTTTTGTGTTTAAGTTGGTGCTAAGTGCATGCCAGCATCTCTGAGGGAGCAAATGTCGTACATCATAGGCGTAACATTAAAAAATTAGAATAGGAACAAATATAGTAATAAATATTTTATTGAAAGATAATTACAATGAAATTATGTATGTTTTCTAATGCTGGTATCTTAAATTTCACTATACAATACTTTAATTTCAGACTTGCATACTCTATCAAAATTATAACAAAACTATAACACTTATTCAAGATAAAATTATAACATTTGTTCAAAATGCCGTCCATGTAAATTTAAGCACAAATTCAAATAGTAGATCGTCCTGTAGATTTTCCCTTTAAAACGCTCCCTGTTGTGCGATATCTCTCTATTACACGACGAACGTGCTGTACAAAACAGTCATATGTAAATTCCATTTTTGGAAACTCCTCTTGAAACTGCTGGTGGCAATTTGGATAGGAATAATCCCATACTCCTTCAACATTGCGTGTTCCCGAACGAAAATATGCCTCAACAATAAATTTGTTGTGCAGATCCGTGAAAACCATTATTAACCTAAAAGCGTACTTTGTTACATTTGTACAAATTTACTGTGATTTCTTCATCGCTTACCAATAACAAATATGTAACAGCAGAAAAATGGCAATAAGAAAAGCCTTTCTGGTAATAAAGGAGAGAAATAACAAAATAAATAGACGAGAACGAAAATGCAGAAAACCAAAATAAACAGAAGGACGCTACTGATTATTTGCGGCATAGCTTGTAGAAGCACCAACTTTCATACATTAAAAAAAAGCGCGGGCGATTCAAACACCTTTCAATTATTTATATACACACTGTATAAAATTAACGAAATTCCATCGTGAACAAATGGCATGGCACTTCCTCAAGAATCCCCGGAAATCATGAATAAAACTATTCGGGTTCCGCAGGCAGTGGTACAGTTGCGGCCCTTGAAGACTCAGACACTTAAATACAGAAACTTTTTAAGCGATGTACCTAAACTTTTTTTAAACGTTACTCGAAGCAGTCGACGTAGAATGCAAAATGTAGTGCAAAAATAGTAAATTTCAAAAAAATACCATTTCGAATATCAGAATAATACAAAACTTTACTTCAAAATTAATACTTATTTATAAAAAAAAACTAATTGTAGTTCTGATAATTGCGGCATTTTAAAAAACTGACTATGGATTTGTCAAATGTGACATTGTCGTCAAAATGACCGATGAAAATTTGATTTACACATAACAAAAATTTAAAATTTTTTAACATTTAACATTTTTTACACGCAAATCAAACAATGTTTAGAGAAACAAAAACTTACTAAAGGCCGGTCTTTCCAAGTTACTAATAAGGTTCCTAATAACTATTCGACAAATAAATATATTTCGTCGAATAGATATATTTATTTGTCGAATAGAAATTTCCGTCTTTCCAATTGCAACAATTCGACGAATACGAACGGCTGAGTAACAGAGATAGTGATGTACGGTTGCGGCCAATATAATCTGGGCAGTGATTTGACATTTTATAACTTTTTCATGAAATTTGGTAAATCAGGCTTTGCTACAATCTACGTTACTCTGGATACGCACTTAGGGCATGAGCCATCATGTGATGGTTATCTCAATAATCAATAGTCATTAATTATTAATTACTCATTAGTGTCATTACCTTAAAAAGGGATGTCTTTAAACTGAAATTAGTTTGGTTTTGACCAACCATATTATTGATCTTAAATTAAATTATAAGTTTTGATGTTTATTTAAGAAACGAAAAACATAAACAAATGATATAAAAAATTAATATTTTGTAGCAGCTCCATTTTTTTCAATAACATTATTTAACCTTCTGAGCATTGATGCTACTAATTCTGCAGTATAATTTGGAGTTAATTCGATCCATGCTTCTTGAATTCTTTCCCATAACTGTTCTACATTTTGTGGGCGAAAATTATTACCTCTATTAATTTCTTTTTCCCATCAAACCCCACATATTTTCAATGGGGTTCAAGTCCGGGCTACGTGAAGGCCATGGTAGAACTTGTATGTTCTGTTGCTGCATCCAGTTTGAGGTCACTCTGGCTGTATGAATGGGGCAATTGCCTTGTTGATATATAAAATTATTTTGGGAAACGACTGCATTTACTGAGGGCAGCATGATATTTTCCAATATTCCAACGTAGACCTCTGAGTAGATGTCAATTTACCAGTACTGGGCCAGCAGGATTTGTTCCAAATAAAAAATTTAGTTTTTAAGGGTCCTCAATTCACCGACCCAAGGAGGCCACATTTTGGGGCCCCCTAATGAAAATTTTGTGTCAATATTGATCCTCTAAAATTGTGAATGAGTATTTTTAGAATTGGAAAAAAAATTTAATATTTGAAAATAATATTTAGGATTGGTTTGCTGAATATTGAAGATTCAAAAAAAAAATCAATGGGGGTAAAACGCCCCTCTTGCAAAATACACATTCACTCGTTCAAACTCAAAATTACATACTGTCGTGAGCAAAAAAAACGGGACACTGTTTCTGCGTGGGTTTAAATTGTGACTACTTAAGTGGCTATCTTTACTCATAATAGTAAGTCAGGAATTGTCAAAAATGCGTGTCTTATTGACATTTATTAAACATTTTTAAAATAAATGTAAATAAAAATTACTAAAAACGATAGAGAGAGATTATTTATTAAATAAAATAATTATTACATTAAAATAATTAGTATTTCGTCATTCCACCGTTATAATAATAACACAGTTAATAAACTGCATCTAATCTTGTAGACATTGAAGCGACAATATTTTGTACAAAATTTATAGAAATTTGATGCCAAGCATTATGAACAATCTCCCAAAATTCTTCCTGGGTATAAGCTCTATCTCATTAATCCCCATACATTTTCAATGGGATTTAGATAAGGACTGTAGGGCTGGATATCTCAAGTTTAAATTTCATTCTCTTGTAACCATTGTGTTACAAGATGAGACAGGAAATTGTGTTGTTCTTATAGCTTCCTTTAATGTTTTGAAAGGGTTGCTCCTAATCTCAGTAACTAATGTCTCGTCTTCCTGCGTATTCGAAATTTTGTTACGTGCGGAAATTATTTTCCGATTTAAATTATCCTCTTCCCTCCATTTTTTTAAATTTATTCTTGCGGCTGAACTTTTACCAATATTAAATTGAACCGATACACTTCTTAATGATTTCCCATTTTTCAAACTACATAGTAACAAGTTTATCAGTTTTCGAAAAATGCGGCATTTTCAATTTTGGACTATCAACTATGATATATAATTTGACGTAGAGTTTGAAAGTTAATCAAATGTTAAAATTACAACGCTAAAAAATAAAGGAAATTGACATAACGATTGACACTGTCCCGTTTTTTTTGCTCCCGACAGTATAATATCCGATTTTTGAAATACCACGAAATCGTGAACTTCTAAAAATAACTATATCTTCTAGTTTTACTGCCGTTCATCATTAATAAATATTGTTTGTTTATTTTTTGAGGGTGACCATCAAGTCCACACCTGAGGGTATCTGCTATAGACCCCTTCAAATATTCAAAACTTATTTTATCATAATCAACATGTCTTTGTGAACGTAAACATGTACATATATAGAACGTAACGTCGAATGTAAAAGTGAACATAGAACATAACGTTAACATAAAAACGTAAAATTCTAGTAATATAATGTCCAGTGTCAAAATTATAAATATGTGTTAGTAATAAAATTTCAATAAACGTTAATTATCCAGATCAATTGTTTACTACATTTAATTTTTCCTTTCGATAAAAATATTCAACAGTAAAAAAAAATTAGTTACCTACATAATTATTTTAAATATAAATAGATTGGTATGGATTCTGATAAAAGTTATTTGAAGGAAATTAATTCGCTTAATAATGATCCGATGAAGTACATAAATTCATACAATTCGTTACCTAAACTACCAATAAATAATATTCTATCTATAAAAGCTATATAGATAAAATGAACATTTTGTTTAATTACATAATTTGTTATCAAATGATGAAAAATGAAAAATTCTTTCCAATAAAAGTCATTGTTGATAAAAATTATAATTTTGTTCCCATAACAATTAAGAAATAAATCTCAATTGGTTTCAATCTTTCAATTCTCCAATGCCCCCAAGCAAATTTATCAATATTTTTTGTTGTATACATCTTTTATCATCTCTCCAACACAATGATTTTTTATTTAATTCCTCAGTATATACATTATGATCATAGCTCCTAATAACGCATTGTTTGTGATAATATTCCTGCTGATCAAACAAACATTTTTTATAATGCTGAAATTTAATTTCTTTATCAAGTACAGATTTTTTAATTCCTTTTAATTTTTTTACATTACTATCTCTATATGCATATGAGTTAGATCTTAATCCAACAAATTCAAATATCTTTTTCGAATGAAATTAAAACACAATGAGACAAATAACTTTTTATAAACTTTTTTCATAATGCATTACATTATTATATTACATATACAGTTCATAAAGTATAAGTTTTCAGTTCGTACTGCCCAAGTGAGAACCGCAAATTGTACTTTATCTCTTTCTAACACACATGAATACGCGCTGTAATACTACAAACGTTTGTCATTTTAAGTTAAGACGTACGTCTTTGAAATATTATATTAAATAAAAAGGGATAGGTTGTCTAGGAGATAGTCTTATGATATTCGGATTGCTGTGAAATTATTTTAATACTGTTGTTTATTGACTTTGTTTCCGGTATTCTGACTTCTTGGTTAAGTAATCTAATTTGAATATCTCGTTTGTCATCAATAAATTACAAAAATCTGTTCTTTTCAAAACAATAATGGTAATAAATAATAATATCAATTAGTGGCAATAAGTACGAAATTGTTTGATTATCACTTTGACATTTCTAACCTATTTATTTGACAGAATATTTCTTAGATGCCTGGTAAGCCTCTTGGTTCTCAAGCTCAACAGCTTGTATTAAATCTTACAGCCTATTTTGAACGAGAAAAAGAGAATAGTGGGCCAGTTATGTCCATCGATCGTGTTCATGAGGTAATTCACATAATCACATAAGGCAGTTATAAAATTAGTTTTATTTTAGAGGGTAGCACAGGCCCTTAATATTTCTAGTAGAACGGTCTACACTATTAAACATCGTAGCGTTCAGAATCCAGTCTTATCATCTCCTGGCAAAAACAGGTCTTGTAGGAAGCCAAAAACTAAGGATTTACCAGAAGCAACGAAAATGGAAGCTCGAAATACTGTTTATGACATGTATAAAGAAAGTATGTGTTTAATATATTGTAAACATTTATTACATGTTCAAATTTTTCAGAAAAACATCTTACCCTAAAAACTCTAAGAAATGTTTTGGCAACGAAAGAATTTATTCATATGAGTACAATCTTGAAGTACCATCACTAATAATAATGGATAATGCTCCTTATCATAGTGCTATTCAAAATAAACAACTGAATACCTCCTCAAAAAAAAACAGAAATTAGGGAATGGTTGAGAAAGAGATATAAGCTATTCACCTGCAATGTCTAAAAACGAGTTAATTCAATTAGTAAAATATCATAAAGAAGATAAAATATTTATTATAGATGAAATAATAAGAGAAAGTGGAGTTCAACGAAACATTACATGATAAAGATCTCGTGGCAAAGTTTTCTTTGAATGAAGTATGTTTTTTTTCTTACTGGTGGTGGATTTTTTTTTATCGGTAGTGTACTAACCTGCAAAATTATCAAATGTAGTTAGAAAATCCTTATGTGTTTGTTAAATATTATCTTCATCTAATAAAGGATAATATGGATTTGGATTGTATTATTATACCATTATTGTCTTAAGAAACAACAAAATATTAAATGTAGACTATATAAATGTTTCTTTTATTAATTTGACAACATATATTTACAACTTTAAAAAGTTTTAATTCTATTTCAAAGAGTTACGAACATAACTTTTACATTCTATTCCAATATATTTAAATTTATTTAAAATATAAACAATATATAAGTTAAGTAGAAATCTAAATTATTCATCAAATTAATACATTCCCAATCTTCTTAACCCAGATATAGTGCAAGAAAATGATTTCGGTAGGTATGTCATTCTTACTAATGCAAACATTTTTAACACCCCTGTATTCACTAAGGCTCGTAATATGATATAACGTACCATTATGCTATAACGAAGACTTATATACAAGTTTTTGTATTCATAATACTTCGTTACGTTAAATCGCCTGTTAAATGCATCGTTAAAATAACGTGAAGTTCTTGGCCAATTAAACGATCTTTATATTTGTTGTAGATAATAGTGATTTCTGTTTACTGTTTGTTTAATTTATATAAAGATAAAAGTATAACATATATTCATAACATAATATACCAATTTCATAGTTCAGCATGTCATCTTCTGAAGATTCAGATATAGAATTTGTGGAGGAAATTCTACTTGCTATGCCAAGGCCCAGACTTATAAGAGAGCGAAACAATCCCATGGATATGTTTGATAACATAAAAAAAAACAGTAATTTCTTTAGTAGCACTGTAGTACAAGTTTCAAAAAAGGAACATATAAAATAAATAAATTCATATTCATGATGACAATTTACACAGTTCTATTTCTTGAAGTTTTAATTTGTTGGCTTGCATCTTTTCTTCTATAATGGCACACCTTAATTTTGCTTGAAGAATATTTTCATCCAATTGTGCATTTCGAAGTTGTTCTTGAACTTCAATGGCCATTTTGTACTTTCTTTTTAAATAAATTTGTTCTTTTGATTTTTTTTTTCTATTATGAACAATGTCATTTAAATTTGCATATACGTCACTTGCACTTGTTCTATTTTGAAGATAATGTCTTTTTCTGTTTACAGGTAGCTTTGTGGTATTGTTTATATTTTCCTATGCACCACTTTATATTAACAATGCTCGTTTATTAGTTTTGTTATTTGAAACGGATGTACTAGGTACATTATTTTGGGTTTCAAGTGAACTACTTTGTAGTAGTTCCGACTCTTTTATATTGGCAAATATATATTCACTTTTAACACAATTTGGATTATTTTCTTTACTAATACTGGTTAATTCGCTTAACTCAATGATAGCATCGTTGTCAGCTTCTACTACAATATATAGAGGATCTACAATGACAACTAGTTGAATACACCGTAAATATAAACATATAACTTTACCAGACTCTATATTTTTGTGATAGCATGATTCACTGTCAAAGTTATTGGCATCACATTCGAAATGCTTCTTCAACATGATTTGGAGACGTTCTCCATTTTCTCCTAGAGTCTTTCTAAGCGTCCCTCTACCTGTGAGGTACAGATTAGCCTACATTAAATTTATTAAGTAATGAACTTATATTGTGTAATTTACAAAAATTCGCCTTATCATCCGCCTGTTCTTTCCTACTTTTTCGTTTAAAATGATCATAGAACACTTTCAATTGTTTTATTGTCCTATGTGGACCGCTATTAGAGCTATTGAAATTACGTGTGATTTCTTCCCATGCTGTTGTTTTACCCTTCGATGTGATGGCATCGGTCCTTTTATTCTCACTAATACCGATATGTGATTCTACAATATCCAGCAAAAGACAAATCTCTCTGTCCGAAAAGTGTTTACCTTTTACACGTTTTGACATCTCCATTTTTGCGATTTGCTGTGATTTGATTACAGTGAAGTATGTTTTTCCCAAATAATTTCGTTAAAATTCCCTAGATCGATAATTTCGTAATGATCTGTTAAAAAATTCTTTCTAACGTTTATGAATGTGCTATTTCATTTAATGACCATTATAATTAAAACGACCATTTCATAATGAACTATTATTCCGTTTTCTGTGAATACGGGCCTAAAGATCTTTTCAATACCTATGCATTTCACAATTGATATCTGACTTGAAATATTTCTTTTTAAATAAATTTTTGATCGAATATTATCGTGAGTTTATAATTATAAATAACATTTAAAAAAATTTGTTCGAATATTGAAGTAATAATATCCGCACAGTTTTCTTGTGTTGAAAATATTTATAAAAAACTAGAAAAGAAACAATACTTTTGAACTATTCATGTTCCCACTTTACTCATTATTTTGACATGAAGGTTATGTATTTGCTTTCTTTGGTTATATTGCAAGTAAAACTGAAATTTTGACAATGTTTGCGAAACATGACATTTATAATTTATGATGACAGACGGTTGCTTTCGCGACTGAATACATGACTTCATTTGACTCCGCAGTACTGATTTGAATCATATGCTTCGAATTTGACCTTGAACTGAAAACTTATACTTTATGAACTGTACATCATTATCATATTATACTGATGCTCCAGAGTCACTACTCTCATCGCTGTAACAAATAATACATTTTACATGAAGCATCATGACATAGTTTATTTTTAAACTAAGAGGAGCGTTTTAAATTAATCGCGCCAAAATTACTATGCGTGATTGGTTGCTTCAGAGGTAGGATTACGTTATGCAAAAATTGCGTGTTGACCTATCGATGTCAAACGCTTGTCAAATTTTGTTTTCTGTTGTGTTCCCGTTGTTCTATTCAGTTGTATAGTTGTATTAACGTAAATAAATCCGTTCTTTTTAGAATTTGCGAAACCTTTAAGATACCCTTCTGTAGTTATCGATAATTATTCAATATTCATATAAATTTGGATACTGTTGCAACAAGTTCAGCATCATTTTCACCTCCGAAAAAACGCAAACGTTTAGATATAGGGCATTTATCTGTTGCTGAAAAGCAATGTGTTTTAAATATGTATAAACAGCTGTGAACTGATGAACCGAATCTTAAAATAACTGTTATTGTTTCTAAAATTAGTAACACTGTGGGTAAGTTTTCATGGATTGAATAATGTAACCAATTTGATAATGTTCTGCTTTTAGGCGTTGCACAATCGACAGTATATCGCACCATAAAAGAGTATAATGAGACTGGTACAGTTACTGCATCTAAACACTATGGAGGACGACCTGGTAATGTTGCTGCATACGATGAAGTAGTTAAACAGTCTGTGCGGCAAATAGTGCATGCTTTCTTTTATAAAAACGAATTACCTATGTTGGACAAAATTTTGATGGAAATAAAGAAACGGCCAGATTTACCACAAATGTCCCGTCATTGTACAAATTTATGAAGCAAATTAACTTCAAGTACATGAAAAGAAACCGTAAAAGTATTCTTATGGAACAAACAATATAATTTGTATGTGATTGATGAAATGGCAAAATGTAATAATAAAGTTCTATTAAGGTTGCCACCGTACCATTGTGAACTTAATCCAATAGAGTTGATATGGGCAAAAATAAAGAATGAAGTAGCATCGAAGAACATCACATTTAAATTGACAGAAGTGAGGGGGCTGTTATTGCAAGCTATCGAAAATGTTCAAAATGTTAATTGGAAAAGTTGTGTTGAGCATATAATTAAGGAAGAAATAAAAATGGCCACACTTGATGGCATCGTAGATGATCTAATCGAACCGTTTATTATTTCTATTGGTGCTGATAGTGACAGTGATACTTTCTCAGACAGTTCAGATTTAGAATAGATTATTTTGTTTAATTTTTGCAAGTAACAAGTAGTTAACGGAGCCTTTGATTTCTTTAAATCCTTTATTTATGTTATTTTTGTGTTTAATGTAAATAATTTTTAATAAATGTTTAATTACGTTGTGACTTTATTGATGTAGAGTTTATATTCAAAATTAAGCGGGAAATAACGCTAAATTAAATGTTGCCTTTGAGCTCAATGAATAAAGAAAAACTAATAAAATACAAAAATTTTAAAAAACATTCAGAATGTCATTGATTTGGTAACTTTTACAGTGTAAATGTGGCTTTTCCATTTACTCCTCTTAGTTTAAAAATAGACCAAACATTCAAAACATATTACCTGAAGATTTGTTGCAACAATGTAATTGCTCTGTCTCTTAAATTGGTATCTGGAAATATTATTGTTAAATTTCCCTTAGTGCGGTGATTTATAATAATTTTATTATCATTGACCGTGTTATAACCACCAATAACGCTGCTCTCATTCAATCTAATTACTGGTGTTTCATCATCTATTTCAGTTGGCTTTAAAAATATTTCATTAGGATGGTTTGGATATTTCTCAAATATTGCCATAACAGCAATAGCAATATTATTATATCTAATTTCAACCAGAATTTGATCTGCTGCATTCATTTTACTCTTTCTTCTATTCAATTGGAACTGTTTATAATCTTCTAAAAGCTTGTCCATTATAAGTGAATTATACAAAAAGTCCTCTCTATAAAAAAAAAATATTTTTTTCATAATGAAAAAAAAAATATCACGTTTAACATATGGTTTTGAAAGAGAAACGACCATATTCTTTCAAAATTTAAATTTCTTCTTTATTTAAACCAGTTTTGAACTAAAATACAAAATAAATAATACATTACGTAGGCAATAACATTACCATAACCTCCTCAAAAACTCGGACACGACAATAGTATTATCAATGTCAATGTTTGTGCCGCCATCTAACGTCTTTAGTCATGTACCAAGCGAATTAAAAATATTTTAGGAAAAGTTAAATTATTATTGAAGTTCATAATGTTATTGATAACGTTAAGCCGAAGCCTGTAAAAAATATCCTCGACCGCAAAACTTTACTTACGCCCCCTGTGACACAAATAACTATTTATCCTTTGAATATTACTTTTTATTTTTTTATATAAATGACTATTAAAATTAAAAAAGGTTCATCAATTATTTTGGAAAATAAATCGAAGATAATTGAAGGTGGTGAAATACATGGCGGTTTTACAAATTTTTTAATTCCTATATTAGCTGCAGCAGCTGGACCAGTCTTGGCAAATATTTTAAATAAATTTGTTGACAAGGTAAGCGGTAAGTCGTTAACATTAGAAATTCCTGGTCATCCACCAATTTCTTTAAAGAAAACATTGTCTCAAAAAGATAAAGACACAATAGAAAAAAATATTAGAGCTCTTAAATATAACTAACAAAGAGGATTCAGATTGCAACGATGATATACCATTATTATGTTTTGATAAAAGTAAACAAGTTGAAAATATTAATCCAACAGACGAAATTAAGAAATTATTAAATATACAAGATCCTCGATTATTTGAAACAAAATCAAAAAAAACATACATATAAAAATAATAAACACCACCAACCACAATTTACATCATTAGAATATTGAAATTTAAAATTATTATGAGTTACTATATAACTTTTTGGAATTATAAATTTTTCTGGTAATGAATTACCAAATGAATCAAAGAAATTCACTAATTTATTAGTATTATATATATACTTAGCAATCCAATGTGTACCATCAGTATTCCAATCTAAATTAAAAATATTATACTTATTTAAATTATCTATTCCGTATGTTAACAATTTATCTGAACTTATGTTTATTTCCTGGTTTGTAATTAATTTAAAAATATTTTCCAAGTCAATATTTGATAATGCTATCTTATTATCATTTTTACATTTATCAATTAAATATTTCAAAATAATACTACTCATTTATAATACTTTGAATAATTGTTGAATTGACTGAGAAGCAAAACTTTGATTATCACTTCTTATAACATCTGTTTTTTTAGCACCATCTGCTCCTGCATTTTTATATGCTTTATAAATAATATCTGTATTTCTAATATTATTTTTGTATTCATCTTCAGTATTTCTACCAACTGCTTTCAATCTATTTTTATATTCTCTGATTGATTTGTAATCACATAATTTCGTTGGAAAACAAATACCATTTATTAATAGTATAAAATCCAGTTTTACTATAATTATTCAAACATTCAGTAATTGCTTTATCATTAATATTAATATAATTTTCCAAGTCACTTATTATACTTTTATGAATAATTATTTCACTATAACTTGATTTCATTCTAGCTGGTATAAATGTACCAGTTTGTTGAATATATATTACATGCTGCTGTCTATGTCTTCCTTCTGTGAATAATTTTTCTGCTAAATCTGTTATACCATTTTTCTTATGTGCATAATCAAATATATTAAGACTGTGTGTTCTCAATTCATTTGGTATACTATCTTTTTTGTATCTATATATATTAAAATAAATAAAAGCTTCTTTACATAATTCTTTAATTACTTGAATATCTTTTTCCAATTCATTTCCATTAGGTAAAAAATAATTTATTTCTGAAATAGATTTTCTTTCCATACCAAATATTATTTCTTGAGCAATTGTTGATTTACCAGATCCAGATGGACCTATAATTAGTATTCTTTTTGTTTGTGATAATAATTCACCACCCATTTTTCTTTCAATTAATGATCTCAATCCAAAATTTATATTATTGTTATTATTAAATAACTTTTTCTTTGGTCGACCACTATTAGTCATAATTAGTATTAATTAGTATTTATTAATAATTAAACGTCTGCGACTGAGAAGCAAAGCTTCGAATTAAATATATAAAAAAATATATTTATAATAAATATGAGTAATGTTAGTGTTAGATATTATACACATTTACCAAAGTCGAGTAATTCAAATATATCAATAAATAAATCAATAGCAAAGTCATTAAAAAATATAATAAATACAAAAGATCAATGGACTGCAATAAATGATGCAAAAAATTACTATAAAATAAATTTAGCAACTGAATATTTAAATAGATTGTCTAAAGAAAATATTTCTAAAAGAAAATTTGTGAAAGATAAAAAAATATCACAAAAAACTTTAGATTCAGCATTAATATTAATTAAACAAGATCCAAAAATTAAATCAACTCAAGTAAATCCTGATACAACCACTTAATATTTTTGATATAAATATGTAGATTTTGATTATATTTAAATTTTTTACACAATTTATTTTAGATACCATCTAAATTAAAAACGCAAGGCCAGTAGCAAAAAAAAATTGAGAAGCACTGGTTTACTTCAACAGCTGTTCAAATGTGTTTTGTCCGTCATTTTAAATTGATATGTAATCATAATAATCATATGTTTGTTCTTTCAATGTATTAACATAACCTCATTAGTTGTTTGTATTTGTATGTCCTTTCTACTTTCATTATCGATGTGGGCAAGCAACTACATGGATACTGAATTATATTATAGATATGTAATTTTTGATACTTTTATATCTATAATACCTGTGGTATAGCTAATTCAACTGAAAATATGGAGTTATAAGTTTTTAGATATAATTATGGCTACATTTTATGTATCTCAAGAAGGTCCAGTTAATGCTCTTGCATTAAATCGTGATAATACCCAAATAGCTATAGGTGGTCGTAATGGTAATATAAACTTGTTATTTTCAATCATTTTATTATAGTCTCGTTTAGTATTTAAGGTATATTCTATAGAAGAAGATAGTTTCAAAGAAGTATGTAACTTACGTGCTTCCAAGCATTTAAATTTGAGCTTTTCATGTAATGACGTAGCATGGAGTTCTACAGACGGTTGGTAAAATATAATACTATTAAAATAATATGTAAACGAGTTATTTTTTTGTAGACCACTATTTGGCTACTGCTGCAACAAATGGACATGTTTGCGTCTGGAACTTAGCAAAAATGGGAAAAGCTATGCAAGAACAAGATTACCAAGAACATAAAAGAACAGTAAATAAAGTAAATTTTCACGCATCTGAACCAAATAAATTAATATCAGGATCGCAAGATGGTACAATGAGATATTTTGATATACGTTGCAAAAATGCTGTAGCCATATTTTATAGGTAAGCATTCATCTATTTTAAATTCCAATAAGAACATGTGATAGAATTTTTTTGGAAATATAGAATTAATTTTTACAAAAAATTCTTTGACATTTTATACATACATTCTTAAAAATTATTGCTTTTTAACATATCAAAGTTATCTAATCTTTAAGATAATTTAAAAGCAATTTTTTTAATAGAAAAATTTCCAAGGTAAAGTAATTTTATTCAAACCAAAAGTATTGACAAAGTGTAACTAAAAAAACAAATTATTAAAGATTATTGGATTGCTATTATAGAAATTACAATATTGCCAATATCTATTTTATGAATTTGTATATATCAGGTTCTTTTTTTATCATTATGTGTAGAGCTAAAAAAATAAAAGTCAATGCATTAATAGGCATATTAGGCAACCAGTTATACATCAGTGACGTATTTTTCTAAATGTCAAATATTTCTGATTTTTAATTCATTCTTAAATTAAATACATTTGATTGAAACATAGATAATTTATTTAAAACAGTTAATTATCCTAACTTCTCTTGAATCTTTAATTCCAGTGGTGATTCTGTCAGATAATTGTACAGTCCAAATGTTATTGTGATTATTAAAGAAATAGTAACATATTTATTACCTACAAGAATTTCCCACTACTCTTTTTAAGATAAATTTCTCCATTTTATAAAACCACTTATTCGTAGGATACCACGAGGTATTATTTGTTTTTATCGTGTTACTGAAATGCCCCCAATATGTGTGTTACGTTCGGCAGTGGCGGCTCGTGCTAAAAATTTGAAGGTGTTCTGCCAGTTTTACAAAAAAATTTACCTTGCACGGGCAGTAAGAGGTTGTCTCCCATCGATCTTATCGTGCTTTCTTCGCCTTCCGCACTGAAGTAATGTATTTCTGGAACGATTGTCAATTGTCACACAAAAAAATAAGAGTCACTAAGCACTACTTTACTAACAAATTATTTCTTATAAATTAAATCTATTCTACGTTCTTTTCGATTTGCAAATTTTGTTATCACTTTGTCATTAAAATTGTCTATTTCGGAGATAAACTTTTTTTCGATAGATAGCATGGAAAGAGATGTTAAACGATCTTCGGTCATTGAATTTCTGAGAAACGTCTTAATTCGATTTAGTGTTGAAAAGCATCGTTCGGCCTCTGATGTTGTCATGGGAGTTGTTATTACAATTTCTAATAATTTTCTAGTCTCCTTCAACGTATCTCCCAGATTGTTTTTTATTAAAAATTTTAGAAGAGGTAGTGCGCCTTTTAAAGATCTACAATCAGTTCTTGAGTAAGTAACAGACAATTCAGTTCGTAATCTTTCTTTATCAAGGGTGGGATAATAGGAGCATGCGGAAGTGAGTTTGTCCTCAGGAAATTTACTGCAATACTCTCCAAAGCATTCCGAAAAAAAAGTGATGCCACTACTAGATGCTCTTTAAAATGAAATCGATCTTTTGCACAATTTAGAATAACATCACACAGCTCTAAAGCCGAAATTCGATGATTAAATCTGCTGTTATTTGGACGTTTGCGTTTTTCTGGTGGTGGCTCATCGCCTATTAAACTGATGCTTCACTTATGATGTTGTCAATATTATTTCGAACTTGGCCTATACTGCGTTCAAAATTTTCGATAGCGTCTTTTACTAGAGTGGGTTCAATTTTTCTTTGCTGCAATTGATTAAACAGGATATCTACATGGGGCATTACATGATGGAAAAAAGTCAGCCAAAAATTGAAGATCGGATCATTTAATGTACGGCGAATAGAGGCGGCTGCACTACAGACTGTGTTGTTGGAGAATTGTTCTTCTATTTCTTCCATACACTCAATGAGAGAGGCCCTATTTTCGTACACAACATTAATGGTCCTGATATTAAAATTCCAACGGGTTGTAGCGCCGTGGGGGATCCTTCTATTTACAATCTTGTTTAACACTTCTACTCGTTGGGGTGAATTATTAAAAAAGCCGGGAATGTCTTGTAGATTTCCAAAAAATACACGTACTTGCGAATTTGCAGAAGCAGCTTTAGATATAATTAAATTTAATTGATGGGCATAGCAATGTACATAGTGCGCAAAAGGGTACTTTTTTTTAATCAATGCTTGAACGCCTGCGTGTTGTCCGCTCATCACCGCTGCTCCATCGTAACTCTGTGCAATCAGTTTGTTAGGTGAATTTTGAATTAAAGCATCTATGACACTTAAAATTGTTTTGCTAAGTGTTTCTGCATCACATTTTTCAGGAATGACGTAGTTCCAAAAACGTTCAATTGGCTCACCATCACGAACATATCTAAAAATAACTACCATTTGAGTTTTTGCAGCAACATCCGTTGTTTCGTCCGCCATGATCGCCAAAAACGGAGAATTATTAATTTCCTCAATTATTTGTTCTTGGCAGACTTCAAGTATGCACTGTAACAGATCATTCTGTATTTCTTTGGAAGTGCCTTTAAATACCGAACAATTTTTTAGGTGCTCACTTAGAGTTGCATCTAATTCAGCCGAAAAATTAATAAGTCCACGAAATATCCCCGGATTCTCGGAAGTATCGCTCTCATCATGTCCCCGAAGGGCCAACTCGAAAGCTCCACAAAATTTTATACAATTAATAATTTTTGATAAAATATAACGATTCTTTGACACATTTTCATTATGTCTGTATATTTACCCAATAAGCAGAATCTAGTTGAGCCATAATATTAGTTGACCCTAGTAACGCAAATTCCATACAATTATGAAGATGGCTTTTAGAATTCTCATGTCTTTTTATTTTCAAACTCAAGTGCTCTAGATCCGTGACCCCTATTTCCGTCCAAGCTTTATCGCCACCAAAAAGTAAACAGGGAAAACAATATAAAGTATTTTTTTTGTTGCATCCACAAATCCATTCGTTTTTTGAATAAATATCGCTACTAAATTTACGTGTATAATTTTTCCCTCTACTTACACGTTTTTTCAATAGTGATATCTACTAATGGCCTACCACTTGCTTTTAATTTTATCTTTTCTTCGAATGAATATTTAAAGAATCTCTTCACATTAATTAAATTAAAGACCACCTCCATAATACACAGAGTTTATATAAATTGTCAACAATACACAAAAACAAACAAGCACGCGCACAATATTATTGTTTTTACGTTACACTCGCCGCACAGTAAACAACACGCGAAAAGAAAATATTAAATACCTATACCGATTCATATGACCTCTGCGCTGGAATGAATGCAGCGAATATTGCCTGGTAAAATCATGCATTGGTTTTAGACAGTCACGGGGGTAGCGGGGTGCGCGCGGGTGTTGGAAAGAGCGCTCAGAGCACGTTCGTGTGGACCAGATAAGGAACAAGTGAGCGATCGCGCGAATTAGGTTGGTTATTCCACTGGTCGCCTATTGTATATTTGATAATATAGTGTATACGATATAACCGGCGTTAGTGTGTCGGAAGCGAATATCTCGGCTTCTACTGATCGGATTTTGATGATTGAGGTGTCAAATTGAAGGGTTTGATGTCCTCTACAGGTGATGTAGAAAAATATGCAAATTTTTTGATATACAGGGGGAGAATTTTCACAACAATATGTTACGCTTTTATAAACATCAGAAATGTCGGAAAAATTATGTAAAAGAAAACTAGTTATAACTAATACAGGTTCGCCTGCCCAATTTTTTGGGAGCTCTGCAGCGCTTATGCGCCAGCCGCCACTGACGTTCGGTAATTCATTGGAAGTAATGTGAGGATGTTCTACAATCTCATAAAATGGTAAAATCTATTTGTACTTTTTTGTTATCAACGCTTTCATATTTTATACCTTTTCTGATACACCAATTTTACTATCTTAGATATATTTCATCCTTAAAGACATACTATCCATCTTTGAATTTGTTAAAAATATTTAAAATCGTCTTCGCACAAAGTAGGTTAGGATAATTAATTCTTTTAAATTAATTATCTATTTTTCAATTAAATTTATTTAATTTAAGATTTAAGTATGGTTAGGGATTTTTTCTTGTTTCTTTCTGTTTATGGTATTATATACACGGCATATATCTTCTTATCAATCTTCATTGCATTCTGACTTTTGTCGAAGTAAAAAAAAAATGATATTCCGAAAAAGTATTTGATCTCGGGTCATTTTAGATAGTAGCACAGATTCGATCACAACGATTTTTATGTGAAAATATGCGTACCTATGAGAACTTCCACTCTAAATACAGTGTAATGACTGTAATGAGATGGATAATACTAAATCTATAAGACTATTACGATATATTCTCAGCAATAGACAAATGCTTAAACATACATTAATCCAATCCATTATTAGGTGTTTTATTTTTATCATAACTTATAATGTTAATAACACATTGCCAATTTGGTTTAGTTGATCAATTAAGCTATATTACATAGCAATATAGTATTTTCACAAATATTTTATGTTATAGTAATACTGAAAGTGTACGGGACGTCCAGTTCAGCCCTCACATACCACATACGTTTGCAGCAGTCTCCGAAAATGGCAGTGTACAAATATGGGATGTCAGACGAACAGATAAATGTCAACAGCAATTTACAGCTCATAGTGGTCCCGTATTTGCGTGTGATTGGCATCCCGACTGTCCTTGGTTAGCAACAGCTAGTCGAGATAAAACTATTAAAGTAAATATAATAATTAGATACTTCTAGCTATAAACATAAACAAGGAAAATATAATCTTAACAGGTATGGGATTTATCCAGTAAGCCTAATCTAGAATACACAATACACACCATAGCTTCAATTGGACACATAAAGTGGAGACCTCAGAGGAAGTACCACATTGCTAGTTGTGCATTAGTTGTTGATTGCAGTATTAATATCTGGGATATACGAAGACCATATATTCCTTTTGCACAGTTCAATGAGCACAAAGATGTTGCGAGTGGTGTGGTATGGAGAGGGGATCCACAAGTTTTTCTCAGTAGTGGACGTGTAAGTAGTTTAATTTTCCTTAAATTTGCCTCACATTGATCTCATCTGAAAATGTAAATTATTCTGTCAATACACTATTTACAATCATCCCCTTGATCATAGAATGATGTCAAAAATATAGGCCATTCACGATACGAAGACGTGCACGTCATTGATTATTATTGTAAATTTTATATATCAAAATTTTGCCGTGTCAAACGGCCTCAATATCAAATATTCGTTTGTTTAGTATTGCTTCTCATACGAAATAAATACATAAACGTCTCCATTCAAAAAAAAAAAATTGCGGACAGGCGTAACTCAAAAATAATTGAAAAAAAAAAATTCAAGTATTTACAAATGTAGATAAGAAACTTTTGTATTGGACATTATTTCCTAAAATGAATATTAACTACAATAAATTCCTCTCCCCATACTTTTAATTAACTCTATATAACGTGCATCTGTAAATGATCGTACGCCAATTATGTTGGTACGATGGATTTTATTTTTCTACAGTTGGTGGCAATATTAATAATAAAGACTAAGGTTATGTTTATGTGAATTTGTTAACTGACTATGTAACAAACGCTTTATTTAATGAAAAAAACACGGATGACTAAAAGAATATTTCATTTTTACAAAAAACTGTTGAAAATGTCCACCATTATTTTGTAAACACAAGTTAACTCGTGGTTTAATACTTTCAAATACACGATAAAGTTCTTCCTGAGTGATGTTTTCAATTTCATGTCTAATTGCGTGTTCAAGTTTGTCTAATAGCAGTTTCTAAAAACACTATTCTTTACATGTAGGTGTAGGTTTCCGCGGTCGTTCTCTAGATGTAGATCTCGGTTTCCGGGTTGGAACCGCGTCGAGTTAGGCGTAATTGCCAACGTTTCATCCACTGTTTCAAGGGACATCTTCAGGGCTGTACGTAGATGTTCGTCGTTTCGCAGTAGCTTGAAGAATGCTGACAGGGACCGGTCCAACTTATATAAGGGGGACCGGGTCAGATGGTGGCCTGCTATTGGCTGGGGACAATGAGCCAATGGCATGCGTCGTATGGGCGTGGTGATTCTTAGTAGAGTTCAGTAGAGTTTGCCACGTCGGATGTAACGTATAGCCATCGTCTCTATTGAGATTGTGGGGATGTTTGTAAATTTCAATAGATTCACGGATTTTCCTAGGGAAATAATGCGATTCACGGGACAGAAGCTTGACATCTTTGAATAGAATTTGATGACCGGAGTTGAGTTTGTGTTCTGCCAGCGCTGAACCGGCTATATGTAACAGTCTAGTACAACGTTCATGTTCGGACACACGCACGCCGACTGACCGCTTAGTTTCGCCAATGTACACACTGCCACACAAACACGGAATGCGATACACTCCTTGTGCTTGGAGCGGAGATATTTTGTCTTTAACCGAGGGTAAGAGGTCCGAAACTTTAGAATGGGGTCTGAAGACAGTTTTGATTTTATTTCTATGTAGAATCTTTCCTATATGATCGGTGATACCTTGAATATACGGTAAGAAGGCGGTGCTGATGTTAGGATCGGGTTCACTTCGAGGTTTGGGGTTACGATATCTCACTATAGTACGGTGTATGTCGTGGGCGTTATAATTATTCTGGAGTAGGGTACTACAAACATGTTTAAGTTCGGAGGGTAGTGCCCTAGGTTCTGAGATAGAAAACGCACGATGTACAAGAGTATTAATGACCGCTTGTTTGTGTGCCGGGTGATGATGGGAAAACTCGTTCAGATATCGGTCCGTATGAGTCGGTTTCCTGTAAACCGTGTGGCCCAGTTTGCCATTGATATTGCGGGTCACTAAGACGTCTAAAAACGGGAGACTTCCGTCTGATTCCACCTCCATGGTAAAGCGAATGTCACGGTGCTGGGAGTTTAGAAAAAGTAAGAATTCATCTAAAGACTGTCGCCCATGCGGCCAGATGACGAACGTATCGTCTACATATCTAAACCAACATTTAGGTTTTAAATGAAAGGAGCTTAAGACCTGTTGTTCGAACGCTTCCATAAAAATGTTAGCGACAACCGGGGATAAGGGGGGACCCATAGCGGCTCCCGACACTTGTTCATAGAACTTGTTTCGAAATTGGAAGTACGTGGAAGTGAGGCACACATTTACGAGTTCGGATATATCATTCGGTTTGCCGTGGGCGGCTATAATGTCGGAGATGATAGACACTGTGTCCGGGATCGGGGCCTTCGTGAAAAGAGATTCAACGTCAAAACTATCTGACCCGGTCCCCCCTATATAAGTTGGACCGGTCTCTGTCATAGCATTCTTCAAGCTACTGCGAAACGACGAACATCTACGTACAGCCCTGAAGATGTCCCTTGAAACAGTGGACGAAACGTTGGCAATTACGCCTAACCGAGATCTACTATTCTTTACATATCCGCAAAGGAAATAATCTGTTGGTGTCAAGTCTGGATGCTCCATCCTGTTGGAAATAACCCAATATTATCTCATCATTATGCAGCTGATTAATAAATTCTGTCAAAATGACAGTTTGGTATCTCTGCGTTATTTCGTTGGTCCTTCGTCTTGGTATTGCAACCCAGATTTACCTTTGCAAATACAGTTTTTTGTGTTAAATCCCTTTACAATTTCACATTTATGGCGACCAAAAACTTTATAATTTATATTTTAGCGAGGAAATGCTTCCACAAATGGTTCAAAGCAATACCGCAAATTATATGACCACGTTCCATCGTGATTTCGAGATGCACTCCGAAAATGAGCCATAAGAATATATGCATCATGTTCAGTCGTAAACATTTTATTAAGTATCAAAAAATCGACATCAAATAATAAACAAAACCAACGTCAATGGGCTCTGTTAAAATTGGCATAAGCGACAATGTAGCCACTACAAGTTGAGAAATTTGCGGGCGTGTCAACACAATTGGCTTACGATAATTTTCAGACACAATGTATTAATTATGAATATAAACCACAATATTTATGTTAGGATTGTACATTATATCAACACGCATTTTCGGATGCTAGCCGACCAGCCAATAAAGCTAATCCACAAGGAGTTTCTGTTAATAATAGAGGTGATGTTATGTTCGCGTATAGGATATCAACTAATACTACTTTTACGAAACCTAGTGGGTTGATTAGGTATGATATATTTACTTTTGTTTAAATGTTTTATTAGTGTTGCACTAATAATGTTGTATTTATTTTTGTTACGGCTACTATTATGTAAGTAGCTTGTTTTATAGCATTGTACTTATTTTTGAAATATAATGGTATAGTTTATGTATTAAAACTTACACTAATTACTTATTATTGTTGTTTCTAATTATAAAATTGTTGTACTAAACTAGCCCAATGTCTCAAGACATCATTCCTTAGTGTTCATACTAATTACAAGTTTGTATTTCATTATTATTTAATATTATCCAAAACCTCTCCTTTAAACTTTTTTACTTCAAATCTTCTACTATAATTAGAACTCAAATCAGTGTTTTTTTTTTCAATGTGCAATCTGTATTTGACAAGTCTTACCACAGTATAATAAACATACAGTAAGGACTACTGCCGTCGGTACCTTTGATGTTCATGTGCAGACTTTATAATCAAAATGGTGGACGAATTGGCGGTCCTTCCTATTTATAATACTAGATGTCGCTATCTAAAAGTGGAAATTATCATATTTTTGATTTAACGGGTGTTCAGAAATATTCGAAGTCAAAGTAGTCCTTGAAAATATGAAGTCATGTCTGAGATAGATTGATATTTGACAGACAACAGTTGACATTTAATAATTATTACAAATCAGATACTTAAGTAAAGATATACGATTTCTCGTTCAGAGCCCACTTGACTTCGAATGTTTCTGAACACCCGTTATAACGGATGTTCAGAAACAGTCGAAGTCAAGTGGGCTCTGAACAAAAAATCGTATCTATACCTATTGTTATGTATTCATTAATTTTATGGAAATATATATCACCCATGCATAATATGCATATACATATAACATAATATACATATTTACCACCAATACTTGCAATAAAATTGAGGTTTTTGTGTGGAAAATAAACATAAGAATAAAAATAGTCCTCTTTTCAACCACAGTCTCCAAAGAAAGACTTTTCACAATGAGTTCCCGGTCAAAGGAGTTTTATAGATTTCATAAAATATCGAAGTAAGTCAAGTTTATATTCACAACATCAAAAAGTATATTTTACATTAATAAATTTAAATGATTTAATTTGAAAGTTCGGTTTTATTTCTAAATAATGTCTCAAATACTGCCCGAATATTCAATGTCAGAAAGATGTTGAAATGTTAGCGATTAACACTGAAATAGCTCTGAATAATATTACAAATGTAGACACTTTAAGTCTAGAAAAACAAATTTGCAGCGGTTACATAAGGGATTGCAAACCAAAAATAGACAAAACAGAGTCAAATGTCATAAAAGAAATTTCACTCAAAATCAAAGAAAACAACTTAGTATTAACAAAAGCTGATAAAGGTAATACAATCGCCGTTTTAGAGAAAAAGACATATTTACAAAAAATCGCAGATGTTATCGCCAATGACAAGTTCTTATTATTAAAAAACGATCCAACGTGGTCATTTCAGCGAGATATAAAATCACTTTTGAAGAATAGTAGTCACATAATCACACCTAACAATTCATACACTTTAAATATCATGAACCCTAACGCCCCTTTGTTATACGGCCTCCCTAAACTTCACAAGCAGAATTGCCCGATGAGACCGGTCGTTTCATATGTCCAGGCTCCAGCGTATAAGCTATGTAAATTCATGAACAACATTTTACCAGATCTTTTACAACTTAAATTTAAATTTAGCATAAAAAACTCTCTAGATCTAGTGAAGAAATTAGATTCAGGTGGTCTACCAAGTAACTTTAAATTGGTTTCATTTGATGTCTGTTGCTTATATCCCTCCATCCCTATTAACGAACTAAATATAATTTTAAATGATTTAATAGCCAAGAGTACATTAACAGGTGACAGTAAGGTAGAACTACGTAATATTCTAAATGTTTGTATTAAACAAAATTACTTTAGGTTTAACAACTCCTTTTACAGTCAAAAAGATGGCCTAGCAATGGGTTTCCCATTGTCTTGCATCTTAGCGGAAATTTTTATGTCAAATTTTGAAGATAATTTGTTTAATTCAAATATCCCATATTTACGTCACATTCACAAATGGTTTAGATACGTAGATGACATTATATGTGTTTGGACAGGTACAAATAGACAGTTAGATCTCTTCTTCAATCATTTAAATAATATCAATAATAAAATACAATTTACAATAGAAAAAGAGAAGGTTAACTGCTTAAACTTCTTAGATCTCACGTTAAAGAAACTGAATAATAAATTAGATTATAGCATTTATAGAAAACATACTTTCACAGATACCCTTATTTCAGCAGATAGCAATCAGTCAAACAGTATAAAAATATCTTTACATATCTAAACAGCTTTATACACAGACTTTTACATTTACCTCTATCTAAACCAAATTATGATAAAGAAGTCAATACCCTGAAGTGTTTGGCTATAAATAATGGCTTCACCCCAGACATAATAGACAATATTATCAAAAATAAAAAACGTCAACAAATTAATAGTTTTTTGTATGCCTCTTCTCAAAAAGAATCTCCTAAACATAGGTTCATAAATTATGTAGGTAGGACCTCGAATAAAATCACTAATAGACTAACAAAAAACAACATAAAAACCATTTCAGTAAATAAATTTAATTTAGGTAAATTGTGGGCCAACAATAAAGATAGATTTGAAAAAACACAAAAATGTGGAATATACAAAGTCAATTGCATGACCTATGATGCGTTTTACATCGGGCAAACAGGTAGAAGTTTTCACACTCGTATTACTGAACACAGAAAAGCCATTTTAAATTCTAGGAAATGCTCAGGGATTTCAGAACACTGCATTGATAACAACCATATGATCTCATCGGACAATTTTAATATATATTACACTCTTCTTCAAAAGGATTAAGATTAAATCTCCTGGAAATATTAGAAATTTCAAAGGCGAAAAATAAGTCGTTAAACATTGTAAACGAGCAAACAGAGTTTAGCCTTTCGCCGATAATGAGGGCAGTTATTTGAATTTAATGAGCTATTGAATAATTATATTGTATCTTAAAATATCCCCTTTTCCATTTACACGAAAATTTGTTAGTAACGTTAACCCCTTTTTATTTTGTAGTTACATACATCTATTTATACTTTAGTAAATTTATTCTTATGTTAATTGAAAATGGACTGCAGAGTCCGAAACAATTGTCTTATTTTATGTAAATAAAATTTAGTGAAACATATAACCAAGTGTTCTTTTTTCATCGTGAATTTATCAAGATGTTTCACCAAGTGCCAAGCGAGAGTTCAATCAATTTAATACTAAATAATGTATACGGTTGGTCACATTGATACTGGACATTTTCAAATTTAAATGTTGCTACCCCCGAAATATTATTTATTAATTTTCGTTAACGTTACTTGATATCTTATTTAAAAATATAAATATAAGTGACATAGAAACTAATATATCTTGTTGTCAATTGTATACAATATAAATACGTTGTTTGTGTAAAATTTTTCATTTCTATGTTCTGTCGGTCAACTGTTGAAGGACCGCCAATTTCACACATGCGCCCTCAAAAACAGTAGTCCAAAAAAGGCTAGCTGTCTCTACTGTATGTTTAATATACTGTGGTCTTACCTTAATTACTTAGTAGTCCATCTTAAGTGAAGGAGGCTAGCATAGAAAAATTAGTTTAGCATCATTAGTTAGCATGTTTGTTTATTTAGAGTTAAATCTAATTTCCTATATCTTCTATTTCACATCATTTAACTCTAAATGAAGAAACATAATTTAATAACCCTTCTACTACTTATATAAAATATGTAACACACCCCTACTTAGAATATACCCATACACTTCTGTAAAAGAAATATATGTGAAATTGTTCAATTTATCATCACCTTATGAAGCCAAAGTTTGGCGAAACAGTACTGTAGTGAACAGTAAAAAACTTTGAAATTACTCTGGCTTATTTCATTACTTTAAAATGCCTGTTCTGTCAACTATTTAACCATTATACTTCAAATTTGAAGTTGCGTATATATTTGCTAGTTTTATTTTGCATAATAATTCTTTTATAGACTAAAAACAATATCTTCCTTAGCAGACCCATTGATTATCAGTGCGTAAGTATAGTTGGTAAGAAAACAATTGTCTTTGAGCTTTTGTGGTGCGCACGAAATATAATCTTATCGCCTATAATTGTTGCAATTTTAATGTTTAATTATAATCCATGTCACCCTAACTTCAAAGTATTTCTTTTATGGAGATTGCATTACAGTTACCAAACTTCTAACATCAGGGTTATTTACTTAATAGGTTGGCTATACGTAAGATAGATTTTTCAATTTGACATTTAAAATTGATGTTGTTTACCTTATAGGTTAGAAAACTCTATCGTAATTCTGTACCGTAATTCCTTAGAAGCGTTAAATTTCTGGCAGAATGTTGTTTTTACAGATGAGAAGGTATTTAAATCGTGTTATGACGGACACGTTAGAGTTTATAAACCTCCGAACTCTCGCTTTGATGAACGTTATACCCAAAAATCACACATAAGCGGTCGTTTTTCTGTCAATGTCTGGGCCTGGATGAGCGCCCAAGGACACGGAGTTATAACACATATAAGAGGTAGATGCAATGCAGAGGTCTATGTTGAAATATTGGAAAATATCATGCTGCCCTCAGTAAATGCAGTCTTTCCCCAAAATAATTTTATATATCAACAAGACAATTGCCCCATTCATACAGCCAGAGTGACCTCAAACTGGATGCAGCAACAGAACATACAAGTTCTACCATGGCCTTCACGTAGCCCGGACTTGAACCCCATTGAAAATATGTGGGGTTTGATGGGAAAAAAAATTAATAGAGGTAATAATTTTCGCCCACAGAATGTAGAACAGTTATGGGAAAGAATTCAAGAAGCATGGATCGAATTAACTCCAAATTATACTGCAGAATTAGTAGCATCAATGCCCAGAAGGTTAAATAATGTTATTGAAAAAAATGGAGCTGCTAAAAAATATTAATTTTTTATATCATTTGTTTATGTTTTTCGTTTCTTAAATAAACATCAAAACTTTTAATTTAATTTAAGATCAATAATATGGTTGCAGTGGCGGCTGGCGCATAAGCGCTGCAGTGCTGCAGAGCTCCCAAAAAATTGGGCGGGTGAACCTGTATTAGTTATAACTAGTTTTCTTTTACATAATTTTTCCGACATTTCTGATGTTTATAAAAGCGATATTGTTGTGAAAATTCTCCCCCTGTATATCAAAAAATTTGCATATTTTTCTACATCATCCTGTAGAGGACATCAAACCCTATAATTTGACACCTCAATCATCAAAATCCGATCAGTAGAAGCCGAGATATACGCTTCCAAAATTCCAACACTAACGCCGGTTATATATATGTAGTATATGTATTATCAAATAATATGCAATAGGCGACCTGGGCGACCAGTGGAATAACCAACCTAATTCGCGCGATCGCTCACTTGTTCCTTATCTGGTCCACACGTACGGGCGCTCAGAGCTCTTTCCAACACCCGCGCGCACCGCGCTACCCCCGCGCATGTCTAAAACCAATGGGTGATTTTATAAGGCATCTGTGCTGCATTCGCTCCAGCGCTGTCGTGTGATTTGGTATAGGTATTAAATATTTTCGCGTGTTTTTTTACTGTGCGGCGAGTTTTACGTAAAAACAATATTAGAGTGCGCGTGCTTGTTTGTGTTTTTTGTTGACAATTTATATAAACTCTGTGTATTATGGAGGTGGTCTTTAATTTAAATTAAATTAAAGACCACCTCCATTAATTAAATTATTTAATTAATGTGAAGAGATTCTTTAAATATTCATTCGAAGAAAAGCTAAAATTAAAAGCAAATGGTAGGCCATTAGTAGATATCACTATTGAAAAAACTGGTGTAAGTAGAGGGAAAAGTTATACACGTAAATTTAGTAGCGATATTTATTCAAAAAACGATTGGATTTGTGGATGCAACAAAAAAAATGCTTTGTATTGTTTTCCCTGTTTACTTTTTGGTGGCGATAAAGCTTGGACGGAAATAGGGGTCACAGATCTAGAGCACTTGAGTTTGAAAATAAAAAGACATGAGAATTCTAAAAGCCATCTTCATAACTGTATGGAATTTGCGTTACTAGGGTCAACTAATATTATGGCTCAACTAGATTCTGCTTATTGGGTAAATATACAGAGACATAATGAAAATGTGTCAAAGAATCGTTATATTTTATCGAAAATTATTAATTGTATAAAATTTTGTGGAGCTTTTGAATTGGCCCTTCGGGGACATGATGAGAGCGATACTTCCGAGAATCCGGGGATATTTCGTGGACTTATTAATTTTTCGGCTGAATTAGATGCAACTCTAAGTGAGCACCTAAAAAATTGTTCGGTATTTAAAGGCACTTCCAAAGAAATACAGAATGATCTGTTACAGTGCATACTTGAAGTCTGCCAAGAACAAATAATTGAGGAAATTAATAATTCTCCGTTTTTGGCGATCATGGCGGACGAAACAACGGATGTTGCTGCAAAAACTCAAATGGTAGTTATTTTTAGATATGTTCGTGATGGTGAGCCAATTGAACGTTTTTGGAACTACGTCATTCCTGAAAAATGTGATGCAGAAACACTTAGCAAAACAATTTTAAGTGTCATAGATGCTTTAATTCAAAATTCACCTAACAAACTGATTGCACAGAGTTATGATGGAGCAGCGGTGATGAGCGGACAACACGCAGGCGTTCAAGCATTGATTAAAAAAAAGTACCCTTTTGCGCACTATGTACATTGCTATGCCCATCAATTAAATTTAATTATATCTAAAGCTGCTTCTGCAAATTCGCAAGTACGTGTATTTTTTGGAAATCTACAAGACATTCCCGGCTTTTTTAATAATTCACCCCAACGAGTAGAAGTGTTAAACAAGATTGTAAACAGAAGGATCCCCCACGGCGCTACAACCCGTTGGAATTTTAATATCAGGACCATTAATGTTGTGTACGAAAATAGGGCCTCTCTCATTGAGTGTATGGAAGAAATAGAAGAACAATTCTCCAACAACACAGTCTGTAGTGCAGCCGCCTCTATTCGCCGTACATTAAATGATCCGATCTTCAATTTTTGGCTGACTTTTTTCCATCATGTAATGCCCCATGTAGATATCCTGTTTAATCAATTGCAGCAAAGAAAAATTGAACCCACTCTAGTTAAAGACGCTATCGAAAATTTTGAACGCAGTATAGGCCAAGTTCGAAATAATATTGACAACATCATAAGTGAAGTATCAGATTTAATAAGCGATGAGCCACCACCAGAAAAACGCAAACGTCCAAATAACAGCAGATTTAATCATCGAATTTCGGCTTTAGAGGTGTGTGATGTTATTCTAAATTGTGCAAAAGATCGATTTCATTTTAAAGAGCATTTAGTAGTGGCATCACTTTTTTTTTTGGAATGCTTTGCAGTATTGCAGTAAATTTCCTGAGGACAAACTCACTTCCGCATGCTCCTATTATCCCACCCTTGATAAAGAAAGATTACGAACTGAATTATCTGTTATTTACTCAAGAACTGATTGTAGATCTTTAAAAGGCGCACTACCTCTTCTAAAATTTTTAATAAAAAACAATCTGGGAGATACGTTGAAGGAGACTAGAAAATTATTAGAAATTGTAATAACAACTCCCATGACAACATCAGAGGCCGAACGATGCTTTTCAACACTAAATCGAATTAAGACGTTTCTCAGAAATTCAATGACCGAAGATCGTTTAACATCTCTTTCCATGCTATCTATCGAAAAAAAGTTTATCTCCGAAATAGACAATTTTGATGACAAAGTGATAACAAAATTTGCAAATCGAAAAGAACGTAGAATAGATTTAATTTATAAGAAATAATTTGTTAGTAAAGTAGTGCTTAGTGACTCTTATTTTTTCGTGTGACAATTGACAATCGTTCCAGAAATCCATTACTTCAGTGCGGAAGGCGAAGAAAGCACGATAAGATCGATGGGAGACAACCTCTTACTGCCCGTGCAAGGTAAATTTTTTTGTAAAACTTGCAGAACACCTTAAAATTTTTAGCACGAGCCGCCACTGTATGGTTGGTCAAAACCAAACTAATTTCAGTTTAAAGACATCCCTTTTTAAGGTAATGGTAATGACTATTGATTATTGAGATAACCATCACATGATGGCTCATGCCCTAAGTGCGTATCCAGAGTAACGTAGATTGTAGCAAAGCCTGATTTACCAAATTTCATGAAAGAGTCATCAAATGTCAAATCACTGCCCAGATTATATTGGCCGCAACCGTACTTACAAGACGTAAAATTTGGCAGAAACTAGAAATATTAAAGCAAAAAGAGGTAAATGTACATATAAATAAAACAACAATTCATTTGGACAATATTTGTTTAAATCAATAACGTTATTTTACTTTGGAAATAGAAAAAAAGCTCAAAGAAAACGCAATATACACAACAGATGACAGACCGAAATTTTCAAGTAACTTGAAAAGTACAACGCAAAATAAAAATATTCCGTAGGTACAGAGCGCGTCAAATGACTTAGCAACATAACTGTATGATGCTTGGACATAATCAAGTTATATGTATTTATTTGTATCGTAGTTCATGCATTTACAGATTTGAGTTTTATTTTAACATTAACATTTTCTTTTCTGTGAACGGTTTTTCTTCCCGTACTATTAGATCAGGCAGACGCTTGGATGTAGGAATCAGATGTTTGGTTTCACCTTTCGGCATGCCGTCGTGTTTTTTTGCGAAAAAATATAAAGTGTAATACACAGTAAGTTACACACAGTCTGGCAAGTAGAAACCATAGTAATAATAATTTTATGTGAGAGACAAAGTTAGTTTGTAAAGTGATTGTTTGCTGTCATTTTTAGAAATAAAATAGTAACTTTAAATATTAATTGTATTTACGAATTATTACGTAATTAACGAAAGCTACATGGTCCTTCGAAACAACACAGAACTAGTTGTAAAACCAAAAGATACAGTCCATTACAAAAAGCAAACAAGGTTTTACACACACAAAACAATAATTAAACTAAAATTATTAGTTCATCAAACTAAATGACAGAGAATCTATCCATTTTTACTATCAAAACGTTAGAGGTTTACGTGGTAAGGCTGATATCTTATATAAATCCAGTTTTTCCTCTACATATGACATGATATTACTTTCTGAAACTTGGTTGTTTGATTCAGTCTATAATAATGAACTTTTTTCTTCATTTTACAATAACATACGTTGTGACAGAGCTGTACAAAATACTGGTAGATCTCTTGGTGGTGGTGTACTTATTGTATTTCGTAATGAAATTAAATATGAAGTAATTGATGTGTCTTCCATTAAATCAGCGGTTCCATTATTAACCCATTATACCCCAGCGTCCTATTTATAGGACAGAATAAAAACAGGTATTTTTTTGGTCTGTATATAACTTGTATTTCAAAATAGTTTTTTTTATCGTTAGGTGGAATCCCATTAAGCCTTTTAAGACGTGTTTGACCATATATAGTTTGTACCATTAAAAAGATTTTTTAATCCTTACGTTTAATCCCAAAACGACGTTTTTATAACGTTATATATATGTTTGTAAATCATATAAAAAAAAGGTTTAACGAACATTTACTATACTATTCACTCGAAAAAGAGTTCACCAAAGCTGTTGCCACAGTTATTTAAAAAAAAATATTTAGAAACTTCACAATATAGATGGTCTATTATGGCTGTCCTATTTATATGACACTGGTACTTCGCGTTATCAAATTTACAATCTTCTTTTATTTCATATTTCGGGTTTGTCTGTTGCCACGTACTGTTCAGTATTTTCTGTATTGTGTATTGTATGTTGGCATTATAAAAAATTTACAGTTGCGTTATTTTAGTATTTTGAGTTTCTCTCTTGCTTCGCACAATTCATTTCTACATTGTATGTCAACTAAATATATTATGTGAAAATTTTTTATTGCGTGGTGTTATATTGATATGTTATTCTATTAGTTTAGAAATTTTTATACTTATACATATATTTACTCAAAAGATGTACAGAAGACCATTGTCGTTACGTGAAGTCGAGGATATTGTAAATGATCCTACATTTATGACATCTGAAGATCTCGATATAGTCATTCTTCCACCAGAACCAGATGAACTAACTGATGAAGATGACGTTGATGATAACAACTTAGGAAATGTGGAAGTCAGTGATGTACCAGGAGAACTTGTACTGCAATATAAATTACCTCTTAGTTCTGAGGCTCCAGAAACATATGAGCAAGAGGAAGTAAGTTTACCTGGTTGTTCATCTGCTGAAAATACTCGTGTCAACGCAAAGAGACCTAAGAAAAGACGTTGCCTTACTCAACAAACATTTTCCGGAAAAAGGTGAAACCCGTTTACACAAAATTGCCAGATACACTCCAAACAGCCACTACAAATAGAGATAATCTTAAAAATCATCTAGCGGGAAAATCGCCAGTTCAAATATTTGAAGAATATTTTACTGACACCGTTTTTGATTACATTGTTAACGAAACACTGAAATATGCTAGAAGCAAAAATGATCAAGATTTCACCGTCACAATAGACAAACTAAAATAGTTTGTAGGTATTTTATTGTTCAGCGGATATCATCAATTGCCATCTGAGAGAAATTATTGGAGCGAGGAAGAGGATCTTGGTATAAATATTGTCAAGGCCTGTATCTCCAGAAATGAATATTTAAAAATAAAAAAATATATACATTTTGCCGATAACTTGGTAATAGACAAGGATGATAGAGGATTCAAAGTTAGACCTTTGCTAAAAATGATAAACGAAAACTTTAAAAAATTTCACGTATTTGAGAAAGAATTAGCAATCGACGAAATGATTGTCAAATATTATGGACATCATGGCCTAAAGCAATTTATACGTGGAA
Organism: Melolontha melolontha; assembly: GCA_935421215.2. NCBI lineage: Eukaryota > Metazoa > Arthropoda > Insecta > Coleoptera > Scarabaeidae > Melolontha > Melolontha melolontha. The sequence continues at coordinate 156,134,465 of OW285239.1, forward strand.
AGCCTATTAGATTTGGCTATAAATTGTGGGCTCTTTGTGGCGTTAGTGGATATTGCTATAACTTTGACCTGTATACTGGAAAATCAATTGCAAAAAATGATCGTGAAGATTTGGCCTTAGGATCCAGGGTAGTACTTGATATGTTAGATTGTGTATCAGAACCCGCAAGTCCTCAGATATATTTTGACAACTTGTTTACAAGTAGAGACTTACTCATTCATCTACAACAGCTAGGACTCCGTGCGACTGGAACTTTAAGGGAGAATAGATTATCTTCATGCCCTTTAAAAGATTCCAAATCTCTTGGAAAAGAAGAACGAGGCTCATATGATTACAGATTCGATACAAATGCAGAAATACTTATTGTGAAATGGAATGATAACAAGTGCGTTACAATTGCCACCAATTTCGATTCAGTAGAACCTCTCCATAAAGCAGGCAGGTGGGATCGAAAGGCTAAAGAAAAGCGAAGCATACCACAACCGCTTTTGTTGAAGAATTACAACTCTTACATGGGTGGAGTCGATCAACATGACTGGTTGGTGGGCAAGTTTGCAACAAATATTAGAGCCAAGAAATGGTACTGGCCTCTATTTATTAGGTGTATTGATATGGCCATGGTAAACTCATAGCTCGTTTACAAGCTAGTTAACGATATTGATTTGAGTTTGCTAGAGTACAAACGATCTGTTGCCGTACCATACATGAAAATTATTCAAAAACCGTTTGTCGGTAGGCCGAGAACGTCTGCAACAAAAGTTTTCGAAGATGTAAGATATGACAACCAAGGTCATTTTATGGAAAAAAAGAGAGAAACAGCGAAGATGCCAAGGAAAAAACTGTTCATCCAAACCTCTTTCATTTTGCGTCAAATGTGACGTGACACTCTGCAAGGAATGCTTCATTCCTTACCACAAAAAATAATCTGCGTCTTGATTTCACCTATAGTACGGTTGATATGTGTAAGTTCCAGTGTCCTATATTTAGGACAGGCTATATTTACGTTATTTTCATAAAAAATGAATAAATTTTTGTATTTTCGTATTATTTTACTTCAATTAAAAACGTTTCACTAAAAAAAAACTTTTTATTTTTAATTTTTAAAAGTTTGGCGTTAATAGGTTAATAGATTTAATAATATGTAACTGCAAAAATATTAAGTCTTCATATTTTATTGTATTAGTTTATATCCCACCTAATTTAAACTGCGTAGACTTTGAACTATTCCTCGACATGCTGGAAATCATTATTACTGGGAAAAATATTTTACTTGGGGATTTTAATATTCCGAATTTTGGAAAACCTGGTGTTGCGTCTGATGTGAATCTAGAGCTTCTGCTTTCATTTATGGTATCTTTAAATCTAACTCAGTTCAACGATATTGCCAATGCAAATGATCAACTGTTGGACGTGATACTATCAAACTTGGATTGTGAGTTTGACGTTGGACAGGATTCTAACTCCCTTGTTGTTGAAGACAGGCACCATCCTGTATTATGGTTTGATGTTATGTATAGGGTAACATCTCGTACACGTCCATTTCTATCAAACAACAATATTAGATATAACTTTAAAAAAGCTAATTTTATAAAACTGTATTCTGATCTACTCTAAACTGACTGGTCCTTCCTAGATAGTTATATTGATGTTGACGAGTGTCTTGTTGCTTTTTATGACAAACTTTATTCTGTTTTAAGCCTTTCTGTACCTGTGGAAAGATATTCTTCAGATAAAACTTATCCTCCGTGGTTTACTAAGAACATAAAGAAAAGTCTTCTGTTGAAGCGTCACTATCATAGGAAGTGGAAATCTACTGGTAATGATTATTACAAATTAGAGTTTCAGAGAATTCGAAGAATTACTAAAACAGAAATTTCTAGAAGCTATACATGCTATACACATGACATAGAAGAAAAAATTACACAGGCCTGCATTTTTCAACTCTTTGAATGTTGATTTAAAAATTTTAACTGTTTTCTAGTAATTGGGTAGCGCTGATTTCAAATCTGCTTTTATTTTTTTTTTGTATCACGTAAGGTTATTTTTCAAACCAGTAAAATCAAAAAATATAGAAAAAACACGATTTATTTCATTTATAAGCTAGTTTTATATTATATTACAAAAAATACAAAAATATACACATAGAAACTATTAGAAATAGTTATTTATTCTTTATGCTTCTTAAAAAAACGTTTTCGTTTTCCAGAAAAGCTTCGTTTGGTTTTTTTCTGTCATATTCAGCTAAAGGAAGATCTGAAGGTAGTTTCTGGGGCAAGCAAATTTTTTTGTTTCAACCTAGACCCCAGTACTTCAGAAAGATCTTTTGAAAGTCCCAAATCTCTTACTAAATCATTCAGTTCGGCTTGTGAAAATAGTTGGGTTGGTTTTGACCTGAGGTTGATGGTTCAAAATCACTATCCATCTGTACGGAGCCGGAAGTTGAAGAGGTTTCAATATCTTCTTGTAGTACTTTGGGGGGTATAGGTACATGATCACTGTGAGGAACTGGTCTGATAGCTGATTTAATATTGTTTGGGTACAAAATATGTTTCAAAGTTTTTCTATTATGCCCCTTAATATCACAAAGACAAAAGTAGCAATCTTCATGATGATTTTGCGGTTCTCTCCAAACCATCGGTATTCCAAAAGGAAGGCTTTTTCTATTCCCTTTGGTCCAATGTCTTAAACCTTCTTCACATACCTTAAAAACAACGTGCGTTGCCAATCTTTATCTTGATCTCTTAATTTGATTTTGAAATAAGCATAATATGCATTTGTCACAAATTCACCAATTGGTCTCTTAAACTTTTTCAAGACGAAATATCCACAAATATAACAGAAATCATCTGGTTTGTTTTTGCAACACCGGCTAGACATATTTTTAAGCAATGTTTACTTATCAAATACCACGCACAACACTAAAGACAAATTAATTTTACTTGTTTACTGATCGACACTCAAAGCTATAATGAAGTAAATGACATTAAAATATACATTTTGTTTGGAGTGATAAACTTGAAATCCTTCTTCGCAGTACTAATAAAGTGAAAGCATAATAAATAGGATTAAGCAGATAAAAATTCCCGGAAATCTTATCCAAAATTAATACATGTAATAAAAGATTTACATCAGCTAATGAGAGCCTATTTAACAAATTTCTTTAAAACCACAACAGAAAATCATTTTTGGGTTAATACCTAGAATTTGAAGTAGTACATTCATTTTAAAATGTATTAAAACGCCTATTATAAGATTTTTTTTATATTTTTTTCTTTTTCTTTTGTGCAAAAAAAAATCTGTGGGTGGTAGAGACCAACTATATTTGAATAAGTTATTGCTATATAAAAACTGAGCTTAACAAACAAAAATCACGTCATCACAAATTTTATGCAGGCTTGTGTTATTAATGATCCGTCCCAATTCTGGACTTTTGTTAATTCAAAACGCAACATGTTTATAATTCCAAGTAATTTACATTTTAATAATCAGAAATATTCCAAACCACAAGCCTTCGCATCTACATTTGCAGAAGTTTATCTTCCTAAAAACTCCGATGATGCGTCACGTGAGTACGATACTATCCGCTTATCGTCGTTCCTTCTGACACAGCAGGATATCATCGAGGCCATTGGGAAACTGAAGAAACATACTGCTGCAGACGATAATATCCCAACGTATTTGGTTAAGGACTGCGCCAATGGTTTTCTTCATCCACTCTCCAAACTCTTCAACTTATCCACTAAAACATCTTCATTCCTACAAGCATGGAAAATCGCTAGAATTTGTCCTGTATTTAAAAAAGGTGATAACACCGACATCTCTAATTATAGGCCAATAGCTATTATTTCTGTTTTTGCGAAAATCTTTGAATCCGTCCTGCACAAAATCATCTCGTTCAAATGTCTGCCCTTTATTTCTCATTCACAGCATGGACTTGTGAAAAACCGCTCGACCCTAACAAACTTGTGCTGCATAACTCAAAATATAGCCGAAGCTTTAGACGATGCTGGTCAATTAGTTGTTATTTATACGGACTTCAGTCGCGCATTTGATACCATCGACCATATTGTACTCTTACAAAAACTGTCAGCTTCTGGGTTTAACGATTCCTTACTCAGGTTTATGAAGTTATATTTGATAGATAGAGCAAACTATGTTACTTACAACGTCTATAAATCAAGATTTTTTTTACCCGACTTCTGGAGTTCCTCAATGTTCCAACTTGGGCCCGCTTATGTTTAATATATTTATTAATGACCTAATAGCATCACTTGACTGCAATTTATTGGCTTATGCAGATGATCTTAAAATATATCACACCATTACAAACATAACTGATGTGGATTTTTTGCAAAAGAACTTGGCTACTGTCCACAGCTGGTGTCGCATGAATAAATTTAATTTAAACATTTCAAAATGCTGTGTTGTAACTTTCACAAGGAAAATAAATTACACGAACTCTCTTAATTACGTTGATAATACTGTTATAGAGAAACGAAGTTCTACAAGGGATCTATCAAATGTCACAAGATCTGCTGTTAAGTCTCTGGGTTTTATTATCAGAATGTATTGTCACATAGTCAAAGTTTTGTTCTATTTTGGATTAATCTGTTGGGCAAAATAAATCATTATTATTATTATTATTATTAACTAGTGTCAAAAAAAAAAAATTATATACGAATCGCTGGAAGCTAATAACAGAGAGTACACTCCATAAGATCCAATACTTCGAAGTTAGGGTGACATGGACTATAGTAAAATTACATTGGGGGAAATAAGAAACTGTTTCAATTTCACCAGCTTTATCCATACCATCTAAGAAGTTGTTCCTTTAAAGCTTGATTGATAATTTGAAACATTTTTTTTTTTTGAAATAATGATTAGAGAACGGACACGCTTACCACCCAGTGCAGTACTGGCGAAAGGCTGTATTTCTAAAATATTTAATTTTATTTATATAATTGGAAAACGAACGGGTGGTGATCTATAAAATTACGAAATACATATTTATTTGTTGAAAAGTTGTATTTATAAAGTTTTTAATTTTATTTATATAATTGGAAAACAAACGGGTGGTGATCTATAAAATTACGAAATACATATGTATTTGTTGAAAAGTTGTATTTTTAAAGTTTTTAATTTTATTTCTATAATTGGAACATTTTTATTTGTTCATTTTGTCGTTCAAGTTGAGTAAAGGAGTATTAATATTGACTAGCAATAGTTTCGCAAGGTTTTCTTCTGTCAATTTTGTTCCCTTTGAATTAAGTACATCCTTATAAATAGAAAACGTCCTTTCTACATCGCAACTGGTTATAGGTGCATACTGGAAATATTCTTTTATTTCTTCATATTTAGCCGTTAGATTTTGTGGAATTGTCTCCATACATAATTGCTGCAATGTAATTAAATCTGGATTTCTATTAAGAATTGCTTCAAACTTTTGCCGAAGGCCACATCCGAAGTCACTTGGAATACTTTTCAAATTATTAACAGCCACATCTAATGTGGTTAATCCGTCATTTAATTTGAGATTTCGATTTTCAAAATAAGTGATTAGTTTTGGCAATTTTCCAAAGTGTTCGTGAAGAAAGTACAACTGATTTTTTAAATTTGGGGATTTGTGTGAGCTCCTTGCACTCACAAATACTTCTAGCATCCTCCTTTAGCAGTGTTACGAAATGTTTTAGACTATCAAAATTCTCAGCATAATAACTAGTAACTTCCAGCCATGTTCCCCATCTAGTTATTACTGGAGTGGGAGGCAGTGACAGAGATGGAAATTTTTCCCTGAAAAGAGCTACTCTCAATAGTGCTTTTCTGAAAACTTTTTTAAAAGCTGATACAAGTCTATCAACTTCCGGAAAAGTGTCTCTGATATATTCACAGATTCTGTGGAGAGCATGTGCTACACAAGTAATATGCAGCATATTAGGATATGTTTTCTTCAATAGTCTGCCTGTTTTTAACATATACGCAGCACTATCACTGACAAATAAAAGTATTTTTTCTTTGTACGTGGCGTCCGAATGAAACATTTTTTGCATATTCTCCTTAATGGTTTCAGCAACTGTTTCCGCATCAACTCTATTTATAACACTTGTTGCTATTACATATGAGTTATAGGGAATAGTTGGATGTAGTACACCAGCTACAACATTTACCACACTGCGTCCTAACATATCCACCGTTTCGTCGGCGCTTATCCATATGTATTGATTTAAAAGGTGGCTTCTAATGCGTTCTACTGTTCTCGTATAGCACCTAGAAACATAATATTTGCGTAAAGTTGATTCATCAGGAACATTTCGACCAATATATTTTTTCAGAAATATTTTTAAAGTGGGATTGCTAAGTTTATTTAATGGAATATTAGCCGCCATAAAAGTTTTACAGAGTTCAGATGTGTTTGCGATCCTAAGTGACGAATTTTTGACGATATTTTACGGATTTTGTAATAAATTTCGGAATCACTGACAATGGACATACAATCAGTATGACCGTCAATCCAACTCGCCATTGTTTTACAATGCTCTAGATCTAAATAAATGAAAACTAAAAATGTGTGCGTAAGTTATTGAAACTGAACAAAATTCAATGTTCACTTACGTCGATATAATTGGTAGAAATAGATTCAATCAAACGATATTAAACAGGATCTATCACAAAAATTACGATGTAATTAACAGTTAAAACTATGAAAACAAGAAACTTACTCACAGCACTTTATTTATCTTACGAAATATAAACTAATAAATAAAATACATTATAAAAACCCCGCTTCTATCTACGCTCATAAAAACACTTTAAAAAACACTATATTCTCCGAATACAATAGCTGGTTTGTCCATTGTTATCGCGGCGAGACCAGGTGTCCGAGTAAGTCAAACAAATACTTCATTGAATTACGCCGGGATGTACTGAGCGACGTTATACACAATTCCAATTGCCGATTGCGTTTTATGGAAATTGCATCCGTTCTCTAATAATGATATATTTGAAAAATTGAATGAATGAAATGTTTTTTTTATTTATAGAAAAACATCAAATACAGTAAGCAATGACCAATTTCATCAAGCAACAAGCGCAATGTTATTATTTCAAACAATACTCTATCAAGATACTAATTGTTTTTATGCGTTGGCTACAAACTATATTCTCAGTGGAAGATCATTTTCGGAAATGTGCGAACATAATGCAGCCGTAGCTAAAGACTTTGGAAAAAGTAACGTAAGTATATACATATTTTTACCAAATGTAAGATTTGTCAGAAATGTTAATATAAAAATGCTTATCGAGTCACTACAAAAATACTTTATTGTGCTTCTGTAATGTTAAAGTTAAACACGGTTTACTTGGAAAAAATAATTTTTCATTGTAATCTCAATAGAAGATAATATACTTAATCCAATAAGATTTCTGTTGTTTCATTCGTTGGAAAAAAGCTTTCCTTACAGTCTGTACAATATTAACAGCATCTATGATATGATTATTCCGCCAAGCAAGTTTGCGAACAAGAAGAAACCGGATAGGGCCAAATCAGGAGAATAGGATGAATTTTGAACTAATTTGAATCCTAATTCAGGTAATTTTGCCACGGTGACAGTCGATTTATGGCATGGCGCGTTTTCTTGGCGAAAGAGCAATTTATGTACGAGGGTAATCCACAAAGTAACTTCCGGTTTGAAATAAAAATGAAACCAGTTGAGATACAAAAATTTTCTTATATACATCTTAAAACTGCAACTTTTCTCTACTTTTCGACATAATTTCCAAACAAATTCAAGCATTTGTCGTATCTTTTAAGAGTTTTTGAAATACCTTCTGCATAAAAATCTACCACCTGCGAACGAAGCCAACCTGTCACGGCGTTTTGAAGCTATTCGTCATTAACAAACCGCTGAGATGCAAGTCACCGCTTTATGTATGGGAACAGGTGGAAATCACTGAGAGACAAGTCCAGGCTGTAGGGGGGTTATCAGAAACGTCCCATTTGAACTTGGCCAAAAGTTCATTTGTTATTTGAGCTGTGTGAGGGCGAGCATTGTCGTGAACAAACACAACACCAGATGTCAGCAGACCACGACGCTTGTTTTGGATAGCGCGTCGTAGTCTTTTCAAAGTTTCACAATACACTGCAGAAGTGATTGTTGTGCCACGCTCCATAAAATCAACGAGCAAGATGCCCTTAGCATCCCAAAACACTGTAACCATCAATTTCCTCGCAGAAAAAGTTTGACGGGCTTTTTTTGGCTTGAGAAACTAACTGACCCCATTGCATTGACTGCTGTTTTGTCTCAGCATTCACATAGGCTACCCAAGTCTCATCTCCATCTCATCCTGTTGAAAAATCTCCTTCAACGTCATACCGAGAAAGAAAGTCTATGGCAGAACTCATTCTTTTGATTTTGTGGTCGTCGGTAAGCAGTTTTGGTATCCAACGAGCACAAAACTTGTGGTAGCCTAGTTTTTCTGTCAATAACTCGTGTTGAAAACTCCTAGAAATTTCAGGGAAATGATCGGAAAGTTCCGAGATTGTGAAGCGGTGGTCCACACGAATATTTTCATTCACTCTGTTCAGTAAGTCATCACTGACAAGAGATGGCCTACCGCTCCTAGCTTCATCGTGAACGTTAGTTCTTCCATTTTTAAAGAAAACGTACCCATTGACGGACTGCACCTTCACTCATAATGTTTGGACCATACACCGCACACAATTCACGATTAATTTCGACTGCTGAGTAATTTTTCGCAATTTTACGCTACGCACTTCACACTTGGCGCGATTTTCTATTGGGGCATACGTTTACGGGTTAGAATTCGAGAACGCGCGGCCGTACGATACTCCCCTTGCACAGATAGAAGCGTACTGAATCACTGCGCACACTGATGTTAAAATGATGGGGCTACCCCCACTACTTATCGCGCTATACATAAACGGAGGTTATTTTGTGGACTATCCTCGTATAAATCTTTGCCGTGTTTATTTCAACTCTTTTTTCAAACGGTCTAATTATGTAAGAATAGGTTTGTGTAATAAAGTATTCTAAAACAGATCATCCTATTAGTATTTTACCTAAGTGCCTTGTGTTTCTATTGTCTTTAATTACAAAATTATTCTTTCTAGGTGTGTGTCATTTGGCGTATTATAAAGACTATGTACAGTGAAGAATTTTATGAACCTACGACTAGTCATTTATGTGGAGATAATAAATATTGTTTTAAAATGCAAGGAATGAATTTTCCTAATGACTACAGTAGCGAGGATCAGAGATCAAAAGGTATACTATTGAAGTTAACTACCTTGAGAAAATTGGTTTCTCTAGATATAAACGTAAAAAATCACTAGATGTCACTAGACTTTTTCCGCAGTCATAAATTATGTAGATACCATCTTAGTTTTTGTTAATAAAGAATGAAGAACTATTGAAATTTAAAAAAATGTAAAGCAATAGGTAAATTATATTTTATTTGTTACCGGTAATTACAACAATTTCTAGATGTATATATATATATATATATATATATATATATATATATATGAAAAATTTTGTGAAAAACTTATCTGCGCGGAATGTGCATATATCGATATTTCACTGTTTTTTACAGATCATCAGTGCACCTTACCGAAGACAGACATGATATTCACTTCTATACTACGTGTATATATACGAACTGTAATGAACTTCATGTGTATGAGAATTAATAATTATTAAATCTCATTTTACATGTGATGCAACAAATGCAACAAATTATAGCGACAATCACATGTAAAATGAGATTTAATAATTATTAATTCTCATACACATGAAGTTCATATATATATATATATATATATACCATGTGGCCGCGTGCGTCTACACTATAGCGATACCTGTAGTGTAAGCAAAACACACAGAGGTGTCCGTGTGTTAGAACGGTAAAGAAGTAGACGCAATGTTCCAATGTGTAGTCGCGCAAGCGCATTAGCTGTCGCTCCCGCATATGGGTGTTAGTTGCAATGTTTATATCGTCAGGCTAATGCGCTTGCGCGACTTCACATTGGAACATTGCATCTACTTTACCGTTCTAACACACGGACACCTCTGTGTGTTTTGCTTACACTACAGGTATCGCTATAGTGCAGTCGCACGCGGCCACATGGTATATATATTAAAAATAATAGACTTTTTATTGGTTTAGCGACCTTTTATTGAATTTTGATGTTTTATTCTACGACGTTTCGACTTTTATTATTATTCAGTCTTTTTCAAGTAACTAGAAACAAGAATTAATACAATGAAAACATGAGAACTGTGTTTGCTTTTGTGAGGCTGAATTAACAATTAAAGTAACAATTAAAATTAAAATTAGATTAAGGACTGAATTACCAATTAAATTAACAATTAAAGTTAAAATTAAAATTAGATTAATGATAGGTAAGGAAAAATTAAAGTGAACTCACCGTTTTTTTTGGGTTTCAAAAACACGCATTCTGTGCAACATGTGTTATCGGGGACATCCGAGACCTTTTTTTTATTAAGGACCGACCGCACTGGTTCGAATACTGTGTCTGTGGCTTTGGTTTGAGAGGTTAATTTCTGTTCTATTTTGGAATCAGCAAAGCGGTCAGGACCATGTTTAGGGGTATATAGTTAAAGTATTTACAAATGGGAACTGATAAAAAAATTTTTTATTTTTGGTTTGTGTTTGTGTGTGCGGGGGGGTTTTGATTTTATCTATTGTTTAATGAGTTGGTAATAGAGTTTAGAAAGTCCATCAATTTCGTTTCTGTCGTTGATTGTTCTGCTGCTTTAAAAAAACACCAATGACACTAAAACATAATTTTGATTTTGATAACACCAAAGTAATAACACAGAAAAAGAATACAAAAGCTAGGTAGGTCTTAGAAATGATCCATATTTTCAAAAACAGCAGAACAATCAACGACAGAAACGAAATTGATGGACTTTCTAAACTCTATTACCCACCCATTAAACAATAGATAAAATCAAAACCCCCCCGCACACACAAACACAAACCAAAAATAAAAAAATTTTTTATCAGTTCCCATTTGTAAATACTTTAACTATATACCCCTAAAAACGGTCCTAACCACTTTGCTAATTCCAAAATAGAGCAGAAATTAACCTCTCAAACCAAAGACACAGACACTTACAGTATTCGAACCAGTGCGGTCGGTCCTTAATAAAAAAAAGGTCTCGGATGTCCTCGATAACACATGTTGCACAGAATGCGTGTTTTTGTAACCCAAAAAAAACGGTGAGTTTATTGTCATTCAATGTTTCTTTACTGTATTTGTAGTTTATTTCAAATTTTCAATTCATTTATACAGATGTAATCACTTTAATTTTTCCTTACCTATCATTAATTTAATTTTAATTTTAATTTTAACTTTAATTGTTAATTTAATTGGTAATTCAGTCTTTAACCTAATTTTAATTTTAATTGTTAATTTAATTGTTAATTCAGTCTCACAAAAGCAAACACAGTTCTCATGTTTTCATTGTATTAATTCTTGTTTCTAGTTACTTGAAAAAGACTGAATAATAATAAAAGTCAAAACGTCGTAGAATAAAACATCAAAATTCAATAAAAGGTCGCTAAACCAATAAAAAGTCTATTATTTTTAATATTAAGACACGGCCAATAAAATAAATAAGAAAAATTAAATTCTTAAAAACACTAAATATATATATATATATATATATATATATATATATATATATACAGGTTTCTGTTATAGACTTTCTCAAAATGATTAGTGTAAGAGCGGCTTCAAAGTCACTTGTCAATACATATTTGGTTGTCTACCATGCAAGGCTAACCCTATGTGTAACTGTTCCTTTAGAAAAGCATTGAATAGAATTTCCTGTTATTATATCTAAAATAACTGATGTTATAGGAAACGCCTGATAATAAATATATGCTAATTGAAATCAATGTTATTGCCTAAAAAATCATTTACTTCATACAGTTGGGGAAAGCAGTGCAGCAAAACACAATACTGGTGAAGACGAAGGTGATCCCGACATTGATCAGACTGAACATGTTCCCGCCTTTTACGGATTTCCTACCTACAATAGCTTTAGATTCGGCATGCCAAAGGGAGACTTTTCATTTGGCGAAAACGAACTTGATATGGAACTGGACGCATTGAGTATAGGTACATTGTTATCATAAGGTTGAATCGATTTCTAATTTTTGCGTAGATTTTAGAAATAGTTTGCAACATTCTCAACATCTTAATCAACAACAAGATTGGACTCTACCCAATGAAGCATTTAACCTAAGACACGAAATATTGGACAGGTCTCCTCCACCTGAAAATTTTAGTCATTATTCACCCGATATTAATGATGAATGTCAGCAACCCCTGGCTCAATTCGAAGATCAAATTCCTACGTTAGTGTCGGTTTCGAGGCCTCTAGAAAAAGTACTCTGGGATCCCAGTAATATCGTCGTTGACGCTTTAAAATATCATGCGACCATGGGCGACATTCAAACTGCAGCCTGCGTATTGACTGTTTTAGGTGATCGAAGGAAATCTCTGAAAATGTTAGACGAAAGTACACAGGAACACTGGTTACTGGGTTATTTAGAATTATTGAATCGCTACAAATTGTGGAATGTAGCTACAGAGGTATGTATCATTTTTGTAAATTACAAAATTGGATCTTTTTGGCACACAGCATAAACTTTTGTGACCCTTTCTACCGATTTTCTAATTCTAGAATTGCAGCTATTCTCAGTTATAACTTTATAACTTTTTTCCTACACCATTTTGATAATGTAATATAAGAATTACATCATATTCGTAAATCTAAACTTTCAAAATTGATTTTACTAGTATTAAATTTAAAAAGGAACCATACCAAGCATTTAAAGGTGATGAACTAACGAATGTTTTTTCCTTTTACTTCTCAATTTTACTTACTTTGTCTTAAGTTAGTTCATTGTTAGGCGTAGGACTGTGGTGTTGGGTTAATTTTGGCTTTCGATTATTTTCTCTCGGGTTACATTCGAATTTCACTCCAAAGCCACTTTTTCGATGCTTTCTTTCCAGGTTTTCTTTGGCATCCCTCTTCTATTCCTCCCCTGAACCTTTGTTTTTAATACTTCTCCTTACTTTGCTACGATGCTAAAAAATCGTTTCGACAAAAAAAAACAAGAAAAGTCAAAAAACAAAGTTTCGGGCCACGTGGATTAGCCCAGCTCCAGCTACCCGCTCCTGCCAACGTCTAGCGGCCCACCCGGTTACTATGAAGCCTCCATTCAGGGGTGAGAAGACCCAAAGGTACAAGAAAAAAGATGAGGAAAGTGGAATAGGGCGCCACCGAATTTGGTACCGCCAGACACCGCAAATTCGGAAATATCGTAAGCAAAAGCTAGGCAAAACACGTGGCGGGTAAATGGCACAACCAAGCCGTCCGAAGCGATAACGAAAGAAAAGATAAGTTCATAATTCAGCTAAGTAACAAACACTACACTTTATTTTAAATTATGATAAACATATATGAAAGGTAAAACAAAAAAAATCACAAAATATCAAAATTATACCAAAACCAAAGTACAACGTAATATAGGTCTTAATTAATTATGTTCCAAACACAAGAAAAGAGAAAGCGAAACTACTATGTATGGAGTAAAATTAAAAAAAAACTGTATAAACTCTACCCACGTTTCGCGTAAACTGGTACTTCCAAAAAAATAGTGAGTCTTAATAAATCCCTGTAGACAGGAAAGCTACCACAACGATACTCTAATTAGGAGATAATTAAAGCCCTATAGTTAAGCAATCATGTGATGAACGAGAGCGGGATCACAACTGATCGAGTCAGTTTTACATCTCCGCGACAGATATCTGGCACTCGGTAATCGAAGTGGGGAAGAAAGCAATAAAACAAGCTAATACGCAATCACACCTACAGATACATGAACGTAAGCATATGAACTTACAGGTAGGTTCAAAATTAATAGAACCGAATAAAATAAAGAAAGACGCTAATTTGCGACAAAATAATTAAGTGTCTACATCTTCTGTCTAATATGGTTGTTAGATGAATCCCAATTGTTCTCTCTATGTTAATTTTTTCTAAGACATCTTATCTCTGAAACATTTATGCTTGGTAAGCATCCATCCACAACCCACTCCCATATATCAGCACTGCTATCATTACTTTTTGTCACTACTTCTACTTTTTTTTCTTTAGTATTTCTTTGTTTCCAATTTAATTTAAATGTAGTGAGTGAGTTAGTGTCCCAAAATTTGGAAAGTAATTGAAGATATTGACTATTTACTTTTGCATCTAATTTTCCGTTATTCTCCTAAACATTTGAATTTTGAGACTTGTTCTAATTTCAGGTTTCTAATCTTAATGTTATGTTTTTCATTTGTTTATATACCAGTTGATGCCATTGAAAATAATAGTGGACTTAGCACACAACGTTGTCGTAGTCACAGAATTTTGCTTCAGATTGCTATTTTTCAACGTGAGTTCTAATTACATTTTTTGTTTAATGTTTCGATGTTTATAAAACATAGGTAAACTTCAATTTCTCACTTATTTGTTCAATATAAAACGGAATCTTGTATGCTTTTATTGAATTTATCTCCTTCAAAGTACCCTTCTCGGCCAGTGATCCACTTGTCCCAACCTTGATTCCATGATTTGAAGCATTTTTAGAAGCCTTCTTTCGAAAGGGCCTGCAGCTGCTCCGTCGTGGCCCTCTAAATGTCGGGACTGGTGTCGAAAACGTTTTCCTTTCAGCATGGTTTTTATTTTTAGGAAGAGCCAGAATTCACATGGTGTTAAATCTGGAGAAGATGGTGGATGTAGACAGACAGGAACCTTTATTTCGGCCTAAAACTCGCGGATTATATGTGGAGGAAGAAAGCAAGAAAGAGGAAGCCAATAACTTCTTCCCATTTCCTAGTCTTTTTCTAAGTACATCGTTTTGCAAACGTTGCAGTATAATAGTTTACAGTTGTTGCCCTTGGAACGAACTCTGATCGTACTATGCCCTCACTATAAAAGAAATGCAATGAGCATGACCTTAACGTTCGACTTTGAGTGACGTGCCTTCTTAGGGCGAGGACAGACACTCGTTTTCCTTCGGAAATTTCTTCATTTCCGTGCAAACTGACACACAAAATATCCTTTCTGTTCGCCAATCGAAAATCTGAGAACAAATTTTACACTCACTCATTTCACTTGCAAATTATCGGTTAAAATGCTTTGCACCGACCTGTACGAGAGTTCTTTGGAAAACTCTCAAGTAGTCAGTCGCCGTTCGAACGAACCATTTTTGGCACTTTTTGTTTGCACGTTTTCGTCTGTTTTTAAGGTCGAAGGACGTCACGACCGTTAATCGTCTTCAACCGACTCATTTCTGCTTTTAAACCGCTCATGTCACTTGTAAACAGTCATCACATTATCGCTATATACTGATTTAGGCATTTTATGGGTTTTTTGCAATTTAAAAAAGTTAATGTTAACGCGTTGTTCTAAATCCATGATGTGCACACTACCTCACTCTTCCGTCATTGTAAGCAGATTGACAAGTCACAACTTGTTCTGACGTGTCACTGACTGTCGCAACGAATCAAACTATCGAATTTATTATTTCAAATAAATATAGCATCAGTAGTTGCTGCTATAAAAATTCAATCACCATATTTTTTTTATCTTATGCAATGCCGGCATTTCATTTAATAGATTTAATAATAATGCTTCTTTTGCAGGTCCTCCCATGAATCTAATAATTATTATTAATGTCGTCGTGTCTTGTTGATCTTTCCCAGTTTTTTAAGTGGTTGCTCTACTGCAGCCTTTGTAATTTGTTGTATTGTTTGCTGGGTTTTGTTGTCTACTGTCTATTGTAATATTCACATGTGCTTCTTCAATATTTCTTGTCTTTTCAAAGTATTCGTTCCATATCTCCAGGATCTTATTCTCATCTGTTGTTATATTCTCCTTTTTATATTTTTCATCTAAATTTTAATGATTACACAGGCCTGCGTTTTTTAACTTTCTAAAAATTGTTTTAAATTTGATAGCTGATTCTTATGTGTTTTTGGGCGCTGAATCCAAATATGAACTCTATTTTTCTCCATCACGTAAGGATTTTTCACAAAAAGGCTTCAAATTATATTTTTTAAAAATTAAAAATAATTTTTAGTTACATTTTGAATTTATTTACAAAGGATATAAAAAACAAAATTACTTACAAATATCATTAAATCTAATGAAAAGAAACAGTAAAATACTATTTATGTCTTTACAAGTCCTTATAATATCTTTTTCTTTGTCTTTCCATACTCCTTTTTGTGCTTTTTCTTCTGTAATCTCGTTCTTTCGTAATCTCTCATGCTTATATTCCATCTTCCTTGGTATCTTCTCTCCATCTCTTTTAGGTCTTGGTGGAACCTTTTCCCCTGCTCCTCACTTACTGCACCAAGATTTTCAGGGAAGTAGTCGAGATGCGAATCTAGAAAATGCACCTTCAAACTCATGTTACAGCCTAAGGTTTTAATTTTTCTAACATATTTTACACAATATTTTTATAATCTTCATGTTTTTTGTTGCCAAGAAAATTTGTAACCACATTTTTGAAGGCTATCCATGCTTGTTTTTCTGCTTCCTCCATTTTAGATTCAAAATTTTCATCTTTCATAAGCTTTCTTATATCCGGCCCAACAAAAACACCCTCCTTTATCTTTGCTTCTGACAAGCGAGGAAACTGGCTGCAAAGATACTTGAAGCACTCTCCATCTTTTTTTAATGTCTTCACAAATTGTTTCATTAACCCTAGTTTTATATGTAATGGAGGAAGCAAAACTTTGCTCGGGTCTACTAAACTTTTTCTTTCAATGTTTTTCATTTCAGGTTGTAAGGTTTGTCTTGGTGGCCACATCTTTTTACAATAGTGCTGCTTTCTATCACGACTATCCCACTCACACAAAGAACTTTCAAATCACCACAAATTGTCCAGCCTTGATCCTTGTAACGAATTTTAATTAAAAGTAGCTCAAGATTTTCATAACTCTCTTTTAAATGAACTGAATGTCCCACTGGTACAGAAGCATATTTACTTCCATTGTGTAGAAGAACAGCCTTAAGGCTTCTTTTTGAAGAGTCAATAAAGAGTCTCCATTCAGAAACATTATATTCTACGTGGAATTGTTCCATGAGCCCGGGTACATCATTACAGAAAACTAGTGCATCTTCTTCGGAATAATATCGAGCAAACTCTTTTTCTCTGTTCCTAAACCAGTAAAATGTTGTGCCAGGTGCTAACAAATTTTTTTCTTTCAACCTTGAGCCTAAAAGCTCAGCTGAGTCCTTAGGAAGGTTTAAGTCCCTCACCAAATCATTTAATTCAGATTGGTCAAACAGTTTTGGCTCATCACTTCCAGTATCATAGTAATCACTTCCCTCATCCAGTTCACTTGCGCATGTACGTGAAACCATTTCGTCATCAGATACATCATCTAATGTATCTGGTAGTGAAGGAACAGGTACTTCTGGTCCATGAGGTATAGGACGTGTTGCGGATCGAAGGTTTGGGTAAACGATGTCCTTTTTGTTTTTTAAATTGAATCCGTGTACTACACACGAACAAAAATAACAATCATCGCTATGATTGATCGGTTCTCCAAACCATAGGCACTCCAAAGCGAAAAGACTGTTTTTTTCCTTGTGATCACTGGCGAAGCTCTTCAACACACACTAAACAAACTTTATGAGGAGCCCAAGGTTTGTCTTGGTCTCCTAATTTCACACCAAAATATACAAAATATACTTTTTTTACAAAATCTGTAATGTTTCTTTGTTGTTTTTTTACTGTAAACTTTCCACAAATATAGCAGAAGGAGTTGAGTACATTGACACAGCCTCTTGATGCCATTGGAATTTAATTTTAAAAAACTCGTAAAATAAAAATTAAATTAACTCAGCAACTAATCACAAATGTCAACTAATTACACAAATTCACACCACATTTGTAAAGAAGATATTGAATGAACTAACTGTTTTGTCTAGAATAGCAATATGTTTGTATTGGAGGTGGGGAGGTAGACATGCAGTAACAGGAAGATGATGAGTCAAGTCTTGCGACATGCTCAATTATTTCTATTTGTAACTTCTTTATCATAAATCTAGTGTATGTTTATTCAGAATATCAACTTCTTGCATCATCATAAGTAAAAAAATTATAATAGTTTATTTAAACAACGGTTTAACAAAATTGTCCTTTTCAAAAAGACTAATACATGCAGATAGGTCAAAAAAACCCAGATTGTAAATAAACCTTACGTGATGAAATTTTTTAAATAATTTTCCCATTTTCAGCACCAAAAAATCTATTGAAATCACTGTATAAAATCCAGACAATTTTACCATCGCAGGCCTGTGTTATTTATCGTATCTATATATTGTAAGCCGTTTTCATAAACTATCATTAAATGTTGTTCTTTTTTTAGGTGATAAAATTATCGTGGTTGCCATCGGTTAGCCAGTTAAATCAACAATCCACACGAATAAATACGAACTGCAGTCAATGCACAAAGCCGCTGCAAAGAATAGGCTGGCTCTGTGACAGATGCCATTCTTCAGAATACGCCCTCTGTAGTATTTGCCATCAAGTTGTAAAAGGACTATATGCATGGTGTCAAGGTTGTTCTCATGGTGGACACTTAGAACACATGCAGGAATGGATAAAAAAACATAAAGTTTGTCCAACTGGCTGTGGTCACGCATGTGAATATAGATAGACTGAAATTATTTTTAATGTATTGAATAATTATAAATATATTTAACTTTTAATATGGATTTTCTTTTCATCAACAGTAAATTACACATACTTCGCTTATAAATTCGACAGGTAATATTAAATTTATGTAACTTTTTGCTAACTTATCACTAGAGTATAGCAGGCAATAAATGAAAATTAACACTTATCCATTCAAATAGCGTTTTTAATATGCAGATGCACAAAGTGGATAAGATTGGTTAAATATTTACAATATCAGGTATGTTTCAATAGTTTGTTCATGTAACCGTGTTCACTGTGAGGAATAAATGTTCTTATATGCAGAAAACGACCATTTCATATTTAATAAGGTAATTAAACCATTTTTGAAAATACTTAACCGCTTTGTAGACCAACTATCACCAAAAATTTGTTATAATCCGGTAAAATTCGAATATTCGTAAACACACTATCTAACAATAACACTATTTCTTGCATTGCTGAATGTATGTAGCTGTTTGTACTGTCCACTATTTGCATTGACTCCTCTAATATCGACGAAGAACTTTGAATTCATTTAAGTGTTTCAACCAGTATTATAAAGATGTTAATATAAAAAATACATGCAAAAATTGAGATGCTTGTTGCCGCAATACACTTAAAAATTTAGGATCAAGGATGACAAAGGGGAATGATATTTCAATTTCATTGCGGTTAGATAGTAAGTAAATATTGGCAGTACCTGTAATTAGAAAAATTACTTGAAATACTTTTTCATGAATTTATTGCTGGTTTTCCGAAATTTCAATTTTTTCATTATACGAGTATTTAGACCTTCCTTTGTTGTTACTTCGGCAGTACATTCTTCTAGCTAGTAAAATTGAAACTGATGGTTTCAAAATTGAAACTGATGGTTTCAGAGTTCCATTGTCCGTACCATGACATTAAGAGGGGCACTTGGTCTATAGAAAACACAAGATAGCGCCACTGTAGAATTACAAGCTAATTTTATAAAATACTTTTTCATGTAAACAAAAATATAATCTAGAGAAAGGTATACTTTATTGGCTACTATACTATGCTGGTTGATATTGAAAATTCATAACATACGAATAGTGGTCTTAGATTTATAAGTTACGATTGCACTTTTACCTTATCCTAGATTTATCTATGAATTCTTTTGTTCCAATGAAAATATTTGTAAAATTAAGAGCCAATATAGTGTTTTGATTTTTATAACTATTTGACTTTATATTTCACCATATTTATATGCTTTAGAGCAGAGGCTCCCAAACTTTTTTTTCTCATAGACCACTTTGAAAGTTTTACTGGTTCCAGTGGACCCCTGCAGCTACATTTCTAGCATATTCTCAAAACTCGACAAAAAATGTGAAGATTAGATCTAACTATGGAAATTTGCGTTGCGGCTGAGTTATTGGTTAATTAATTAATTGATTGTGCTGTGAGTGGATGTCAAAAAAGTAAAGTTAGCCAATCAAAAAAGTGATTCCATCCAACTTTACTCCTTTGACATCTACTCACAGCACAAGAAACCAATCAATTCTCACATATTTTATTTAGAAAACTCCCCATTCGGAGTGGTAAAAATAAATAGAAAAATAGTATATTTCCTTGTGTTCTATTTATTCAAATATGTAATTATTACACTATTAATTATTATTGTTATCATATTACATTGTAATATGATAACAGTCGTAATATAATTAAAATTAAATATTAATATCGTAACGTAACTTCTACAATGACAATCACAAAATAGTCATAATTTTAGTGGGAGGGATGTACTTGATGGATTGACAGCAAATTATCAATATTTGGCTTCAGTTTTGTTAGGAATAACCGCAAATCTCCCCGTTCTGTGATATTCAATCTGCTCCTTTTTTTTGTTAAAAGGTTTGTAACGACACTAAAACTTTTCTCGACAAGATATGATGCGGGAAACGCTATCAAAAGCTTTCTCGCAATTCCCCACAGTCCAGGATATTTTTCGGGTATTTCTGCCTGCAGCCAAAATGTTTGATACCCTCTTTTAAATTTCACCTTCAGTTCCTCATTGGTGCTAAGCTCGAGTAGCTCCTCTTGTAATATCACATTCTCCACTTCCGTTACATCAAGTGGATTTATGATCCATGGTGGTATTTCCATCGTCAGAATATCTTCAAATCTGATTTTAAAGTCATCATGCAGGGCAATTAAATGTTGAACGTATGTGTGAATATCCTCATCAAGGCATTCTACCTGTGACAAGTTTGAAAACTGGAAAAATTCGCGCCGACTAATATTTTGCTTCATAAATTTCAATTTTCCAAGAAAAGCTGAAATTACACGCTTTGTTTTTATTAAATTGAGGCTGTCCCCTTGTAATTGTAAGTTAATGTCATTAAATTTTTTGAACAAATCTGTCAAATACGCGATGTCTGCTTTCAAATTGATCAGGTTTTCTAATAAATCTGGATCTTTACGTTCCAGAAACTCTAAAACTGACTCAAAAAGTGAGAAAAATCTTGCTAAACATGCACCTTTCGACAACCAGCGTACTTCAGTATGTAAGAGCAATCGTTGGAAGTCTTCATCATTTTCATCGCACAATTGTGCAAATAAACGCGTATTCAATGCATTGCTTCTTATTTTGTTAACTGCAGTAACAGTCGCTGAGCTTCTTAAAATATTATCTGCCTACATTGATAGCTGAACTCAAGCCAACATTTTAGTTCTTCACTATCGAAACCAGATAAATTTTCGTGGACCCCCGCTTACGAATTGTGAACCCCCATTTTCTTGTCACGCCAACGTAGACCCCCGTCGAGTCTCCCGTGGACCCCTGGGGGTCCACCTGGACCACTTTGGGAATCAATGCTTTAGAGGTACATTACTAGTCTACTTCGAATGCAGAACCAACTATTACCTGTGCCTAAAAGAAACTCGTGAGTGGAATATGATAAAAACTAAGAAATATAAAACTTTTATATTCTATTGTTTAATTTAACATATATATTGTTATATCATACATGATTATTAGAGAACGGACATTCTTACCACATGACTAAGTTCTCCGAATACAATAGCCGTTGTCCATTGTTAACGCTGCGAAAATCAGGTGGCCGAGAAAGTCAAACACAAATACTTCATTGTATTACGCCGGGATGTACTCAGCGAAGTTTATAAACATTTCCGATTGCGTTTAATGGAATATATCCTCCGAATACAATAGCTGGGTTGTCCATTGT
This sequence comes from Melolontha melolontha, assembly GCA_935421215.2. NCBI lineage: Eukaryota > Metazoa > Arthropoda > Insecta > Coleoptera > Scarabaeidae > Melolontha > Melolontha melolontha. Next base: position 156,156,466 of record OW285239.1, read on the forward strand.
TATCGCAACGGACCAGATGGCCGGGTAAGACTAACAAATACTTCATTGAATTACGCCGAGTCATGTGGTAAGAATGTCCGTTCTCTAATTATTAATATTGACTGTTATAAACTATTTACATTCCTTCCGTTTTTTATTCTCAAACATTGATATTATATTTATTAAATTTTGCAAAATAAAAGTGCTAATACAATTGCCTTTATTAGTTAGCATAAACTATGTATTTTTTTAAATTATATAGTGATAAATATACAATATTAACATTCTAAACAGTTTAAGATATAACCTAAATGACATCTGTAAGAAAGCAGATTTATGAAGTTTTTAAGTATAGGGAATCCAAACCACGTGATCAAAATGTTTTGTTTGTCCACAGCCGCCATATTGAGTCACGTGGTTTAAATGGAAATCGTATATAAAACATAAATCTTTGAATGAAACGTTCATTTGATAGTTTGAAACTTTATTAAATTCTTTGAAGTAGTATGCTATTTGGCAAAGATTTTTTAAAATGCAAAGTTATTATTTAAAGAAATTATAGGAGAAAGGTTACGTTATAATATCAATTATTATTTAACATATCGCATTTTTTAACAGGTATCAAATCAAACTCAAATTAATAGACAATTTGGATCCATTCACTTTTAAATTAGATAACTTTGTAATATCCTCTCCTTTTATTGCAGCTAACCATTTCTCTCTACGTTTTCATGATAATTTATTTAAATGAGTTAGAAACCTTGTATTTCTGATGGCTGGCACTGAATAAAAACTAACATTGTCTTGATTTGATCGACTATTACAACCAACTACTAAACAAGTCACAGGCATTGTTCTTTTGAAACCTTTCCCAGATACTTCTAAACTCTTTCAATAGATAATATCTTATATTAACTAAGATAAGCACTTAAAAACAAACACAGTATATTAAATTGTTTTTTAAAATAAATAAACTTTTTGTTACACCTAAATCAACTGTTTGCCCACATATTGGATTTAGTTTGACAGGTCGTTAGATTGGCTTGGTGTACTATAACCTATAAACCAAATAACAATTATTTGCAAAATGTAAACAATAGATTTGTCAACGTTCTGTGACGCACATTGATAACGTGAATGATCTGTTATCGTAAAAATACTATATTCGTTCTGTAAACCAAAAACATAAATATTTTGAAGGTATAGACGAGAATAAACATTATTTTATTAAAAGTATTTTCAAAATTTTATAAATGTATCTTGTCAGCTGAAAAAATTCATAAGCATACAATAAACTAAGTAAATGTCTATTTTTTTTCCTGTTTTAAGTTTGAAGTCGATTTGATCTTTCGCGCTCAATTACCACATGCGCAGTGAATTTGGAGTATTAGCGATAGTCGCAACGCGTTGTAAGAATCTGCTTCAAATTTATTCGCATCTTAAAAATTTTCCGGTATTAGTAGTGCATGCGCAGTATGCTTCGAGCCTTGTAGTCTCAAATTTACACAAATACAAAACAAATTAAAAAACTACATTATCCTGACATCTATTGGCTTGTGACAGAATCTTCATCCCAAGTGACTCTCTTAAACAGATTTTTTGCTAAATTGTCCAATTAGATAATTTCCAGTTCATGAACTTATTTCCGAGAGTAAAATAATTCATTATCTAATAAATTAAACGGTAGATTACACGTAATCACGGTTAATCCTAAATCGAATATCAAGCCATCTTTTTTAAAATTTTTGTGCTGTGCACCAGGCGCGGCTCGTGATGACGTATTTCGGAGTGCAAGTACAATGATGCGAGTGCCTCGTGTGTTTTCGGTGTTTACTAAGAAAACGTTACAGTTACTACACGAGAATACACGAAGCACTCGGATCAATGTACTTGCACTCCCAAATACGTCATCACGAGCCGCGCCTGCTGTGCACTATCCACATGTTTCTTCAATTCAAATCTATTCCGGAACGTCACAGCTTTGTCACAAACTTCACAAATTATTTTATTTCACAGATAAATTTCTGTACTTTGTGAACTGCTCTATTAACGTTCGTAATTGTGACATTAAACTGAACCGTACAAAACTCTTAAAATAATAGAGAATCGTATAACGAGGTATATGCTCGGCTCGAAGAACGATAGCTCATTCCACATTTTTAAAGCACATGCTGACCGCTAGGCTACACGGTCGTTACGTGACGTCTTTTAGATGCAAAATAAATCATAATTTTTAAACAATTTCAATTTTAATATGAAATTTTATGACTCATGATTTGATAATTAAAACTAGGGATGTTTGTGCTTTGGATATGATACTCAATGCTTTTATTCTGGATAGTTTCTCACATAAATAAATAAGTGTAAAACCTACATTTTCAAAGGAAAATAGAACAAACTATGGTTTATAATAAATAAATACGTGTATTTATCAAACATTACCTAGTGTGACATTATATTTACATGTATTTCAGTATACATAAACTTTTATTATGTTTTTTTTGTTACATACATAAGTTAATGGCACATATACTTTTATAGTGCGAAAGAAAATTCTTCCTAAATTTTAATAATATTCATATGTATGTATAGATATATATACGCACTCAACCTTAAATATATATGTATATATACATATGGAGATAATATTCACAGCCATTCAATCAAAAAAATCACTGACCTCAACCACTATATTATAAACATGCTGTGTTTGATAGCACAAATATTTCTCTTTAATATTTTATAGAAATTTTTTATTATGACTTGAAATTCTGCAGTACATATCTTCCCTAAAAACATTATGCTGTTTATATATTATCTAATAAACATTTACAATTTTTCACACCTAAACGAATATTTTTTTTTAACAGCATTATTCACAATTAACACATATAATGCGAAATTTGTCTTTTTACAATTTACATTACAAGGATTATTTTTACTTAATTTTTATTACAGATCCACACTAAATTTTTAACAAATAAATAGGCTATACATGTGCAGATATTACAGATGGGTTTTAACCGATAATAAAGGTACAGGATTGATATAAAACTATAATAGATTGACTTAGTTAATCGGAAATTTGTTATAAAATAAAATTGTATATACATTCATTTACTATTAAATTATGAAGTTTATTTAGAAATTGTTGCCACATTGATTTCATTGATTCCTATAAATAAATCTGCTTAAGTTTAGGATAATTTTTACTTCATTTTAATTAGATCCTGCTTATACGTATATTAGTGTTTTATTAATAGAGATATGTTTGAATTTAGGTGCAGTGATTGTCAGATTATATGTCAGAATTCGAATACATCAGTTAATTCGTAATTGAATAAAGTTACTACTCAAATCTAATGAAATAATTTCCAAAAGAATAAACATGGATTTTTTAGGAATGTTTTTTAAAATACTAATAATTTATAATCACAATTAACGATTCAAATATCACCAATTTCTTTAACATCTAATTAGTAATTTTAAATGTAAAATAGTAGTATAATGCAGTGTTTCTCAGTCTATGACTTTTTCATGGATTTCGCGGCCACTCCAGAAAAATAAAAGTTAAAATTAAATTTGAAAAACAAGAAACAAAAAGAATAAAAATACGGAAATTTGACAAATTAAATTTCCCGCCTCTTCTAGTAGATGCTTTGGTCATTCTGCTGCAACTGTTTTTTCAGCAAGAAGAATAATAAACAAATATGTATTTGACTTGGAATTGATTAAATTGGAAGAGCCGATTTATTATATATGGACCATTTTATAAAAACTTGCTTATTTATGACTGTTTCACATAGTAAGTAGCACGTTACCTTTCTTTTTTCAGTTTGATTATTTTTTTCTAGACATTTCTGTCTAGTTTTGAAATCTAGCAAAAAGTATGTTTCCAACACTGTCATTCTAACCAATAATATTTTATCATGCAATTTTGTTTAAATAACGTTTTTATTTTAATTTGCATACCTAGAAACACTTCACCTTTTTAATTTTATGTACTGTAAATTGTTTATTATTTTACCAAAGAAGATTATGCAAAATAATTTAGAAAATGTGAAACTGACTAAATCAAATTTCAGTATTTAATGTAAGAATATATTATGTACAAGTGAGTTTGAAAATATCTGATCATTCAAATGGTGTTTAAAGTTAACTACTTTATCTAAACCACACTATGCTCACAATTGAACAATATTGGTTGAAGATAGTGAAAATAAATCATAATCTATATAATATCCTCGTCAATTGAAACATTAGATTAGGTGAATACTAACATGGTATTACTAGAAACAATCCTGTTATTCTAATTAAATGTTTTATAGAAAAATATGACTGAAATGGTCTAGGATGAAACTAATATAAACATTGAACAATTTGATGCAAATTTGTACGTAACTTCCTACTTATAATACACGGACTGTATATCAGAAAAAAAACTATGCTTCAGCCTTAATTTACATCACTTCTTTTTAGAGTTTAAAACCACAAACAAAATCGAGGAAACTTTTTGTATAGAAAGCCAAATTGAATCTTATAAAAATTAATAATACATTCACTAATTAAAAAGTTACGAGACTACACAACTGATACATAGATAACAGTATTACTATTGTATCATCTACATATTGTAATGGCTATTATAAAACAGATTGCAAACAAAATTAATTTTGAAGTTAACTTTGAGTTATTTACTTTACATAGTCTTGTATGGAGAATTTTATTGAAGATTTGAAAATTTATTGGAGTTAATCAAGCTTCTCGTGACAAATCAGAGAAAATGAAAATGTAGGCATTTGACAACTTCATAAAGATCATGTAAGATCATGTTTCAGATAAAAAGAAAAATTGCTACTGAAACCTCAAGTCATTAAAAATTTTGTACACCAAATAGATGTATCTCCTTTTTCTTGTGAAGAACTAAATATGCATCGAATATTGCATTGATTACATACTTGTCTTTCAGTTTGATTGAAGTGTATTGAAAGTAAAAGAAAGAGGCTTATTGAAAAAAAGGTAAAACTTTAGTGCTATCATTTTAAAGTAATCTCAAAGTGTTGCAATAGAAGTTATTAAGTTAGTTTTAATTTGAATATGATAAAGTAGAACTATAAAGTTAGTCTCGAGCATAGATATATACAGTGACTCAAAAACTTTCTTAAAACAACAATGAGGCTGCAAGTTTCTTGAAATATGAGAAAAATTGATGTTAGTATAAGAAAGATGTTTCTTAATAACACATGAAACATTTGATATATGCTAATATTCAAGTAAGCAAGCAATTTAAACATACGTGCCTGTACGAAATATGCTCCAAAATACTTGTATTGAAGTTAAAACAAGTAATCAAAAGGTGATCGATGTTCTGTTATTAGGTTAGACAGGTAGTAGGCATTTTTTTAATGTTTGATTGAAGCGCCCAAACTTAACAGCGTCCTTACCGCAGCTTCAACAATTTTCCGAATTGAAGCAAATGTAACTGAATTGCTTCATCATACATACTTTTAAATCAAAAATGAATAAAATGAAAGGATCAGACACAATTTAGTGAGAATTTCTTGATGATCCAAAGCCATCATGAGAGTTATTGACTTCATTCGTACCCCTACAAGCCTCTTATGTAAGATAATAATTTCAATTAATCAGCTGTCAAGAATATGTGTACTAAATATTTTTGGAAAAAAATTATTGGAACCTCCAGAGGACCTTAAATGAAATAATTTTTTCTAATAAAGTTATTGGGGGAACTTAGTGGAATGTTACAATTACATAAAATACGTTACTTATCTTCTTATATCTATGCAACCAACATATTTACCAAATTTTGGTCATTAATAACCATTTTGAGTATATAACAATGTAAAACAAACATAATTTTTATTTATAATAATGACGAATGTATAGCATTGCCAGATAACTTGAGCGAGCGGAGGGGTAAGTTCGCGCAGGATTAGAAGTATTGGGGACATTTGTATTTAGTTTTAATAATAAATTAATAATTTATTAGAGTAAAATTTATAACATGATTGTTTATAAAAACGGCTTCTGCGCACCCCCTTCTCACGCCATCTTATTTGGCGTTTGCTATATTTAAATATATTTTTCAAATGTATTCTTCACCAACAAATGTGTTCGTGTATGTGACCAGCATTACAAATATTTCGTTATGTTTTGTTTGTGTCGGATAAAGGTATAAGTAACATATAAAGTGCGTAACGTATTTTATTTAATTGTAGCGTTGCAGTATGTTTCCCCCAACAACTTTATTAGAAAAACTTGTTTCATTTGAGGTCCTCTAGACGTTCAGTATATTTTTTACCAAAAATATTTGGTACACGTATTCTTGATATTAGCATTTTTCAAATTTTATTTTACTATTTTGAATCGATCTTTTACCAAAATGAAAAACTACTATTGGTATTTCTTCAGACACATAATTATCTTCATATTTAATGCGAGTCTTGCTGATGTAATAAAATATTGTTATATATTATTATATTCAGTCGCTAGTTTGTATATTGACTGTGGTACAAATTTATTTAAAACATACTTTTAATTGTTTTTCAATCAATGTGGCGACAATAAATTTTAATAAATATTGATAATACACAGCAACATTTTTAGAGATTTATAAAAAATATAAATATAATTCCGTTTAAACGAAATATTAATTTTGCACTTTTTTCAACATACACTATACACTAATGATATACAATTAAACGATGCTTTCTTTCTCAGTTTGTAAATTATTAAATTCGTTGAGTACAGTGTTGCTGGCCTTCAGTCCATTACCGTTAAACAGTCCGACCAACCAGTTCTTTATAGAGGGTTTCAATATATTTTTCTTATTTGGCGCTTCTTCCATTACTTGATCAGATGGTCTAACCGTCTCTAAAGAACGCCACCTTTTCGAAATTAATTCTTCATTACCTTCATCAGTCCCACTGCCTAATCGTTTTCTATGCACAATAGTTGGATTTATATCACTATGTAATAAGGGTACTTGTACGTCTTCTACTAAACTAACATTATCATCATGGGACATATCGATGATATTCCCATTTGGGAAATTATTATTTAAAAGTTTATCTTCTGGCATGGCTATAATTTGTATGTTACCGTACTTATCGCAATTTTCTAACGATTTCGTGCTAAGACTTGCCGTTTTTAAAAGTTTATTGATTATCTGGGAGTTTTTAGTTTTAACTAGAGGTAATGGATCTAAAGATTTTGACTCTCTGACTTTGTTGAGTGCACCCTGACTTTTACTGGGTTCATCACAACTAGACGCAATACTGGACAACACACGACGAGGTCTTAACCCCTTCCTACTTTCTAAATCATTCACTTCGATCACTTGACTACCGAATGTCGAAATAACAGTTGTTTTAAAACCGATGTCTGGTATGTGTAAAGCATTACGATTGAATTTGTTGATATGTCTGTTTGGAACTGGACTGGAATTGTATAATGTGGAACTGCTTTCTATATCGACACTTGTACCTGAAATGATCAATATTCATGTAATTTAAATGTCTATTAAAATAATATTCATACGCATGCGTTAAGTTACATTACACTTTTTTCGTACTAGAAACTTGAACAAGTTCTTGTACAATATTTCATACAAGTTTTAATTTATGCTATGTTGAATAGAGGACACCAAACTTTGAGTGCGTTACCAACGTAAAATAATAATGTCTGTTTGTCTATTATACCGGGTGTATTATGAAAAACCTTTCGTGCTGTAACTTTTTTATTTTTTATCCGAATGTAATAAATTATACGTCGAACTAAATCGTTTTAAAAACACTGTAACGTGATCCGCTTTGAATTTTTTTTTACACTTTGTTTTTGACAGACAGCTGCAAACTGTGTTTTTTTAAATTGCACTATACTTTTTTTTTCCTTGTTCAAATATATTACTTTTTTTGAATATGAAACTGTAAACGATATCCTTGTATGAAAAAAAAAGACGAGACATTGTAGGTTTTTTTTTAGTTCGATTTATTCTGGTTTTTCCGAACACAGAGGTTTCTTAAATGCATTTTAAATACTCTATTTCATTTTATTACCAGCAAATGCCTTTTAAAATCACTTACATTCAATACTATATAGCCCATAAAGGATTACAAACCAATGTTATCAGTGAGCGGTGGGTCAACAACAACAATTACAGTATTTATTTTAAAAATTTAAAAATCAAGCAGTCATATTGAACGATAAAAGTGCAATCCAAATTTACGAAGAGAGCTGTGACATCTGTCAGTCACACATTCATTATAACATTTTCAACCATTTATTTCTAAATTTTGTTATTGAAATGGATAATGGCGAATGTGTGGATGCGATTCAAGCATATTTTGAATGCGGAACAAATTCTGCAGCTGCTTTGCGACTTTATGGAAATCGTTTTCCTGACAAACTGCGTCCAAGTGCCGATAAGTTTGGAAGGCTCGTGCGAAATTTACGAAATTTTGGATTATTCAAAAAACCGAAAATAAACGCACGTGTAATTCAAGATCAAAATTTAGAATGAAGTGTCTTGGTCTATGTGGAAGAAAACACTAATACGTCTACGCGAGAAATTGCTCACTACATGCAGGTATCGCATTCTACAGTTCAGTACATTCTGAAGAAGCACAAGTTCTTTCCTTATAAACCACGGAATTGCTCACTACATGCAGGTATCGCATTCTACAGTTCAGTACATTCTGAAGAAGCACAAGTTCTTTCCTTATAAACCACGGAAGGTGCATGCTCTCGGTGAAAACGACCCTCAACGAAGGGTTCAACTCTGCACGGTTTTCATGAATAAACTAAGGGAAGATCCAATTTTTTATCGTCGTGTGTTGTGGTCAGATGAATGCACTTTTGGGAAAAATGGTGTATTCAACAGAAATAATCATCGCCATTGGAGTACTGAAAATAACCATGTTGTGATGCAACACAATTTTCAAAATCGGTTCAGTGTAAATGTATGGTGTGGCATTTTAGGCGATAGAGTAGTAGGGCCTTTTTTTGTGGAGGGTAATCTAAACCAAGAAAAGTATAATAATTTGTTACGCAATGAATTAGGCGATTATTTAGATGAGTTGCCACTTGCTGAGTTAAACAGGGTGGTGTTCCAACAGGACGGTGCCACACCCCATAATGCACGAATGAATACTGATTTTCTAAATAATTATTTTGGCGTCAGATGGATGGGCACTTACGGACCTATTCGATGGCCTGCTAGGTCGCCAGATCTGAATCCACTGGATTTCTTTCTGTGGTCTTACATTCAAGATCATGTCTATTTGACTCCACCTGATACCATAGATGATTTAGTAAGAAGGATAGTACAAGTATGTGATGAAATACCACCAAATCTTATATTAAACGCAGCAGTTGGAGTTAATAGAAGGTGTCAAATGTGTCTGGAACAAAATGGGGCCAATTTCGAACATTTGATTCATTCAAATATATGATAGCTTGATTTCTGTAAATTTCGTAGTTTTTTTTTAATAATAATAAATTTGTCACTCAATTTAATGGAGGTGTCTTCAGGAAATAAATGTTTATTAGAATAAGTAAAAAAAAATATGTAGTACAATTTAAAAAAAAATTTTTACTACTGTCTGTCAAAAACGAAATGTCAAAAAAATTTGTTTTTAAAAACCAGGTTACAGTGCTTTAAAAACGATTTAGTTTGACATATCATTCATTAAAATCAGATAAAATATAAAAAGCTACAGCCCCAAAGGTTTTTCATAATACACCCGGTATATTTGACGTTTAGACGGGTTGTGGTTATTTGTTAGCTCTTATAGATACATAAATATTTAAAAAATTAATTCGAAAACCGTTATATCGGGGCCCATATTATGTTACTGGACATTTTTACACAATTTCTATTAATTTCCAAATCAAAACAAACACTATGTAACCAATTATTATATGATTTTTATTTAAAATGAACAGTTGGTACAAACGAAATGGTGATTAATGCGCGAGTTTAGCATGAAACTTGGATTGAAAAGTTGGATCGGATCTAGTTTTGTAGTTTAGAAACTTTGATGTGTTTCTTCTGAATTACACTATCAAAGTTTCGACAAGTATAGCAAGCGCCAATTAAGTTGGCGCGAGGAGGGGTAAGTTCGCGCTGGATTAGAAGTAGTGGGGAGATTTGAATTTGGTTTTACATCAAATTGCAATATACCGTAGGTGGCAATGCCAGATAATTCTAACCTCTTCGAGAAAAAAAATAATTAAACAGATTTAAAAAACATCAAACACAAAATTTGATATAAATAATGATTGTAATGTTTAAACAGGTTTTTAAGAATATTTTTATAAGCATCGTAACAAAATCTGTAAGCCTCGTAAGTCGGGAAAGTTATTATATTCTGTCAATCGTCAATGACAAATATGTTCTGACAATTACTTGAGTAGTGGGGGTGGACGTTTTTAAAAACGGCTTCTGTGCACTCCCTCCTAGCGCCAACTTAATTGGCGCTTCTTATACATCTAGTTTGAAAACTTGTCCAGGTTTCTAGACGAAAAAAGTGTAATGTAACTAAAACTTTAGTAAAGATTCATGTACATGTATTAAAGTATATTGGCTGTGCCTTCTGATCGCTGGTAGACAATAACATCATGGTAGATACTTCAGATGATCATGCCAGATACGTCAGTTTATCTGTAAGATAATTTTTTTCCAAAATGAAGAATCATTTTCGCCATTTTATGTTGTACGCGTTTCGAAAGAGAGTGAATGTTGGCACCGCAACAGAAAACATTCAGAACGCTTCGAATAGTTAAAAAAATGGTTTGTCAGATTTACAAATGGAGATTTTAATTTTTATGATCAACTTCGCTCTGGGTGGCCTTTCAGTATTGATGATGTCGTTTTGTGTGACTTAGAAGAACAAAGCCCGTGAATTAGAACCGAAGAGATTGCTGATAGACTGATCATTGAAAAATCGTTTGCATTTCGCTTTCTAAATAAATTTAGATTTACTTTTAAGCTTGGAAGATAGGCACCGCATTCTTTAACGAAACAAAATAACCTGGTCTTTGCAGTAATATCGCTGCTTGAATGGCATTAACAGGAAGTATTTTTGGTTCGAATTGCAACAGGTAACGAAAGTAGATTCCATACGAGAACTCTAACGAAAAATCAGCTAGAAACAAGCTAGTAAAAGTGTAGATATAGTGGCAAAAACCTAGCTTGTATACAGTTAAAGTGTTATTCTAAGTGAGGGGATTGCAAAGGAATCATTTTGTTCAAGCCTCTTCCACAGGGGAATTATTTTGTTTGAACCTCTTCCACCTGACAAAATAACTACAGTGGACATATACTGCAGCAAGATGAATACGGAAATTTACAAAGAACGTCCCATTTGGCGAATTGAAAAGGCGCCGTCTTCTGTATTATATATTAGATTTCTAAATAGAACCTTCCAGGATTTATTTTTGGAGTAAATGATTTGGAGAATTATCTGAATTGAACATCTGAAGTCGCACCTGATTCCTTATCGAGAAGTTATGAGTTTACATATCGTTCGAGAGATGTGTGGGCGAAACAAGTTTTGAAAAATAAACGTGCAGCAGATCTCAAAAAGTAGTTTTACTTTGTAATCGAAAAAAATACCTCTTGGAACACTAGAATGCCTTCTGCTAATCATTCCGCTAATCATTAAGCCACCCATACCAGCACAAAACGATGCTTGTCTTGAATCATTGTTAAGTTTTGGACTTCTTCTGGGTCTGCAGAATAATGGAGGCAGTTCACCTAAATCAACTTCTCTTTTCTGAATCGCCCTTTCAGTCGCTCCAACAAGCCAAAATGTCCTTACTTCCCCTTTTCCTTTCATGTGCACCAAACCTCTATCTTCTATACAATATCCTCCCAGTTTTTCTAGTGCTTCCTTGCATTGTAAGCTAATATGTATTTTTAAAGGTTCACCGTTACTTTCCATCCTGGACGCAGTGTTTACTGTGTCACCAAATAAACAATATCGAGGCATTGTTAATCCAACAACTCCAGCAACCACTGGTCCTAAAAATTGTAATATTTAAACATAATAGACAATAGATTTGAATTATTATTGTACCGGTATGAATTCCTATTCTTAACTTAAGAGTTTCTTTTGGTCTATGAGGTATTGAATGGCCCTTAACCGCAGCTAGAAGTTCTAAAGCCATGGAAGCTATTTCTCCAGCGTGTTTATCGCCATTTCTTACGGGTAATCCGGACACCTCAATAACACAATAAAAATAAATATTAGGTGATTTACAGAATGAAATATGAAAAACCAGTACTATAACTATAGAATATGTGGGTAGATATTTAACCATAATTGACAAAATGTTTACTCTTAAAAATACTTACCACCATGTAAGCATCGCCTATTGTTTCGACTTTGTAAACATCATATCCTTTAATAATTCGGTCGAATACAGTATAGAGATCATTTAAAAAATTAACTACCTGTAACAATACATTTTATATTAGCAACGAAAACTAATAACTAGAGCTGAGGATGTTTGCGGTATAACCATGGTTATATCATGTAACCATAGTAATTTACTATGGTTACATGATATAACCATGGTTATACCGCAAACATCCTCAGCTCTACTAATAACATTTGAAATGATGGGCTACTCTTTTTTCAAAGTATTTTGCAAAATAAAGTGAGCAATGAGTTATCTTATTCCAAAATTTCAGTAATATAACTAACGACTGTTCATTTTAAAAATATTTAAGAATTAATTACAGTTTTTCCAAAAACTCTACAGCAAACAGTTTAAAGTCAAAGGATATTTAATGTGGGTGAGTAGATTTATAGTGAATATTTTGCTAATTACGTCCCGATCAGTCATTGGGATACTATGAATCCGATCACAGATACATGTTTGACAAGTTTGGTCTGAACTTTATGAAAGAAGAGAGCCAAAAAAGACTTTGTGGGACAGGTAGAGCGATTCTATGACAAATTATGAGTCGACAATCTTGAAAGAAGTTGTACGGTCCTATGTAAGTCACACGAGATTACTCGTACACAAGATATGTAAATTTGGCAACACCGTATCAGACAAGTGCCCTATCAGTTATCAGTAATCACTAGAGATCGGACACGAGAGGTTGATGACTCATCGCCCACGAGCGTACTATTGAAGATTTGTATTTTTAAAATTTTTAATTTTATTTATATAATTGTACTTATAATAATAAAACGGGTATATATACGGCTACAAAATACGAAATACATTTTTATTTGTTCATTTTGTAGTTCACGTTGAGTAAAGGAGTATTAATATTTACTTTCTCAATACTTTCTCAAGGTTCTCTTCTGTAAAATTTGTTCTCTTTGAATGAAATACATCATTGTAAATAGAAAACGTCCTTTCTGCATCGCAACTGGTTATAGGTGCATACTGGAAAAATTCTTTTATTTCCGCGTATTTTGCAGTTAGATGTTGTGGCATTGTCCCCATACACAATTGCCGCAATGTTATTAAATCTGGATTTCTATTAAACACTGCGTCTAACTTTTGCCGAGGGCCACATCCGAAGTCACTTGGAATACTTTTCAAATTATTAATAGCCACATCTAATGTCGTTAAACCATCATTTAATTTGAGATTTAGATTTTCAAAATAAGTGATTAGTTTTGGCAAATTTCCAAAGTGTTCCTGAAGAAAGTACACCTGATTTTTTAAATGTGGAATTTGTGTTAGTTCCTTGCACTCAGAAATACTCCGAGCATCGTCATTTAAACATGCAACGAAATTTTTTAATTATCGAAATTTTCTGCATAAAAACTAATAGCTTCCAACCATGTTTCCCATCTAGTTATTACTGGAGAGGGAGGCAGTGACAAAGATGGCAGTTTTTCCCTGTAAAGAGCTACTCTCAATGGTGCGTTTCTGAAAACTTTTTTAAAAGCGGATACAAGCAGATACTTCTGGAAAGGTGTCTGATATATTCACAGATTTTGTGGAGAGCATGTGCTACACAAGTAATTTGCAGCATATTAGAATGTTTCCTTTAATAGTCTGCCTGTTTTTAACATATATGCAGCACTGTCACTTACAAATAAAAGTACTCTTTCTTTGTACCTGTCGTAGGAGTGAAGTATTTTTTGAATATTCTCGTTAATGGTTTTAGCAACTGTTTCCGCATCAACTGTATTTATAACTTTTGTTGCTATTACATATGCGTTATATGGAATAGTTGGATGTAGTACACCTGCCACAACATTTACCACACAGCGTCCTAATATATCGACAGTTTCGTCGGTACTTATCCAGAGGTACTGATTTGAAAGATGGCTTCTAATTCGTTCTACTGCTTTCGTGTAGCACTTAGAAACATAATATTTGCGTAAGGTGGATTCATCAGAAACATTTCGACCAGTATATTTTTGGAGAAATATTTTTAAAGTTGGATTGTTAAGTTTATTTAATGGAATATTAGCCGCCATAAAAGTTTCACAGAGTTCTTCGTTAAAATTGTCAGATTCCAACGTTTCCAATTTCTATGCATGCATTTGCGATGCTAAATTGCTAATTGCTAATTGCGTACGTGCAATTTCATCGTATTTTTTAACGATATTTTACAGATTTCGAAATAAATTTCGGAATGACTAACAATGGACACAATCAGTATGACCGTCAATCCAACTCGATATTGTTTTACGATGCCGTTCTCGACGTTCTTCCATATCATATCTGAAAAAGTAACTTAACAATGCTCTAGATCTAAATAAATGAAAACTAAAAATATATGCGTATGTTATTGAAACTGAACGAAATTCAATGCACACTTACGTCGAAATAATTGGGAGAAGTAGATTCAATCAAACGGTATTAAACAGGATCTATCACAAAAATTACGATGTAATTAACAGTTAAAACTATGAAACCAAGAAACTAACTCACAGCACTTTATTTATCTTACGAAATATAATCTAAATAGACTAAATTATTAAAACTCCACACGCTTCTATCTACGCCCATGAAAACAGAAATTTAAGTGTAAATATCCAACAAAAAACGTCGCAATTCTCGATAAAAACAGATGTGCACGCTAGCCAGATCAATAGTGCATTCAATAACTGCGTGATGTACTTACAGATGTTGTAGACTATTTATATCGTCCGTCGCAATGACGGCGTCATTTCAAGCCGATGTGTCCGGTCTCTGGTAATCACTAAACCTACACAAACGAACGGTTATACGACACGACATTATTGTATCTGACTTGTGTACATGTAGCAATTTGAATAAATGTGTTTCTTTCTCACAAATGGAATTTCTGTAAAATACTCTATTGTATTGCCATAAATTAATATTAATACTTATTTCTTAGCGTTAATTAACATTCCGATTCGTAATCTAGGACGCTAGACCTATTCAATTCAGATTACGTGTCCGAATATTGATATATCACAATACAATAGAAGCAATCAATTTTAAAGCGGTATTTTACAGAAATATTGTTTATGGGGGAAAATATATATTTGTTTGGATTGCTACATGTACAACAGATAACATACATAATGTCGTTTTCTCTTTCCTTTGTCCAGGTTTAGTAATTACTTCAGTATTCATTATGAATTGACTAAACACCCAAATTAATAGTAATGTTATGTTAAGATACATATAAATAAATAAATAAAAAAGACCATAGGATTAATATCTGTTTCGCTCTATCTACAGTTTTCATCTAACCACTCTCTCCAAGGTCACGCATTATGCGCAGGTGCACTGTCATGCATGTAGAAAATATTTGGTCTCAGTTTCAATGAAATATTTTCCAGTACTTCTTCAAGACAATTTACATACTCAATTTAGCTCTGAAAAGAACTGATGAATATATAAAATGCAAAAAGCGAAAGTAAACAACCGAAAATCGTATAAACAATACATAAACGTCACCTATGGACATATAAAGATGATCAATTGTGGATTTTGATGCTTTTCTAGGGTGACGTTGCAACAATAATTTAATAGTTTACGTACTGCGTATCTTGTATAAAGAAATTCTTGAATTTTAGGTTGTGGTCATATCTTGGGATCAAATGAACATTGTGTAAATTATCAGAATGCAAATGTTTATTTTTGTGATATTTATGTTATATTAGAGGTAGTTTATACTTGTCATTATATCTTACTATGGATTGCAAAAGAGTATCTTTTTTCTAAAAGAATGTAAGCTTTGTCTTTCACAAATAAGAGAATGTTTTTCGATATGCGAGATTTTGACGCGTTAAATTTGTTAGTTTCTAAAAAAAACATAAGAATTAAGTGTTACCACACATAAGTCTAGTAATCAATTTGTACAACCAATCAATCATGCAAGGTATAGAAATCACTATTGCATAGCTATATTATGATCATATATTTCAAATTTACCTGTAATGGAGTGCTTTCAGCGGACATCGCAGTAAAACCAACAATATCGCTAAAATATATCGTAACAGGGTCAAACCATTCTGGCTCTATTC
Source organism: Melolontha melolontha (assembly GCA_935421215.2). NCBI lineage: Eukaryota > Metazoa > Arthropoda > Insecta > Coleoptera > Scarabaeidae > Melolontha > Melolontha melolontha. Next base: position 156,172,947 of record OW285239.1, read on the forward strand.
CGTAACCCATCGTTAATCTTTCCGCAACTGGTCTGTAAATATTTCGCGTATTAAATAACCTAGGTATACATTATAGGAAAAGCAATCTTACTTCGGTAACATGCGATGAAGTAAGTCGACCGTCTTCATTTTTTCTTCGTTCAAGAGGCGCGTTCTCTCTTGCACGAGTTCCTCTAAATGGTTAGCATACTTTACCATCATCTCCATCATCTGGTCCATAATGTTTCGATTTCTGCAAGAAATTATATATTATAAAACCTATATAAACTATGAACTATAAAAAGTAATATCTTACTTTCCTTCCTTCATTTTTTTCAGTCTGGTACGTATTGTCGGAAAATCAGGTCTTGAATCAGGATCCTGTGACCAACAGTCTTTTATGCATTGCATCACGTATTCTTCGCAACCGTTTTCCGAATTTAATAAAAGTTCTAATTCTGGCCTAAAGGATGGTTCGCCATCCTGTGGTTCGTGTTTCACTAATTCTATAATGTCTGCAAATTATTGATGGAAATTCATTAAAATTTTATTATTTGCAAAGATCACTGTTCGCACTAATTTCATACAAAATGTTAATGTTTATATATATATAGAAGAAAAAGACCAATAAAAAACTGGCCACGCGACACAGGATATATCGTAGGGAAACACCTGGGCGTTTATTTAAGCTGATTAAAAGTTAATTTTAAAGAAAAGGTAAAGGCAATGAAACCGATCATTAATTGAAAGAAATGATGACGATTAGATAAGTAAAAGATATAGTAGCTTATCTGCGGAGTTCAAAGACGTCGGCTCCGTTTTCCTGGATAAAGCGTCTCTAAAGGTGCAGAATAAGATGGTGTTAGTTGCCGGTGAATTGAAACCATCGAATAAAGCGTTCCATGGCTTTGCAAATTATTTACGAGGTAATGATTAACGTTTCTTTCCCTCAGTCAATCACTCAATTCCTCCCAGGGAGATATCGCATAGGCGATCAATTTCGGTATCGTTATCAATTAAAATCCCGCAAGGGGCCGTAATTCTCATAAATTACACCAAGGCTGCATTGATACGATACCCGTGATTGAGGTAAAACGTGACCTCGCTCAAGATCGGCTAACTTACGTCTCGTGCAAAGTTGAGAGCAGAGAGAGAGAGAGAGTTGAGAGCAAAGGTGAGAGTTTCGTACGTTTTGAAAAAGCAGGTACTGAGGTACGAGAAAAATAGAAAAAAAATTAAAAGAAATCAAATATATTAATAAATAAACGACTATCGATACCTATACAGATAGGTTCGTTGGAAACAGCACAAAATATATTAAAGAGAACATTAATTTATTACAAAAATAATCGTTATAATGCGTGGAGCGTTTCGGACACGTAACAATTCCCCTAACACTCCCTATAAAAAAAAAAGGAAGTTTACTTTTTTTTTTTTGAAGAAATTTTTTTGTTTTTACGAATTTTTTAATGGATTACAAGTAAGCTAACATAGACCTTAATGCCAAATAGGAACTCAGACAAGACTCGAGACAAGATATACTCAAGAGAAGATAAAGAGAAAACGGTAAGGTAACGAGCTATACCTTATCTCAAAGTAAATGTCAAAAGATAGATATTTCAAAACATACGGCAAGGAAAGAAAAATCGAAAAGGTTCAAAATAAAATAAAATAATCCCACAAGAGTCCCAACAATGAGAAACTCCCAAATAAAAGTAACATCCAAAAAAACTAAAAGAAAAAGGAATGAGATACTATTCGTCGACGATGTTCTTGACGAAAGAACTAACTAATCCGGACTCATTTTAGTCGCCTCTTACGACTTGGCAGATAGTACCAGACTGAGTATTCGTCTGGCCCCCAGACAGGCCACAAAGGGTTCTAGATGGAAGGAAACAATCAAACAGGTCTCCGTTTAGTCGCCTTTTACGACATGGTGGATTACACCAGACTGGGTATTCGTCAAGCCCCCAGACAGGCCACAAAGGGTTCTAGATGGAAGGAAACAAACAAACAGGTCTCCATTTAGTCGCCTTCTACGACATGGTGGATTACACCAGACTGAGTATTCGTCAAGCCCCAGACAGGCCACAAAAAGATCAGTGTTCAAAATGGATTGAACAGACCAAACTAACCAGGTCTCCGTTTAGTCGCCTTTTACGACATGGTGGATTACACCAGACTGGGTATTCGTGAGCCCCCAGACAGGCCGAAAAAAAAAGATCAGTGTTCAAGATGGAATGAACAGAACAAACTAACCAGGTCTTCGTCTAGTCGCCTTTTACGACATGGTGGATTACACCAGACTGAGTATTCGTAAGCCCCCAGACAGGCCAAAAGTAAGATATCAGGAAAGGGAAACGGAAGAGCGGTAGACACATAAACTAGCAAAAGAAATGACAGACTAACGTAATCAAGGTCAAGATAAGGGAACAAGGGTCGTCAACAGAACACAACCGGAACGTCACTCCACGTCGGGAGGATGAGCCTTTAAGTCTTTAATATGCCAAATAGAAGTCCGACCGGCATTATCAGTCAGTTGGTAGGTCCAAGGCGAGACAATACGAGTTATGGTAAAGGGACCGACAAACTTAGGAGCTAACTTCGCTGCAAATTGTTTAGAAGCGTCAGACAGAACATAAGTGCGCCTCCGGACTTGTTGATTTAATTGCAGCGGTTCAATTCTCCTGCGTAGATTATACTGATATGCACTTCGGGTATGAGCTTTCAGAATTCGAGCTTGAATGTCTCGATAGAGCTTAGCGAAGGCACGTTTTCTCTCATCGACAATAACCTCAAGATCTCGTTTGTCGGGTGGTATGAAAGTTTCCTCTCGACCATCGATGGAGACTTCTCGTCCGAAAGTGACGAAGTTAGGTGTTACACTGGTAACTTCATGCTTAGACGACCTGATGGCAAAGCCAATCTTAGGCAAGAAATTATCCCAAAGACGATGATTGTCTTTGACGTAAGCGGAGAGCATGGTTTTGATAACCCTATTGACTCTCTCGGTCGGATTGCCTTGGGGATGATAAGTCGCGGTAAACGCCAAATGGACGTGATAAGTTTCGGCAAGATCCTGCATAAGCTTGCTACGAAACTGTACTCCATTATCTACAATCAAGGATGAAGGAACTCCAAACATTAAAGACTTCATTCTCCAAAATCTGCGCAATCACTTTCGCAGTGGCGGTACGTAACGGGAATAACAAAACAAATTTACTAAAGGTATCACAGACAACTAAGATATAGGAAAAACCTTTACTAGATCGAGGTAAGGGACCAATAAAGATCAGCGCATGCAATCTGCCAAGGCCTAGTGGCAGTAACCCACTTTACTATCCAAGAGATGTCCAGCGGGAGCACGTTGTTCAGGCTTGGTGCTGACGTACACCGCACAATGTCGAACGAAATTGGCGATATTCGGCATGCATTTTCGGCCAATAATATTTTTGTGCAACACGAGCCAGTCTTAGTCACGCCTCCATGACCACAAGTAGGACGATCATGACACTGTTTAATAATTTCAGCGCGTTCAGTTTTGGGAGGTACAAGCCTCCATTCGCTCACTGGATAACCACAGGCGGGATAACGGGACATAACATGTTTATACAGGCGACCTTGTTCAACAAGCCAGAGAGGAAAATTTCGCGGTCGATGTTGCACTCTGTCAACCGTTCTGATCAACCAATTGTCCTGGACCTCAACAGGACAAACCTCAACATCATCAGCAGCTGGAACGCTGCCAGACAAAAAATCAGGAACGGCATGCTCAGAACCTTTCCTATGTATTACATACCTCATAATCAAATGGCATCAACCTTAATTGCCAGCGAGCTAATCGTCCTTGCGGATCTTTCAGACGATGTAGCCACAATAAGAGAATGACAATCGGTGATGACCTTAAAGTGAAAACCTTCTAGATAGGGACGTAATTTCTCTACAGACCAAATAATATGGAGTAATTCCCTTTCGGTTGCACTTTACTTCCGTTCCGATGGAGTAAGGGAACGAGAGAGATAACAAATAACCTTCTCTCCATCGTCGAAGTGTTGCGATAAGACAAAGCCGATACCGACTGCAGACGCGTCTGTGGCGAGATGGAACGTACGTGTAAAGTCGGGACAAGAATGGGTGCAGTCACTAAGCTTTCTTTCAAAGTCTTGAAGGCCTTTTCACACTGTTCGCTCCAACACCAACGTGCGTTCTTCTTAGTTAAAGCGGTGAGTGGCGAAACTACAGAAGCAAAATCCTTACACCACTTACGATACCAACTACACGTACCCACAAAACGACGTACTTCTTTAACTGTGCGCGGAGGTGGAATTCGCACGATAGACTCAACCTTATCGGGATCTCAACCTAATTTATCAACTACGAAACCTAAATACTTCAGCTGCGGCCTACAAAATTGACACTTGTCGAAACTAACTACTAAACCAGCAGCATGAAGACGATCAAAAACTAAACTTAAAGTGTTAACATGTGATTCAAAATCTTTGCTAACGACCACAATGTCATCAAGATAAACGAAAACAGAGGGCTGAAGTTCAGGGCCCAAGATAGAATCCATTAACCGTTGCCAAGTACCAGGGGCATTGGTTAATCCAAAACTCATGACCTTAAAACGATATAATCCTTTGGGGACAACAAAGGCAGTGAAATCCCTAGATTCCTCAGCGATAGGCACTTGATGATAAGCGCTCTTAATGTCGAGAGAACTGAGAAATTTGGCATCTCGTAACTGGTCCATAATAGAGGAAATGAGAGGTAGTGGATACGCATCTTTACGAGTGACAGCAGTGAGCTGTCGATAATCGACACAAAAGCGATGGGTGCCATCCTTTTTAGGAACCATACAGACTGGCGAAGACCAAGGGCTTCGACAGGGTTCAATGATGTCTGCAGCTAACATTTTTTGTATCTCGGTATCGATGATATGCTGTTTGGCTGGAGAAACTGGATAATAACGCTGCTTAATAGGCTTAGTGCCAGGAAGCACTTCGATAGTATGAGACACCAAATGCGTACGACCAAGACTATACTACTCATCAACGACTGCTTGTCGGCAATAAGTTGATCTAAAGTAAGGCGTTGAGCCTCAGACAAGGAAGGACTACTACAAATACTTTGAACGGAAACAGTGGGATCAGAACTCGAGAAATGCCAACAGTCATTTCGAAGATCAGGGACGATATCAAAAGAAATCCAGAAGTCAACTCCGAGAATTAGTTTATGCGTTAATTCAGGAATTACAAGAAAATCAACAAAGCCAGTCTTGCCTTCTAAAGAAACAGGCGCAGATATGACTCCGATACTAAAACATTTCTGGCCATTCGCTATGGTACTCTCGACAACCTGATGCCGTAACGATAAACCTAAACGAGACAACAAAGAATATCCTTCACCTCCCAGTAAGGGTTTATTAGCGCCAGAATCCAAAAGACCGGAAATCGTACAACCAGAGATAGAGATAGTGAGATATGGACGCTGGTCGCCAGCGACCCGGGACATTTCAAAATCAAGGTAAATTAAATTGCGATCGATATTACTCGAAACAGTGCTGTCGGGAGTGGCCACTCGACCACCTAGCGACTCCCGGAAGCGTTTCCCGAACATCGGGGACAAGTGCGAATAGTGACATTCGGTTCACCACACCGAAAGCAGAAAAGTCGTCGAGGTGCAGAACAGGAGCCATACATATGACCTACCTGCCCACAATTAAAGCATTTCGCCGTGTTAGAAGTGCCGGCCTGGACGGCGCTGACAGCGGCCTAGGCGAGTCTGTAACAGATGTGCTAACACAAGCTAAATCGGGTTCTACATAATTAGCACGACGACGAGAAGGCGGTTTATAGTGGTCAGCACGATGCTTCTTTAACTCGAGCTTGAGGCACTCGTCCTCTAGTTCAACCAAACTGCGAACGGTCGGTAATTGCATCGTATAAAATGGAGCTAAATTTCGGACATGTAAGCCTAACTGAATGTTTTCGGATAAATCACCATAACGCCTAAACATAGCGGACATACTGGAATAATATTCCACAAAACTTTCATTGGGGTCCTGGGTGCGGTTCTGAATGTCTTCGAAGAGACGTGCCTTATAATCGGGAGGTTCAAAATGTTTAATCAATAGGTAAGGTAGGCCAACTAGTAAAACGATGGCGACAAGAGCGGAACCATAGTAAGGCTCTACCCTCAAACAGATCAATCGCAGACTCAAACAGCTGCGATTCAGAAACGTTACGCGCGGTACGAAGTTCTTCGACGCGCTCCAAAAAATTAAGAACAGAAACTCGCTGATCACCATTGAACTTAACCTGCATTTCTGGACTGGCTGCGAACGAGTGTTAGAATGGTGTAATAGAGTCGAATGAGCGAGAAGAGGGGATTCTGCGAACGCGGGATCAGAAGTCGTCAAGGCTGGGTTGAGGACGTCGTGAATTGCTTGCTGGGCTGCAGACCGAATTCGATCGAGTTCATCCAAGCGCCCCAACTAGATGGCTAAAAATTGAGAACGCTCAGCACTTTGCTCCGGACTCAAGGAAACCAGCGACAAACGACTGACCCTATTGATGGCATCATGCAATCGAACACGAAGCGTGTCCAACTGCCGGACATTGCTCACTTCCTGAGATGTTACCAACATCTCCGCATCACGTGTTTTTACCCGCAGAGCATCCAACTCTGACGCTACATCCACTGAAAATTCTGGATACGTTAAGTATTTGCGCCTTCCAGGCGTAATAGAGGACGCAACAAACTACGCAACTGATCGACTGTCTTGGAGTCATCAACACTAATACCCCTAAACTGGTTCATACTGAAGCTCATTCTTACGAAGACTACCAGCATCAATGGGCAGAAAACCCGACGCCATATTGACTAACTGGATAGAGACAGATACGGTCGGTAAAGACAAAGAAACCAAACTAAAACCACCCCCCCACTAAATAAGCGAAGCGGTCAGGCAAGGTAAAAGAAAAGAGATAATTAGAGAACGTTTACAAGAGAGAGAAAAAAAACACCCTGTATATATACAAGGAAAGAACACCCTGTATATATACAAGAAGAGACGAGAAAACAAAACGTCAACTACTCAAAAATTAACGTTGGGCGCCAAGTTGCTACGACCTGCACGTCGAGCTTGAAAGTAGAAAAAAGAAAGAGGAAAGGGAAGGAAAAAAAAGGAGTAAACCCTGGAGCCGACCCGGTCTTGGCGATGGAACCGCCCAACTGCCCGTTCTTGCCAACGTCCAACGGCCCACCCGGCTTCTGAGGCTGCCTCAGCTCAGGGGTGGGGAGACCCAGAGGTACCTGCACGAAAAAGAGACCTAAAGTGGTGGTTAAGGGCGCCACCGAATTTATGCCGCTGGACATCGCAAACTCGGAAATATGGAAATCAAAACCGGCAAGTCGCGCGGGGTAGTGAGCCAGTTCCCCGACCGAAACCCGCTCCACTTTAGAGGAACGAGCGTAGAGACAAAAAAAAACTACGTAGCTACCAAGAGATATGTATAATAAGGAAGTAACGCAAAGGCATAAAAATTTTAATGTTACAATTTGCCTGAACAATGGTGTATAATTTTTCAAAATATTTAAAAAGAAAAGGAATAAAGAAATGGTCAATGGCCTTGTTAGGGATAAAAAAAATAACACTGAGCTGGGAATTATTATACTACAATATTATAGAGTGTCTGAAGGCCTTATTTCGCCCTAAAAAAAAACAAATACGTATTCTTTCCGTTTTGTCGGTTCACATGGTATACGGATTTCAAAATTCCGTCGTACTAAAACCTACCTTAATTTACAAAATTAGGTTTAATGACTAATAATAAATATACATATATGTATGTGTAATATTAGTAAGAAAGTTTGAAATATATGCTTACAAAATTAGGTTTAATGAGTAATAATAAATATATATATGTGTAAAATTAATAATAAAGTTTGAAAGATATGCGACGTATAAAACTAAAATTGTCACATAAAATACACAAAATAAAAGTATGTTGACATTAAAATTTTACCTTGGTTCGTGAAGCGCTTAGAAAAAAAAACATTGAGAAAATCTGAAGAAAGAAAAAGACCAATAAAAAAACTGTCCACGCGACACAGGATATTTCGTTGGGAAACACCTGGGCGTTTATTAAAGCTGATTAAAAGTTAATTTTAAAGAAAAAAAAGTAAAGGCAATGAAACAGATCATTAATTGAAAGAAATTATGACGATTAGATAAGTAAAAGATATAGTAGCTTATCTGCGGAGTTCGAAGACGTCGGCTCCGTTTTCCTGGATAAAGCGTCTCTAAAGGTGCAGAATAAGATGGTGTTAGTCGCCGATCAATTGAAACCATCGAATAAAACGTTCGATGGCTTTGCAAATTATTTACGAGGTAATGATTAACGTTTCTTTCCCTCAGTCAATCACTCAATTCCTCCCAGGGAGATATCGCATAGGCGATCAATTTCGGTATCGTTATCAATTAAAATCCCGCAAGGGGCCGTAATTCTCATAAATTACACCAAGGCTGCATTGATACGATACCCGTGATTGAGGTAAAACGTGACCTCGCTCAAGATCGGCTAACTTACGTCTCGTGCAAAGTTGAGAGCAGAGAGAGAGAGAGAGTTGAGAGCAAAGGTGAGAGTTTCGAACGTTTTGAAAAAGCAGGTACTGAGGTACAAGAAAAATAGAAAAAAAATTAAAAGAAATCAAATATATTAATAAATAAACGACTATCGATACCTATACAGATAGGTTCGTTGGAAACAGAACAAAATATATTAAAGAGAACATTAATTTATTACAAAAATAATCGTTATAATGCGTGGAGCGTTACGGACACGTAACAATTCCCCTAACACTCCCTATAAAAAAAAAAGGAAAAGAAGTTTATTTTTTTTTTTGAAGAATTTTTTTTGTTTTTACGAATTTTTTAATGGATTACAAGTAAGCTAACATAGACCTTAATGCCAAATAGGAACTCAGACAAGACTCGAGACAAGATATACTCAAGAGAAGGTAAAGAGAAAACGGTAAGGTAACGAGCTATACCTTATCTCAAAGTAAATGTCAAAAGAAAGATATTTCAAAACATACGGCAAGGAAAGAAAAATCGAAAAGGTTCAAAATAAAATAAAATAATCCCACAAGAGTCCCAACAATGAGAAACTCCCAAATAAAAGTAACATCCTCAAAAAGGAAAAGAAAACGAAGTTTCAAAAAAACTAAAAGAAAAAGGAATGAGATACTTCGTCGACGATGTTCTTGATGAAACCGATCATTAATTGAAAGAAATGATGACGATTAGATAAGTAAAAGATATAGTAGCTTATCTGCGGAGTTCGAAGACGTCGGCTCCGTTTTCCTGGATAAAGCGTCTCTAAAGGTGCAGAATAAGATGGTGTTAGTCGCCGATCAATTGAAACCATCGAATAAAACGTTCCATGGCTTTGCAAATTATTTACGAGGTAATGATTAACGTTTATTTTCCCTCAGTCAATCACTCAATTCCTCCCAGGGAGATATCGCATAGGCGATCAATTTCGTTATCGTTATCAATTAAAATCCCGCAAGGGGCCGTAATTCTCAGAACATTAATTTATTACAAAAATAATCGTTAAAATGCGTGGAGCGTTATGGACACGTAACACAAAGTCATATCTGGGTTATTTGTACACAATTTAACTGAAGAGAAAATTGCCAGGCATTATAAGAAGGATGCGTATGTAACATATTGAAATTTGAAGTGCGAAAATTGTATGGTTTGATAGAAGAAAATTGTGGAAATAAATGAAATTCGTAGACATTTAGACTTTGAGGTTGGATAGCTCAAAGCGAACAAAACGACCACATTTTTTACGGATTCGTAATCAACACGCCGATGAAGCATATATATATAGTAGTTGAAAAGTTGGGCGAGGTATTATGTCATTGAACTATCAAATTCGAAGTTTCGAATTAAAAAAAATTAAGCTTGTGTTTATCAAATTAAAGTTTGTTTCTCGTAGATTAAGAATATGTATAGTTTGTTGGAACTAAAATGTCGTGTAGTCTAGAAAATGATCTTGAAATGCAGTTTGAAGCGCAATCTACTTACTCCATAGCTGTGGTTTGAGTAAATGCGAGAATAATTTGGTGGCTAGTGAAACTCGACAACTAGCACCATCTGTCGGAAAAACTTAGTGTTATATTTTAATTCTATCATCTTATACATGGTGACAGGAGAAATTTGGTTAATTTCTGACATTTGATTTGAGTGCTATAACTATCAAATCAAATGCCAGAAATAAACCCAATTTAAGTTGAAAGGTACAGCAATGTATATTCTAAAATGTATAAACTCACGATTCATATTGAAATCCCGCATTTATTTTCTAAAGGACATCTGAAATTTTGGTTGATATGTAACGAAGTTTGAGAGATAATTCTCCTTCGAATGTCACAATTTGTTGCTGGATTGAGCAATCGAAAACTGCTACAACTCCAGAAATGATCGATGCAATTTATGATATTCTTTTCAACGACTGAAAAATTGATGTTGTGAGGATATCAACTGAACACATACATCAAATTTTGCACGTATAGAATTGAGCATGTTTAAGTTGTCAGTAAAATTTATGAATTGAAATAAAAAACATGAATAAATGTGAATGATGCGATCATTTGATGCTGTTTAAGAAGATGATTTTCTCAGGAGGATTTGTTACGTTGGATGAAACTCAACTCTTCCAAAGAAAGTACAGACATTTCCATCGACTGGTAAGGTAATGACTGTGATTTTTTGTGATTCGAAACATTTTCATAGACTGTCTTGCAAAGAGTCAAACCGTTATACCGCCCTACTAGACAAATTAAAGAAATCGATTTCTGAAAAACGACCTGAGATATCCTATAAAAAAAGTTCTATTTTACATTTCACAACTTCATCATCGTTGGTCTTAGTGGGTCGAAGTTGATAAATAAATATATTGAAAAATTAAAAAAAAATTGGATGCCCTAATACATTTGTTTCATTTCAAGTTTCATTTCCCGTCAAAGGTATCAATACCAAGATTTCTACAAGTAATTAGGAATAGTTTTCATATCTACATTACAAACCAATGCAATTAACTAGTTTGTTGCTTAATGATTATAGAAATAATATAAATTCTAATACTTTTTGAACAGCCAATAAGTCAAAATTTTTCAATGCACAATTTGCCGAGTTTTAGTAAATTTGTAAGAAATTTATGCTATACCAATAGCAATCATGGACCTATCGTGTATCTAATTTTTGTACCTACCTTTTGGTTCATAACCCATGTTTCCAAATGGAGGTGACCTGCGGCCAATAATTTCATATAAAATTATTGCAAATGCATATACATCTCCTTTTGGTGTTCCTCTAATATACTGTGATGGATTCCGAAGTAATTCAGGTGCTTTCCAAAACAAACCTGGAATGTTAATCCTTTTTTAATTTATGTTAAAGGAAAGCATTTTATCAATATACTTCGATAATACTGATGTTCACCGATGCTATCGCTTTCAGCACAATGTCTCATATCGGCTAGGCCGAAATCCGTTACTTGCAAAACCCATCTGCTTGTTACGACGCAGTTTGAAGATTTTAAATTTCCGTGGCATATTAGCATTGAATTGTGTATATACAGCATACCCTATAATTAAATTTTAGTATTACATATTTTGAAATATAAGTCACTTAAAAAAAAAATAATATTTCAAGTTCTCCATTTATAGATAAGCAAAGATCTGAATTTTAAATTCAACAGACAGTATGAAATAGTATTAGAACTGTCCAATAAAAACATGTTTAGCTATGACTCATTTCCTATGACAAATATATTCAGTTGTTCATGTTGTTTACTTCTTCCTCTGCATTGAGATTATTCAAGTTTTGGCAATTGAAGGGCACCCACCAATGGAAATATATACGAAAATAAAAGCTGTAACCTGCCTTCAAAAAGTTTCCTCATTAGAGACGGTTATGATTTTTGGTATTGGTTAGTGACGGTGCACGTAATCTGCCACAAACGTATAATTTTGAACGAGCATGGCCGTCTCTAATGAGGAAAGTTTAAAAACTTTATAAATACAACTTTTCAACAAATAAATATGTATTTCGTAATTTTATAGATCACCACCCGTTCGTTTTCCAATTATATAAATAAAATTAAATATTTTAGAAATACAGCCTTTCGCCAGTACTGCACTGGGCTTTGCGTCATGTGGTAAGCGTGTCCGTTCTCTAGTAATAACAGTGCATTGTTTTCATAATCCATGTGCAATTTCTCTTTGATTTTTTTAATTCGTTTATGGATCTTTTTCATGCTTTCAATAAAATATAAACTTGGTCATTTTCAACCGAATTTAGAGCAAATGCTGTTGAATATATCCGAAATTTTGACAGTTGTCGTTTGAAGGTTGGGACTAGAAGACCCTATACACATTTTGAGTCCGTAATGCCCTTTATCGTCCAATCTAGGTACAAATCATTAGAGTAGGAAAAATGAGCGGCGCATCAAAGGCGTGCCCTTGGTAATAGGTAAATAAAATACGGTAAAATCTCCATTTAAAGACATCTGAATAGCGGACACCTCTAGATAACGGACAATTTTGCCTTCATGGAATTTTACAATATTTCTTAATTTTACTACGTCTTAATAATGGAGTCTCTATAAAACGGACGCGGATGCTCTATTTTTCACTACGGCACAAAAATATATTTAAATATATTTAAAATTAATTATTAATAGCGGACAAACGAGACATACGAGTACGGTAAATATACCCGGAAATTCAAAAATAAACTTATTTACTTCGTCAGATAGGGCCGTTTCTCTTGGGTCTACGTTATTCCAACATAATTACAAATAGCGCACAAACTCCGTATTACAATAGTCTATAAGAATATATGCGAGTAATATACGAATTTTGTTGCACCTCTCTCTGCTTTTGCAGGACGCATGTCTTGTGAACAGCCGCGCATTCTTGCTTTGTCAACTTATACAACTCTCGTACCACACAAAAAAAGATTCAAAAAATAGTATATTATAGACCAGGCAGAGGAAGTTCTTATTATAATCGAGCATACAGTTCATTGCCGAGGCACTAGCCGAGGCAGTAGAATGTGTGCGAGGCAAAATTGATATGCTTTCGCTGCCGTGAAAATTTCTTTGAAATTTGTAAATTATTTTTATTAGATTAGGTTGAAATGACAGATTACACATTTAACTCCCTTTTTCTACGTTCATGCAAAAAACAAAACTTTATTGAACTATACTTACAAGGGGACCATCAAATCTGTAAACCACGGATTTTGATGCGCTTCAAATATGCTGTAGGGGTACCTTGAGTACCTGGCTATCCGTTTTTCATGCGACGTTTTCGAGATTGATTTTGAAAAGCACTTTGTGTACCTGTAACTTTAGGTATGTTCCAACCATGCGAGCGTAGCGCAGCGGTTAAGGTTCACACCTACCATGCTAGAGGTATCGTGTTCGATTCCTGCCCGTAAGTTTTTTTTTTCATTTTCATTTTACAGAGTATCAACAAATAATTAAAGTTATGGGAAATTATTGAAGCTTATTCAAAAACTGAAAGTTGAATATTCCTCCATAATTTTCCACAACTTTAATTATTTGTAAATGTGCGCGCTACACTTTACGACGCTATTTTATTTTTTATAGAAAAAAATTCGGCCTGAAGTAGGAATCGAACCCACGACCTCTGGCTTGCCGGACCATTGCTCTACCACTAAGCTGTTAAAGGCGTGAATTAGAAACTTTTATGGGGATGCCTTGAGTTACATTTATGAAAAATTCGAATAAAATAGCTTCGTAAAGTGTAGAAAGCATATTTGCAATTACATTACTGCGCGAAAATGCAATAAATTTGTACAACTGCCGTACTACGGGCAAGATATATTCATCTGTTTCCTTTGATGTAACTCAAGGCATCCCCATAAAAGTTTCTAATTCACGCCTTTAACAGCTTAGTGGTAGAGCAATGGTCCGGCAAGCCAGAGGTCGTGGGTTCGATTCCTACTACTTAAGGGCGAATTTTTTTTTTCTATCAAAATAGCGTCGGAAAGTGTAGAAAGCATATTTACAATTACATTACTTCGCGAAAATGCAATAAATTTGTACTTTAATTATTTGTTGATATTCTGTAAAATGAAATTGACAAAAAAACGCCGCGGGCAGGAATCGAACGCTATACCTCCAGCGTTGTAGCTGTGAACCTTAACCGATGCGCTACGCTCGCTTGGTTGGAACATACCTAAAGTTACAGGTACACAATAATATATTAAAAAACAAGTTTCATAAGGCACCATTTTGCCGCACGAGATCAGTTTAGAAAACGAGCCGCGATAGCGGCGAGTTTTCTAAAGAGCGAGTGCGGCAAAAGGCCTTATGAAACGAGTTTTTTATACTATTTTTTCTATTTTGCGTTTTTTACATTAATAAATTGCTTAAATTGGAATTATTTAATTTGAAAGTTCAGAGTTTAATTGATACTTGACATTTTCAAATTTAAATCTTGCTACCCACGAAGTATATTATATTACATATTATTTATTAATTTTCGTTAACATTACTTGATATTTCATTTAAAAATATAAACATGAGTGACATAGAAACATATATATGTTGTTGTCAATTGTATACAACATACGTTGTTTGTGTAAAATACGGACATATATCATATCTGTCAAATATACATAAATTCTTAAAATCAAATGACAGCAATGATATTTATTTCTGTATTCGAACAACGCCAACATTGAAAAATTAAAAAAAGCGTATCGAAATGAAGCTCATTTCGATACTGTTTTGGGTTTCATAATGAGTTCATTTCGAACGCAAAATAGAAAAAGTGCTTTTTAAAATGAATCTCGAAAACGTCGCATGAAAAACGAATAGTCAGGTGCTCAGGGTAGGTACCCCTACAACATATTTGAAGCGCATCAAAATCCGTGATTTACAGGCTTGATGGTCCCCTTGTTAGTGAAAAAACTGGTTCTTTATTGCACTAGTGCAATAAAAATTTTATTGCACTGTAAATCACGGATTATTTTCAATCATATTTAGGTTCTTTCCAACAATACCATTAGAACTAATTCCAGAACCCGTTCATAACGGCAAAGTGCGCAAGCGCGATTTCTCTACCGGTTCAGAACTAATTCTAAATAAGCGTTCATTGGAACACAAATTAGAACTTACACTCAGCTGTTAGAAACATTGACAGATAGCTTAACCTAAAAAATAGGGTATCAACATGGCAGGTAAATATTATTTTGAGACTTCTACATAATTAATAACTAAAATTAAATACCTTTTTAGAAAACATCGAGTACATAATTCAGGTAGAAGATATCACACCAGATTTTAAGAGGGATAACGCAAGTACAAAGGTACTTATAGATTTATATAAAAAATATAAAAAAAAAGTTGGAACAATCGAAGTAAAAACTGTGAAAGCCATGTGGCTAATTATTGCTAAAGAATTAGTGGTAGCATTGAAAAAGCCTGTACCTGCAAGTTGTTGTGAGAATAGATACAAGGTATTAGACAGAAATTATAAGAAATTTGTGGAGAACAAAGCCTCAACAGGAAGAGGGCGTAAATATTTTGAATTTGCTGATGAAATGGCAGAACTATTTATGGGAAAAAAGTCTGTTGTCCCTCAACTTCTATTATCTACAAGTACAATGCATGAAGCGGAAGTGGAAAGTCATATGGCAACAGATGAAAGTATAAATGAACGGGAAACAACTACTGTAACAAATAGCACATGCAAAGATGTCGCAGAATCTGCTATTAACAGGGAAAACATAAGGATAAAAAATAGGAAAAGAAAAGCCACTGTCATAGAATCACTATTACAAAGTCGTTTAAAATATCAAGAAAGTAGATTAAACATTGAAAACCAAAAACTTAAAGAATTGCAAACAAGAAATGCTTTACTAAGAGAACGCAACGAAATTCTAAAAGAAAAACATTGTTCTTGTGACAAATAAGTCATGGGGACATATGAATTTACTTTTACTTTCCTTAGTATCTAGTTTTATTTTAAGAATAATATTTTGTTTAGCATTTCCATATATTGTTATGTGATAACTGATAACTTACTAAATATTGTTGAACAATTACTTTTTTTACATTGACTTCTGCAAGAGAATATATTTTCTTTTTAAGAAAAAAGCAAGGCCTGAGTAAAGAATAACAGAAGCTTAAGTGTGTGTTGTGATATTCTATAATTTTATGTAATGTGGCTATAAAATATAAACAAAAAATAATAATATAACTAACTAATACTACTTCATTTTATTCACAATGTTTGCACAATATTTTCATCTTCTGGCATTCATATCATTTTCTAAATCTTCATCATCTTCTTCATTATGCTCAGACAACTGGGAACAAGCATTTCATTATTTTCATTGTCTAGTAGTGTATCATCTATAGCCATATTGTGTAGTACACAGGCAGCTCTTATTAAATGTGTTCGATTCGTCTAAGTTTTACATGGTAGAGTTGCCTGAACTTCTGCTTCAATATTCCGAAGCAATGTTCTACCACATATCGATTCATACATAATCGTATATTATAATGTATTTGTCTTGGGGTTAATTGGCCCCTATATTTAAAGGGTGTCATTAAGTTTCGTTTCAGAGGATGTGCACTATCACCTAGTAACAAATATTATCCACATTTTTCCTCTAAGGTGTTACCTATTGGCGAGTTCCTAAATACCCGGGCATCATGAACTGACCCCGGATACCCCACAAATACATCTCTAATCTTTCTACTATGGTCACATACCACTTGCATCTAAAAACATTATGCAACTCTTCAAATAAGCAAAACAAAGAAATGTATTTGCAATTATACCTGTATTGAATAATAACCCTTGCGATTTATGTATGACTCAGCATCTTCGTTTGGTTTGTCTATTCGTACATGACAGCCATCTATCGCACCTATAACACATGGGAAACCTTTCCTTCTAAAATGCTCTTCAATTTATCGCTTTTCATTGTCGTTTGGCCATTGAATGATTTTTGGGGATAAATTGCTTATAAAAATTGTCATTTTTGTAATAATTTTAAATAATGTACTGACTGTTACCCCAAATCGATCAGCCACATCTTGAAAACTTGCTGTCTGATGCCCAATATACCAAGTGTATATTAAAATCTACAATAAGTTTAACGTTGCATAAAATAGTTACATCTTGAGACCACCAAATAGATAACTACCTGATTTAATGCAGCAATTTTACCATATGGCCCTGTTTGTGTTCTGAAATAGTTACTGTTTTCATATTGTTGTGCAAGTTAATTCATGTGTTCTCGTTCTATTCGGAAATGTTGGAAAAATGTTTCATCATCATAGTTAGGAACAATCTCGCCTAAAAGATTTCTTAGGTTAAAATACATATTCACCTGCGAATACATTAATGTTGTACACTACCTAAAAAATTTTCATTTTTTGCACGACTTTTTCCTATTAATAATTCTAAGTAAATGTTATCCTCCTCAAAATCGCTCATTTTAGTATTTATTTAAAAAACACTTCAAATCTGACGGTACAAATACTTAAAACATGCGTTGTACGCTTGTCGATTCTAGTAGTTCCTACCTTGAATCAGGTACTGGTTTCACCGTTCTTGAATTCGTTCTGGTACTAGTTCGTAATCTGTAGGAATAGTGATTTTTCTATCCCGATTCCAGTTCTTTACTTGTTCGAATATGCATTTCATTTTGCGCATGCGCTGGCTAATTCTGGACTGGTTCTAAGCGTTGTTGGAAAGAACCTTTTATTACATACTGGATTACGAAATTACTAGAAAATGCATTTTAGGAAGTTTGAGTTAACTTGTTCCTAATATATTAGTTCCTAACTTTCTCAATGCAAATCGATAGTGCTAATTATTAAATATTTTGCTATTAAATTACGCTTTTTATTTTTCTACACTTAGTGCTACCTAAATAATTTTTTTTGTTTTTTGCTTGAACGTAGAAAACAAATTCTATGCAACTCGTGCAAAAAGTGTTTATTGTACTCGACGTGTTGTCACTTTCACGTCGCGTGCAATGAACACTTTTTGCACTTGCTGCATAAATAATTATTATTAATGATAATGTTGGCGTTTGACGTTTTAGGTTAGTTGCGCAAATATCTGTCAGAATTAATTCACGATACATACTAGGGAGAATACATAGAGGAAGACACTTTTCCCATGTTATTTAAATGCATTTTTTCAGCTCCGCCGTACAATAATAACGACAAAATTGCCGCCGAACAAAAATTAACTCTTTTAATATAAGGTTGTGAATAGTATAATATCGAAATTATGATACGCTTGAAAAAAATATATTTACCTTAATGAGATCATGGACTAATGATGCAACAAACATCTTATCCAGCTTAATGTCTTCGTTTTCTATAATATCCTGTAACAAAGTAGATTAAATTCACGATATTGACATCAGTTTCTAAAATTATTACATTATTTTAATCTATACATACATATAAACTTCCTTTGGCACAATAATCAGTGACTAGTAGAAGTGACATAGGCTCAACGCAGGCACCAATAAACGAATTGATATTGTCGTGCCTCAATTCTCTTAGTAATCTCATTTCTTTCATTATATCTCGCGAAATATCTTTTTTTTTCGAAAATGTTAACTCTTTGATCCGTACCATCACACCTCTAAAATGTGCCGTCATCGCGAATACCTGAGCACCTCCTCTACTTTCATAAGAAGTGGCACTGGCACTTCCTAAACTCATCTGAAATAAAATAATAGCTTGCTAACTAATATAAACTCCAATTAATAGGTTGGATTAAAAGTAGATTGTACGAAGATGATTCAAGTCTGACCTGCATCTTATTTTTTTCTGGTTGATACAAACTACAAATTAATATTGTATATACGAAGATGGATCCCTTTGCTCTGCCCCTAACCCACTTAACAATAAAAAATTGGCAAATTATTTTTCAACATAGTCTCCACTAAGGTTAACAGATTTTTCCCATCGATGTTCCAGCATTTCTAATGCTTCTTGAAAAAAAAAATTACTTAACCTGCAAACTACTGATTTACCGCAAATATCACATCTCACGGAAATTGTTTATCACGCAAGTGTTCTTTAAGTTTTGGAAACAGTCGGTAATCGCTGGGGGCGAAATCTGGCGAATATTCAACTAATTCGAAGCCGGCTTGAGCTATTGCAGCTGTTGTAATAGCGGACCTGTGACTGGGTGCGTTACTCTGATGCAAGAGAACATCTTTGCGTACCTAACTTCCCCCAACGTTTTTATTTTATCAAGTCACGTAATTTGGGAATTAAATTGGCGTCATAAGCACCGGTAATTGTGGTCCCTTTCCACAGGAAATCTACTAAAATTACGCCTTCACCATCCCAAAATACGGATAGCATGACCTTCTCTGCTGAAGGTTGCATCTTAAACTTTTGCAGCGGTGGTGAACCTCAATGTGTCTACTCCTTACTCTATATTTTGGCCTCTACATCATAATGATAGATCCAGTACTCATTCATTGTCACTAATCTTAGAAAAAAAATTACTTTGTCATGTTTATTTACTTTACTTAATCCTAAAGCCTTTATACCCTTGCAGGTGTAAGGCTGTACGGAGCTGAGTCAGGGCTTCAGTTTCTTTTTACATCTCTTTCCATTCTTTTCTGTTTTGCACCCTATGCCTCACGTCACTCCACTCAACACCCCTTTCCCTAGCCGCATTTCTAACGACATCACTCCACGTTTTTCTTGGTTTTCTTTTCGTTCGTCGCTGGTATCCTCTTGCTTCAAAGACTCATCTTACCAACTTATCTTCCCACATTCTTAATACATATCCCAACCATCTCAGCTGTCCATCTTCTAAGTTTAGTATTGGATTTGTGGGATTATCTCTAATGTCGGTATTTTTTATTTTATCCATTCTTGTTTTTCCTTCAATTTTCCGCAAAAATCTCATTTCCGTGCTTTGGATTCTATTTTTCTGTTTTTCTGTCAACGTCCATGTTTCAGAGCTAAATATCTACTCTCTTGAATATTTCAGTATTTATCTGTTTGGGTATTTCTTTTTTTATCTAGGAACGAATTCTGAATTGAATAGTCTTCCCGCTGCTCCTGTTCTTTCAGTGATTTCCTCTTCCAATCTACCATTTTGTGTTACTTTCGTTCCAAAATATTTAAACTTACTAAGTTGCTCTAATATTGTGCTTCTAAGTTGTATTCGATGTTTCTTTTCTTTTCTGCTTATATATAACCATTGTTCTTGTCTTTTTAACATTTATTTTCATATATTTTGCTGCCAAACTGCTATCAACTATATTTTCATTTAGTGTTCTCTCGTTTCTGGCTATCAGCACCAAATCGTCTGCGTACATTAGTTCGGTGACCATTATATCTTCCATTCTACAGTGTCCTACTTTATATTGGTTGTAATTTTTTTTAGCCTCTTTAATTCCCTCATCTGACACTATTGAGAAGAGTAACGGACCCAAGATGCAACCCTGTCTCACTCTTTTTCTGGTTTCAAACATATGTAATTTTTCCTGTTTAACTCTACCGAAATTCCTAGTTCGTTTATACAGTGCTTTTATGCCGTTTATTATTTTGTCGCTTACCATATGTCGTTTCTATTTAGTTTGTCAAAAGCCTTCTCTAAATCTATAAAATAAAAATGTTCTCCACCGTCCTCCATTATGCCTTTTCGAGTTTGCTTGTGTGCAACTCTTAACATTAGTTGTACCCATCTTGCAGACAATTTTTCATGTTCAATTCAGCTGTAATTATATTATATACCACATGGTATGAGAGAGAAGTATCTTCAACTATTTATCTAGTAGTCACACGTCGATCTTGCAACACGAGATCATGGATCTTTTTAACAGTTTCTTGGGTAGTGCCGATTGTCAATGGACGTTCTACCTGCATGTTCCTCTGTACACGACTATCTACCACATTTAAACTCACGACACCACCTTTTAACTATATCCCTAACTATTCACCAAATCTTAATGAATTTGAGTTGGTGTCATCTCTTTTAAACGTAAGTATTTAATCACCGCTCGTTACACGACAGGTTCCATTTTGATACTGATAATGTGACACTCTCGAACGCGGAAGTCTACTACAGGCACGCTTTAGGTTTAGACTTGTAAGTTTCTCGTTAGTCTATACATGGCAGGTTACAATGCGACGTGGAGATAAATAATTGTTTTGGTTTATAAATGGGCCAGGAGCGGAGCAAACAGATCAGCCATCGTACATCACTTTTCTAAGTAACAACTCTCCTTTAAAATACCATCGCTTCGGTAGCTTATGTATTCCCGTCGAAAAGAATACTTTCGGTTGACGACGTGGCTAACTTTGCGCTGCATACTTCACTTCCTCATTAGAGGCAAATCTCTTGCCTCCCAAGAAGTTTTTAAGTGTCCCCAAAGGGATGATTATTACTCAGGGCCAAATTCGGGCCATATCGAGGGAGAGGCAGTACTTCCCAACCCCATTTAGCCAATATATTGTTTGTTAGATGGGCTGTATGTAATAAACTAAATTAATAATTTTTCTTTCTTCGAGAAAATCGACGTAAATTCATCCTAAGGCGTCTCAGAATACAGTCGTCATCACTTTGCCAGCTGATAGTTGTGTTTTGAATTTTTGGGCGGAGGTGAGCTTGAGTGACGCTATTTCATGCGAACATTCTTGTTTTCTGAGATATAATGGTAAACCCAGGTTTTATCAGTTGTTATGATACGTGACGGAAAGTCATCTCCTTCATATTCGTACCGAAGTTCTTTAAAAACCTGAAATCGTTTCTCCTATTGTTCCGTGGAAAGTTGTTTTGGAACCCATCTGGCGCTAACACTACCAACAGTAGTTTTTGCAATCTTAGCAATTTCCTTCACAAATATTCGCCCATTGCTCCGGATCAGTTGGAACTTTTTGAAACTTCAAAAATTCACAGTAGACGCTGGACGTGCAACATGCGGCAAATTCGACAAGCGTTCACGACCAGCCTGGAAGGATTTACACCACTCGAAGACTGTTCTGAATGATAAATATTCTTCTCCATATAAGTTTCTGCATGTATTATACTTATAAAGTATATTTGCTTGTTGCAGAAGCAACTTTTTAGTTTAGTTTAGAACCATAATTTAGAAGTATAAAATACATACATTATTTTCTGTATATACAGGGTGAGTCGTGAGGAATCGACCAAACTCAAGGAGTGTATTCTACTGGTGAAAGTAATGTAAAAAAACTCAAATGTTGTTATCCGATTTTTATTTGTTTTCGAGTTATAGCGTAATTAAAAATGTAGATTTAGTATACCATGTTTATGTATGTATTCGTAAAAACAGTGAAACCCCGGTAGCAATTCATTATAGGGAAGTCTTCCTAGCTGAAGCGCTACCTGTTCGTGGTTTTCCGAACTAGCGGTAGTGACATTGAAAGCAGTCGAGAAATAGTGTAGAGTGGTTTGTATGCCTAATGTGTCTAATATCACTACCCCTAGTTCATCGTTGATATAGTGAGGGCACTGCCATCATAAAAAATGTTCCCTATACCTGGGAGTAAATTATAACATTGTGTTCAGGTATTGTGACATTGACTTGATGTTTGTACGACTATAGTGTAACAAACTAAAATGCCACACACTTATTCTAATTTAGAATATGCTAATATGGTGTTTGTTTATGGATTTTGTGATGGGAATGCTACAGCTGCTGCTAATGAATATCGTCAACGGTTTCCACATCACAGACATCCTAATAAAACTGTATTTATTAGTGTATTCAACACATTGTGCGCGACCGGAAAGCTTCCCAGTGTAAACATAATATCTGAACGAGGCAGTCGACAACAATTACAAGAAGTAGAAGATATTCTGGATGTAGTAGAAGAAGACGCAACTACCAGCTCACGGAGAATTAGTATTCAAATGGGCATTCCACAAACAAGGGTGATAAAAACACTCCACGAGCATGGCTTACGTCCGTACCATGTACAAAGAGTACAGCACCTACAACGAGATGATAATCGTAGACGTATGGAATTTTGTCGATGGATAAATGATAATCCTCGTTTTGTATCGCGTATACTGTTTACGGATGAAGCGACATTCACCAGTGACGGTATTAACAATTGTCATAACCAGCATGTATGGTCAGACGAAAATCCACACGCAACAGTCGAAAGAAACTTTCAACATAAATTTTCGGTAAACGTGTGGTGTGGTATGATCGATGGTTTTTTAATTGGTCCTTACATTTTTGAGAATCGCCTCACGGGAGACACCTATTTACATTTTTTAGAAAATGAACTGCACGGACTGCTAGAGGATGTTCCCATAAACATCAGAATCCAAATCTTCTACCAGCACGATGGAGCGCCTGCACATTACGCTCGTGCAGTCAGGCAACATTTGGCTGAAAGATTTCCAGGGAGTTGAATTGGACGTGGTAGTCACATTGGTTGGCCTCCTAGGTCTCCAGACCTCACGCCACTCGATTATTGTTTATGGGGCTGGTTAAAAAATGAAGTGTATCAAGTAAAAGTGGACACTCGTGATGCACTAATTCAACGGATTATGAATGCTGCTGACAATATTAAACATCAACCTGACGCAATCAGGAACGCAACCAGCGCCCTTGGTAGACGATGTAAAAAATGTTTTGAAATGAATGGCGGTATTTTTGAAAATATATTATAAAGAACGATAATACCAATAAAATACAAAAACTTCAATGTATGAAATTTTGTTTATTTTTAGTTACGCTATAACTCGAAAACAAATAAAAATCGGATAGCAACATTTGAGTTTTTTTACATTACTTGCACCTGTAGAATACACTCCTACAGTTTGGTCGATTCTTCACGGCTCACCCTGTATATAATATTATTCTAATTAAAAATATATTTAGATTAATCACTTATGAACGTATTCTACACCGATATTTTTTGGAATGTCTGTCGCGCAGGTTGGTGTCAACAGAAAACGCGTGAACTTTATGAAGTCTGATAAATATCAGTCACTTTTACACCTTCATTAAAAGGAAGTATAGATGGGGAATATATGTTGTGCACGACATTATTAATGTAACTGACAGTATTGAAACAATCGAGTTGCAGTTGTTTATGGCGTTAGCTAACATGCCTACTTCGATTAATATAAAACCGCTTTGCAGTATCTCTTCAATTATGTTAAATAAAAAAATAAAAAAATAAATAAAATGCAGGTTAAATTTGAATTGTCCTCGTGTTATTGAAAATATTGATGATACATACACGACTAGGTGAGGTAATAATACATACACGACTAGGTGAAGTAATAATATCATGGTCGAAATAACCGTGTATCTCAGTTCTATCAATCTTCCAAAGCAGACCTTCTATTTCTTGTTCGATCTTCCACTTTCTGTAGATACTCATAGTAATTACTCCAGCACAAAATAATAAAACCGCCAGTACCGCTGCAGCGATAATACTGTTCAAATGGGTATCGCTTTTTGAACACATTTCATTGTTGAATCCGCAACTGGGTTCATCGTTTGGAACGCTATTACCGTTTGGCCATTCGATTTTGACGTTTTTATTGATTTGATACACCTACAAAAGCCTTATTAATTTAATACAAGTACGTACTACTAGAAATTCATATGGAGTTGAAGAACACATATAATATAAATAAAAAGGAAGTGCTATTCCACGATGCAGGTGAAAAATAGGTTTAAAAAAGCGAAAAAATGTAAACAAAGTTATTCATTCTTAATAATCGTTGAAAAACAAAATTTAATGTGAAAATGAGAAAGGCGATATTCAAAATTTCAATCACCGTTATTAGA
Organism: Melolontha melolontha; assembly: GCA_935421215.2. Classification (NCBI taxonomy): domain Eukaryota; kingdom Metazoa; phylum Arthropoda; class Insecta; order Coleoptera; family Scarabaeidae; genus Melolontha; species Melolontha melolontha. Next base: position 156,197,821 of record OW285239.1, read on the forward strand.
GTTGCGTTGCGATATTTCTATTCCATTTTGATATAAAACTACTTTCTTTTGTACCAAAGAAATTTGAATACACCAATACGTTAAGCATGCATTACGCATTTGTTATAAATAAAACAGATATGCATTACACATATCTGTATCTGTACATATGGACATACACTTTGTATTTTCCAACATTTACTTCTGCCAAAGATACGTGTTTCTGATGGAACGCTTAATAGATATAAGCAAATCTTGTCCTAGCAGGCGGCTCTTTTGTCCATCAGATGTCACCAGATTATCTAGTGCGACCTTATAGGTTAAACATTTGCTATTCAGATGTGCTACTCCAAAACAAATATATAATCAAAATATTCTGAATATACAAGTATCCCGTATCGTTGTTATGTTCAAATTTTAGGAGTGTAAAGACTTCATTTCGAGTAACAAAAACGCAAAAACTTGTATATCCAATTTTATTTGTTTCAAAGTTACAGATCTATGAATGTGATTGTCAGATCATGAAAAAAAATGTAATCCTAAAGTCAATACAAACTGATTTTATTTAAAAAAAGTTATACGATTCAATAACAGGCCTGTGATTGTTAACGTCGTATAATAAAATGATATCCTAAAATAAATAAACACGTGTCGTAGTGCATACAGTAATTTCTTGGAGATCTACAAAAAAGAGTACTGGAAATTGATTTATGATAAAGAACGTTCTTACTAATTTCGTAAGTGCTGAACCATGAATATCATACAATAAACAAATGTTCAGATGACTGTTAACGTTGCATTTTCTAATAAAGGATTACATTACGTTTCAGTTCATAGAACAGCTTATTAGTGAGTGGACACGTTTTCTTTATTCAAAATGCCTTACCGATTGTCTTCTCAAGAGTAGGCGGACATGCATTTTGTGTGTGGCTACTGTAACGGCAGTGCACGTCAAGCAGTTATTGAATACCGACATCGGTTTCCCGATAGGCGCATTTCTCATTACTCATTTCTCATCACGTTTCTGGAAGTACACAGACAATTTCGGGAATGCGGACTGCGTGATTTTCTTTTCGACCGAGGAGTAAATTTGCCAGCAGACTTAGAGGAAGAAGCAGTAGCTATTGTTACAAGGGATCCAACTCTCAATGTATGTCGAATCGCTAGACAACTAGGAGTGCCACGAACGACAGTTTCGCAAATTTTAAAACGTGAGGGCTTATATCCATACCCATATCACTATCGCAGGGGACACGGTTTGCTTGAGGCAGACCACTATGGTCGTCTAGTTTATTCTACCTGGATATTAAGACAGTCACGGCTTCATTTTAATTTCTGCAGAACAGTTCTCTGGACAGATGAATCTCCGTTCACGAGAAGTGGTGTTACAAGTCTGAAAAACCTGCACAGGCGGTCATCAGAAAATCCCAAAGCTATACGCCCATCAAAATTTCAACATGAATTTTCTATTAACGTTTGACTTGATCCATTCTCGACCAAATTTCTGTCGAGATCTAGAAAAATTGTACGATGAGGCTGTTGTCGTTCTGGATATAATTGTAGATATCTTGTACTCGCTACTGTTGAATTTCGGTTTGAATAATAAAAAATACTTATTATATCTCGTTCCTCTTCGTTAGTGTATGACATTTTTGTATTATTAATGAACAATAAATGAAATGTTTGACAGATTGAAATTCCATGGCTACCTTATTTAGTCTTATAATTTATTCTTTCAAACAAAACCTAATGTCAAAAACTTTAGTCAGCATGTGCTACATGGTTGAAATCAGAAAAAAAACCTCTTTCTGAAGATGTCTAAATCCAATATGGCGCCTATAAGAAATTAGATAGTTGATGATGGCCAGAAAGAAACGAAACGTCGTATAAAAATTTAGAGTACACCACTGGATAGAGGTTTAGAAATGGCCACAAGGATGTGTTTTTATATTTTCTCTACAAGGCCAAATGTCGGTGCTACAGGTAAAAGAAGAAAATGGGGTTTCCGCGTTTTTTTTTTAATAACGAAGGTCATTTGTCACAGGTCTATTTTCTTTACGGATTTATAACAAACACAAAATTTAACAACTTTGCCAAATTTAAACCTATACTCTATCTCTAATAATAAAAGAGATCCCCATGGTGAGGGCCGAAAATGAAAAAGCCTGTATAGACATTGTTGCAATATGACCATTATAGTTTTTAATACTCCATTAAATAATAAATAAATCATATAATCATAAATGTAAATAAATTATATAAAAAGTCTAATAAATTATTAAATTCAATTTTCTACAAACTTAAACATAAAAGAAACAAACAAACAAACTCACTCACTGGTAAATCCGCTGTTGCTAAAAACTGAGCCACGGGTCTCATTTGAAAATCGCAACTAAAATTTTTATGTATATGTCCATTGTCACCAACATATTGCAGAGCTAATACCGAAAAATTTCCTTCAGAATCACCATTCGCATCGATTTCCATTGTTGCTCCTGTTATACCTGTTAAAGAGGATTTAAAAATAATTCGTAATAATTCAATAGTGATTGTTAGTGGAAAGTCTTGGATAATCCTATATGATTTGTGAATCATCCATGTTTACACATTAAGCGTTCTAATTAATTTATTTGTTTATTATTATTACTACATAACTTATCTCTAATAAGAAGCACTATAGATTTCCGGCCTTTTATGAAAGAATAATAGAAGAAAAATTTTCCAATATGACTACATTAAACTTTTATATACAATTTATTTTATAATTTTTCTAAATCAGTTCACTGCACCATTTGAGTAACAATCTTCCTAGTAAGAGTAATTAAATCTTGCCTTCAAAATATATGTTTACAACTACCTGCACTTCACTGTCGTTTTGAAAACGTTTGCCACAAAGCTCTTCTTTATATTACTTAATTAAATAAACACTAAGTATCTATAAAGGTATGGCCTAATTATTGCAAAGCCACAGTTGCGAATTGCATCTTGAGTAACAGCGAATGGACAGCGACTTTTCATACAAAAATACAGATTTTGTTAATTTTGCTCGGCGTTTGTTACGAACGCAGTCCTGCAAACTGTATAGGGGATATGAGGGCTATTATGGCGGTACCACTTCAACTTTTTTTTAACTACCTTTATTTAGAAATCTACACAAGAGTAATAATTAAAGGCCGGATTATATGCAGTTTGCATAAATTTGCATATTTGCATAATATATGCATTTTGTATAATATTTGTAGGGCATATTTTGTAGTAATTCAGCATTTATTTGCATATTTTGTAGTAACTCAGCATATTTTATGTATCCGAGTTTTATTTGTTTACTAAATCAAATTTATTATAGGCACTACTAAAAATATGTCGTGGATGTAACAAACAAACAAAAATTAAACAGCCCTCTTTAAATAAAAAGTAGCATTTTATTAAGCCTCTTCCCGTTACTTTTCTGACAAGCGTTTACAAGAATTTATTAATGCTCTTCCCATACATCCAGACCGAGACAAAATTCCAGGAAAAGCTAATGCCTTAAAACTTCTAAATAAATACAAAAAATACATTTTACCAGAAAATTAGGAGTATATGTGCTATTCGGAGAAATTTATTCCCATATTCGAAAGTAATTTTATTTTTGAATGTCATTTTACGTTAGCTTTTCGAAGGGTAAACTTGTGAGTTGTGACATATAATAGCAAAAATGCCGAAAGTAGCGACTGTGTCTGGATGGATTGCACCTTATTCAGAATTGCGTATGGATGGAGAAAAAGTGTTTTGCGTACCATGCTGCAAGATTGTGAGTAAAAATTTAAGTTTATTTCTTCTTATTAATTAATTAACTTTTTAATTATTCCTTTATTTTCTACTAACATTTATTTTATAAGAAAACAACCGATGATGTGATATTTTTTGTTGGATATTACAAGTGACAGAAAGTTCCAAGTTGACCAACATATGAAAACTCCATCTCATGCTGCAAAACTAACAAAGATGAAATTGGCGAAGAAGAGTCAGCAAACATTACCGCAATGTTTGCCATCAACTTCCAAAAAATCGGAACAAGAACAATTTAATGAAGATTTGTGTCGGCAGATATTCCACTACATAAATTAAACAATTTAAATGTCATGTTATTTTTGCAAAAGTGCATCAGCAAATATAACATTCCCGACGATAGCATGTTAAGAAAGAATTATATTCGCTGTATCTATGTAGAAACATTGAATAGCGTTAAGAAGGTTGGTGCAAACAATTATCTTTATATATGCGTAGATGAAACTACTGATAGTGTGGGCCGATACATAGTTCTATTAATGATTGGTATTCTTAACGTATCGGTTCCAGCAAAATCTTATTTAATTTCATCCAAACAGTTGGAAAAGGCAAATCATTTGACAATAACAAGGTTTATACAGGAAAAACTGGCAACGTTCTTTTTACCGAAATCGATTCCAAAAGAGAAAATTCTATTGTTTTTGACGGATGCTGCACCATACATGGTGAAGGCAACTTTCAACTTGAAAATCTTTAAACCCAAATTTAATTCACACAACTTGCTTGGCGCGCGGACTAAATCGTGTTGCAGAAGAAGTCAGAAACCATTTTCCCTTAGTAAATATTTTAATTAGTAGTGTTAAGAAAGTATTTTTAAAGGCCCCATTAAGAGTTCAGTTTTACAAACAACATTTACTCGGTGTTCCGCTTCCTCCTCAACCAGTAATCACACGATGGGGAACGTGGTTGGAGGCTGCTATTTTTCATGCAAATCAGTATAAAGGAATAAAGATAATTATTATGGATCTTGATAGGGATGCACAATCTGTGATAGACGCTCAAAAGGTGTATTCGAATAAAGAAATACCTCAACAGTTGGCGTTTATTACAGCCAATTACAGTTTTATTTCCACTTCTATATTGCAGCTGGAGAAACAATTTATGTCGCTAATCGAGAGCGTTGAAATAATAAACAAATTTGAAACGTCATGTTTTGATGTTAAAGGAGGAGTTGGACAGTCCGTGTATGAAAAATATTTAAGTGTAATAAGAAAAATGAGGGTTTTAAAAAGCTAAAGGACATTACTAAAATCTTGTGTGATGATTCAGTAGAAAATATTGAGTTGACAATAGATGATATTTCTAATTTGAAATATGCTCCTATAACAAGCGTCGGACGTAGAACGAACCTTTTCAATATATAAATACATGTTTTCAGACAAGCGTCACAATTTTTCTGTTCCAAACTTTGAGAAATATGTGATAGTAAATTGTTTTCATAATTAATTATGTTGTAAAATGTTCTAAATAAACTTATAGCAAACAAAATAGAATATTTTTTTCTACAGTATTCCGTTTTTTAAGATTCCTCGTATATTTTTACCTGCATATTTTTCATAAGGAAGTGCATATTTAGGGTAAAACATCATTTTTGGCATATAATCCGGCCTTTAGTAATCTATTAGTTTGATACAATAACACAGTGACTTGAGTAGGCTGTTTCCAATGAAACAATCTATATGCTTCTAAAACTAAATACTTTTTGTCCATTTAGTTATATATAACCATGTATTTATGATTGTAACACCATTATATAAGTTTAAAGTCCCTAGATCACAGGATGTGATTTTTTTCAACTGTCTTATTTCCCCATTTTGACTAAATTACCGTTTGGCTAGCACATTTGTGTCACTCTGTCACGTTATTTATCACTGTGGTGTCAATAAAAGGTCATGTTTGATGACGTAGTTGGGTACATATCTTGGGTCGTCAAGTATGGCACGTATCGCTTTATTTTGGAACCTCTGTAGGATCTCGGTGTTCGAATTACTGTCGGTCCCTCAGAGTTGGATAGCGTTAATCCATATTGGTTTTAGAAAGGATTTGTAATAGTAACAACTTATTGTCGAAAGGTAGCTGTGATCTGCGACCGATTAGCCAATACATTTGATATAATTTACTGCCTAACTGCTTGCGTTTGGTAAAGTTATGTGTCTGCCATGTGAGACGCCTATCGAGATGCATTTCTAGGTATTTTGTGGTATCAGCTTGTGGGAGTTCACAATCGTTGATTCTGACGGGTGGACAGGTTTCACGTCGCAATGTAAAAGTGACATGTATAGATTTGGATTCGTTGGCCTTCATACGCCATTTCGTAATCCAGTCTTGGATTTTATCTAAGTTTTCCTGAAGACTTCTTGAAGCCATAACAGGATCAATATGAAATCCAAGAATTGCTGTATTGTCAGCATATGTTGCTACGGTTGTCAGCTTAGTAGTTGGCATGTCAGCCGTTTATTGTAAAAACAAGATTGGGCATAATACGCTTCCTTGTGGGACACCAGATAAAATAGGATATAGATCGGTGTAGGTGTTGTTTTGTTTCAGAAAGAAGTGTTTGTCAGTTAGGTAGGATCTTAGAAGTTGATAGTGAGGATGAGGTAAGTATGTAGAATAGTCCGTCATACCACACCTTTTCCAAGGCTTGAGACATGTCTACGAAGGCCGCAGAGCAGTATTTTTTTGCTTCAAAATCTCTGTTAATTTTCTTTACCAGTCTCTGAATCTGTTCTATAGTTCCATGATTATTTCTGAATCCGAAACTGATATTCTGGTATGATGCTCCTTTCCTGTAAGATTTCTTTAATTTCAACTGCCAACTAGCCAACTGAAATACTCATCATGTTCAAGGGATTTTTGCCCTAAGCGAAAACATTTTGTTCTTTTACAATAGAATATGATAGATAAATCAACATAAACGCCTAAATGTTGTTTAATTTGATTCCGCTTCTTTGTTAAAAACTTAATAACCGCGCGGTATGCAATTTTCGTTAACTGAGACATTTTCAGGCACTAGTGATGTTACCTTATTGCAGATTGATACACGACATACTTTGAACACGTTTGAACATGAATAAACTTGTCAGGCCGAGATCATAACTTTCATCAAAATTTTATTTCAACGCTGAGATGAAAAGACAGTCAATGCATAACACGTCTACGAGAAAACCTTTAAAGTGTCGTCAAACTTTTTCAACGAGAAAAGTTATAGTCATTGTCTTTTGGAACAAGAAAGGCGTCCTTTTGGCCTTTATGCACGATGAAGAGTTACAGCATGGTTTAATTCACAGACAGCTTCTGGGCACTGAAAATCTAGTTCATCGTTATGACTAAAGCTGCGATTATATGGAAATGCATATTTTTATTTACGATATGTTTACCAAAATTCTTGCAGATCTATACGGACCGCGTAAAAAGAAAGCATTTGCGACTACTTTTGTTTTGCATATAAACAATGATCATATTTTATAATTTATTTCTGAAGTGCACCGTAAAGAATATATAAAACCATTTATTCATAATATATCAAAATTACACTAACAGTCCGCATGAGCATTTCCGTACAGCGGGAATTCCCAGATTTGTGTTTATCAAGTCGGAGAAGTTTCGGTGAATCTACGAGCAATGAGGTTGACCTATAAGTCAGTCATATCGCCAATTGTGTTTATACCTCATTCCAGTGGCGGCTGGCGCATAAGCGCTGCAGTGCTGCAGAGCTCCCAAAAAATTGGGCGGGTGAACCTGTATTAGTTATAACTAGTTTTCTTTTACATAATTTTTCCGACATTTCTGATGTTTATAAAAGCGATATTGTTGTGAAAATTCTCCCCCTGTATATCAAAAAATTTGCATATTTTTCTACATCATCCTGTAGAGGACATCAAACCCTATAATTTGACACCTCAATCATCAAAATCCGATCAGTAGAAGCCGAGATATACGCTTCCGAAATTCCAACACTAACGCCGGTTATATATATGTAGTATGTATATGTATTATCAAATAATATGCAATAGGCGACCTGGGCGACCAGTGGAATAACCAACCTAATTCGCGCGATCGCTCACTTGTTCCTTATCTGGTCCACACGTACGGGCGCTCAGAGCTCTTTCCAACACCCGCGCCCACCGCGCTACCCCCGCGCATGTCTAAAACCAATGGGTGATTTTATAAGGCATCTGTGCTGCATTCGCTCCAGCGCTGTCGTGTGATTTGGTATAGGTATTAAATATTTTCGCGTGTTTTTTTACTGTGCGGCGAGTTTTACGTAAAAACAATATTAGAGTGCGCGTGCTTGTTTGTGTTTTTTGTTGACAATTTATATAAACTCTGTGTATTATGGAGGTAGTCTTTAATTTAATTAATGTGAAGAGATTCTTTAAATATTCATTCGAAGAAAAGCTAAAATTAAAAGCAAATGGTAGGTCATTGTCATTAGTAGATATCACTATTGAAAAAACTGGTGTAAGTAGAGGGAAAAGTTATACACGTAAATTTAGTAGCGATATTTATTCAAAAAACGATTGGATTTGTGGATGCAACAAAAAAAATGCTTTGTATTGTTTTCCCTGTTTACTTTTTGGTGGCGATAAAGCTTGGACGGAAATAGGGGTCACGGATCTAGAGCACTTGAGTTTGAAAATAAAAAGACATGAGAATTCTAAAAGCCATCTTCATAACAGTATGGAATTTGCGTTACTAGGGTCAACTAATATTATGGCTCAACTAGATTCTGCTTATGGGTAAATATACAGAGACATAATGAAAATGTGTCAAAGAATCGTTATATTTTATCCAAAATTATTAATTGTATAAAATTTTGTGGAGCTTTTGAATTGGCCCTTCGGGGACATGATGAGAGCGATACTTCCGAGAATCCGGGGATATTTCGTGGACTTATTAATTTTTCGGCTGAATTAGATGCAACTCTAAGTGAGCACCTAAAAAATTGTTCGGTATTTAAAGGCACTTCCAAAGAAATACAGAATGATCTGTTACAGTGCATACTTGAAGTCTGCCAAGAACAAATAATTGAGGAAATTAATAATTCTCCGTTTTTAGCGATCATGGCGGACGAAACAACGGATGTTGCTGCAAAAACTCAAATGGTAGTTATTTTTAGATATGTTCGTGATGGTGAGCCAATTGAACGTTTTTGGAACTACGTCATTCCTGAAAAATGTGATGCAGAAACACTTAGCAAAACAATTTTAAGTGTCATAGATGCTTTAATTCAAAATTCACCTAACAAACTGATTGCACAGAGTTATGATGGAGCAGCGGTGATGAGCGGACAACACGCAGGCGTTCAAGCATTGATTAAAAAAAAGTACCCTTTTGCGCACTATGTACATTGCTATGCCCATCAATTAAATTTAATTATATCTAAAGCTGCTTCTGCAAATTCGCAAGTACGTGTATTTTTTGGAAATCTACAAGACATTCCCGGCTTTTTTAATAATTCACCCCAACGAGTAGAAGTGTTAAACAAAATTGTAAACAGAAGGATCCCCCACGGCGCTACAACCCGTTGGAATTTTAATATCAGGACCATTAATGTTGTGTACGAAAATAGGGCCTCTCTCATTGAGTGTATGGAAGAAATAGAAGAACAATTCTCCAACAACACAGTCTGTAGTGCAGCCGCCTCTATTCGCCGTACATTAAATGATCCGATCTTCAATTTTTGGCTGACTTTTTTCCATCATGTAATGCCCCATGTAGATATCCTGTTTAATCAATTGCAGCAAGGAAAAATTGAACCCACTCTAGTTAAAGACGCTATCGAAAATTTTGAACGCAGTATAGGCCAAGTTCGAAATAATATTGACAACATCATAAGTGAAGTATCAGCTTTAATAAGCGATGAGCCACCACCAGAAAAACGCAAACGTCCAAATAACAGCAGATTTAATCATCGAATTTCGGCTTTAGAGGTGTGTGATGTTATTCTAAATTGTGCAAAAGATCGATTTCATTTTAAAGAGTATCTAGTAGTGGCATCACTTTTTTTTCGGAATGCTTTGGAGAGTATTGCAGTAAATTTCCTGAGGACAAACTCACTTCCGCATGCTCCTATTATCCCACCCTTGATAAAGAAAGATTACGAACTGAATTGTCTGTTATTTACTCAAGAACTGATTGTAGATCTTTAAAAGGCGCACTACCTCTTCTAAAATTTTTAATAAAAAACAATCTGGGAGATACGTTGAAGGAGACTAGAAAATTATTAGAAATTGTAATAACAACTCCCATGACAACATCAGAGGCCGAACGATGCTTTTCAACACTAAATCGAATTAAGACGTTTCTCAGAAATTCAATGACCGAAGATCGTTTAACATCTCTTTCCATGCTATCTATCGAAAAAAAGTTTATCTCCGAAATAGACAATTTTAATGACAAAGTGATAACAAAATTTGCAAATCGAAAAGAACGTAGAATAGATTTAATTTATAAGAAATAATTTGTTAGTAAAGTAGTGCTTAGTGACTCTTATTTTTTCGTGTGACAATTGACAATCGTTCCAGAAATCCATTACTTCAGTGCGGAAGGCGAAGAAAGCACGATAAGATCGATGGGAGACAACCTCTTACTGCCCGTGCAAGGTAAATTTTTTTGTAAAACTTGCAGAACACCTTAAAATTTTTAGCACGAGCCGCCACTGCCTCATTCCAAATAAGAATGGACCGGATGGCGCTGCAATCTGAGTATAATTTATGCAGAATAGACTTTGTAATTTGAAACTGCATGACAGGATGCGTAATTTTTTCCAAACACAAGCCATTCAATCTTTAGCATAGCTAACATTTTACTAAAATTCCTTTTGTTAAACGTTATTAAATAAGTGCCTGCTTTTTCCATAATGAAGTAGGTGATTTTTCTGCTCTAGTAGAATGATTATACATTACTATAATACAATTGGGCTGAAGAGAAGGTATTTTGCATCCATGCAATGAACATTTCACTATTCATATCTTCATGACAATCTCCAGTTTTCTGACTAAAATAATACCAAACCACTATTCACAAAACCAGTATCGCCGCCAATGTGAAGCACAATTAGGCGCTTGCCTTTGCCTTAAGCCAGTAGAAAGATCTTCAACAAATTGAATTAAGTATCTTTTCATATTTTTGTTCTGTGTGACCTGCATTCACCCATTCAATTAAATAATAGATCTTTCTGCCTTCTGTACGAAGCTTTCTTATATTTCTCAAATAACGACGTCTTCATAAGATAATATACTTTCAATCAATATGTTGTTTTGTGTGCGTTTTTCCCAGAATCCTAGTTTCTTTAGGATTCTCCAAAATGATGTTCCCCTTTAATAACTTCACATATTTTTGTGCAAGTTGGTATCTCATTTAAATAAAAATTAATGCAGGTGTGCCTTCCAATCGTACTTTTTGATGTTTCGTCCAATTTAATGTAAGCATATTGGCAACATTTTCTTTGGAGAATGTGAAACTCCAGACATTACAATTTCTTTGTTAAACATAGTATTCCTCCTAATCCCTACTTCCTTTGATGTTTGATGAACAGAAGCTGTTTTGAACATATTATCTTTGTGCTAAAAATACACATTACAGACCATTTGCCTCTATCCACTTTTTACATATTTCCTTTAGCATTTCCTGATCGACCTGGTAAAGCTGCGTCATCTATGATCTAAAACGTTTGCGATTATGTAAATAAAAAATTAATAAAAGTGTTGAAATATATTCAGTAAATGAGTATTTTTCACTTTTTATTTCTATAACGAAAAATGTTTAATGAATATTAATAATAAGTAGCACAGGAGATAACTGAACATGCCACAAGTACTGAGCAATAAATGCAGTAAAAGAAAATTTGACAGAACAAATTAAAATTCTTGATTTTGCCTGCGCAAATTTGCCCTCTCTTTTAACCAATTACATGCTTCTATTTTAAGACTTCTTCCCTAACGGTCCATTCTTATTTGGAATTAGGTATAGTTAGTTCTCGAAAGTATATGTATACGTAATTTTACCTTGTTATTTTGGATATGTCGAAATCATATTCACATGTGCCGATCTGGATAAAATATTATCCTGAATTTTGTGTAGATAATGACAAAGTGTTTTGTAAGTATTGCAGTAAAATTGTAAGTTTATATTTGTTTATGTTTAATTTCTATTTAAATACCTGCAATTAATTATTGTAGATTCCATTGTTTAATAATGCAATTTATTCATGCCTATCAGAAAACGTGAATTTAAGAATAAAGTAAACACTGTGTATTGAATTCGTTAATTAATAAAGCTAGGTAGTAAAAAAGCGGTCTAAAGTATAAAGTAATAAACTTGTAAATATAAAAGGTGTCGCTTCTTATAATATAAAGAAAGCTTTATAATTTCAATATGATAATAACATTTTGGTATATAACGAGCCATCGAAAAAATTCATAATTGGAGTAGACTGTGAAATTGGGTTGGTACTTAGCCACTTTCACATAATGACATTTATTATTTGACATTGAAACTATAAGTTTGTGTCAAATTTTTTAAAACTCTTATTAAGAAAATTAAATTTATTTAAAAAATGGTTTTCAACATAGAACAAAAAGCAAAAATTATCGAATGTTACTTCCGTACAGGTGTGAAAGTAAATGGCGAGTGGCAGTATTCAATTACGGAATGCATGGCTGATTTTAGTGAAGAACATCCTCAATTAGTGTTTGACTACAATGATTTTTACAATGTTTTGACAAATTGTGTAAAGTTATTCAGAGAGACTGGTAGCGTCGGTCGAAAAACTGGAAGTGGACGGCCATCTAAACGTACAGCTGATAATATTGAAGCCCTTCAGCATATTATTGATGAAAATACAAAAACATCCATTTCAGTAGTGACCCAACAAACAAATTTATCTTATGGTACGTGCCAATTCAATCATAAAAAAGTCTTATATTGTCATCCATACAAGCTGCAATGTTTTCATGAACTTTATCCAGTGGATTATTTAAGACGAGTGGAATTTTGTCAGTGGTTTCAAAATAATCTACACAATCAGGATATCAATCAGTTTTTTTCACGGATGAGGCCTGGTTTATCTTTCTGGATATGTTAATTCACAGAATATGAGGTGTTGGTCCTCCGAAAATCCTCATTTTTTTGTTGAAAAAACATTGCATCCCAAAAAAGTTGGTGTTTGGGTTGGAATATGTCGAAGAAGATTGGTGGGGCCCATTTTCTTTGAAGGTACACTTACTGCTGCACGATATCACAATGAGATACTCGGCTCACTCATAAATCAACTGGATGATGAGGAATTACAAAATTGGTATTTCCAACAAGATGGTGCAACAGCACATACGACCAGAGAAATACTTCAATATCTCAGAGAATTTTTTGATAACAGAATAATAAGCAGGAACGCTGAAATCCCATATCCAACTAGGTCTTGCGATTTAAGCATATGTGATTTTTTCGTATGGCCATACATCAAGAATTCGATTTATTCAACGCCAATTCATAATCTGGAACAACTGAGAATTCGCATAACAGAAAAGTGTGAAGAGATCAACGACTCACCCGCAAATGCTGCATAAAGTTTTTGCTGGATTGCGGAGAAGAGTTGGTTTGTGTTTAGATGTCTATATGTAAATTTTGATTATGATTTCGATATTAAATAAATTATTTGTTTTCTTTTTGTTGTAGTATCATTTCAATCCCATAACCTTTTTTTACAATGAAATCAAATGAAACTGTCAAGCATCAAGTAATGTGTCATTATGTGGAAGTGGCTAAAGTACCAACCCAATTTCACAGTCTACTCCAATTATGAATTTTGAAATCATTAATTACGTTTAACATATATGAATGAATAAATTTTGCTTTATGATGAAACACCAGAGTTATGTCAATTCTGTCGATAAAAAAAGATGACTTTTTAAGTAACCAGGTTGTATCATTCATTATCATATCTAAATTATAGTAATATAAGAATTATACTTACTTTCATAATTTTTAAATCCAATAATCGTCTTAATGATTTCCGTTCCGTTACTAGCAATTTCTTCGATGCTTCTCGCTTTCTGTGATAACCGTTCATTATCAATTAACTTATCTAAAGCTTGGGCGTATAACATAACAGAATCGTACAGATACGCAGCATGTATTGGAACATACTAGAAAGTAAAGAAAAATTACAGTGAAATCAAAACTAAAAACTAATTTACCTTCTGGTAATTGTGGCTTTCGAAAATGTTGGGCGTTGCAAAATTAAAAGGTTCTTTTTTATTGTATTCACGAACCTCGTTCATAAACTGCTCATATTTTTCTGTAGGCGCTGTTGGAACGATGACAAACAATGATTGGCCCTTAATTTTGAAATCTTTTTGGTGTTCCTCGCAATGGTTATTACGATCGAAAACTTCTGGTTCTTAAAGAATTCAAGATAATTAATTTGCTTTGCGAATTATTAAAGTAAACAAATAAAATATAATCCTTACTCCATAAATACTTGCTGGATTGTTTATCTGAATAAGTTTCCCAATCGACATATATGACGATGTATTCTCCTTTATCAAAAAGCTGTGCAGTTTGCATAGTAGTCATCAAATCGATAAGCGAGGCAACATTTCCGAGAAAAACGTAAACTATAAAAGATGTAAACTGTTTACATGGTAAGAATGAAACTATTTATAAATGATCGAGAAATGATGAAACTTCAATTCTTCACTTGAATTTTGCAATTGGAAGCAAATACGTTTCATTACTGCATTAAGGCATGTAATGTGTTTTACTGCAATAAAGAACAAATAAAATCGAACATTATGACTTCTGGGATGTCCGGTATAATAGGATGAAATCTCTCATCGTTTACACTAAATTATTTTTCGTCACACCTACTGCGTAAGTAAATAATTATGACACCTTTTTTTGAAACGTAAGTGACACTTTACATACCGTATTGACAGTTGCTATGGTAGCGGGCTGTAATATTTATTACGACCCTAGGGAAATAATAGCAATATTAGAAAATTTATGACAAATTTATTTCAAACATGATTAATTAACATAACTAGGAAAAATACAAAAACTTATGATTTTGTAATATTAAATGTAAACGAACTATTAGAACAATTAGCTATCTGAACAATAGAGTCTTCTTTCTTACTAGGCAAGTTTATATTTTCAATAATGTCAACATTATTAATGGTTGGATTCCTAATGGAATCATCAACTTTCTTCTCATTTTTCTGTATCACAGTTGAGCAAACAGCCTCTGTAATATTTTGTTTATATAAAATTCGCCTTTTCAGACCAAGAACATCAATTCCTGAATCGGCTAATAATGTTGCCGAGGTCCTTCGAAAGGAATGTCCGGTGTAGGTAGTGGGGTTCTCCAACGACAAGTATTTTGCTATTTGGCTAGGAATTTTTGCGAGTGTTTTTTCCTACAGGCTTATTTCGACATTTACCAAAACTGTACTTTAAGAAAAATCTATCATTGGTAATATTTTCTAATCTCAGACCAATGTATTTTTTAATAATTAGCATAAAATTAATTGGATATTCTTCCTTCGCAATAATTGTAAAAGAACGTTTTAATCCATTTTTAGTATCCGGTATTTTAATTATTATTACATCATTTTTATTTTCCACATCTTGAATTTTCATTTTAACTAGTTCATCTTTCCTACAAGCAATTCCCAAAATCATAACAACCTGCAAAAAGTTAGTATAGAATGAACACGAATTCAAAAGAATCATTCTGTAAACTTACCTTCATCAACAAATATGTATCGTCGGAAGCTTCAATAAGAAATTTATTCATTTCCTCTCTTGTAAAGATACTAGACTTTTTAGTCTTAAAACCATCATTTTTACGCTTCAAAAATCCTTTCAATTTAGGATATTTTGAAATATCTTCATTTTCGTTAATAAATATGGTAGTTTTTAACATGGAGTTTTCACACCATAAACTGTTTGGTGATTTTAACTTCATAGATCTATCACGAAAATATGCCAGCATTACACTTTCTGAAATACTCTCCACATACCTCTGGTGACACCAATCTTTGAACATTTTATAGGTTTCATTGTAGGCTGTTTTTAGATTTTTCCGGCAAAATCTCAGTACAAGCTATAATAGCATCCATCTCTATTTGATTCATGTTTATAAATTTTATTTAGAAAGAAAAACTTCTGAAAATCTATTGTATATACTTTGACATTTATCAAAAATATAAATTTATATCGACACAAACATGGTTACCATAGATACGACAAATATTCCTGACTTGATGTTACTAATGTGTATACATATAGTAAAAGTAAAGTGGAAAATCATTCAAATTCGTCTATTTAAAAAAAACGTAGGTATGACGAAAAATCTCATATGCACCACGGTTAGTACAGTACACTTTCATGGTCTCGAATACATGCAAACCTCGACCCTACGGGTCTCGGTTTGCAGTATTCTCGACCATAAAACTGTACTTACGAACCTAGGTACATAAATAACTATTAAATCTTTTGATCCGACCAGATAGACGATCAATAGATCAATGCGTTATCGGTCGGATAACTGACTTATCGTGTTGAGGGTCCCGAAGCGAATTCATAGCTTGTTGTCTGAGATTTTCCTTCTCGTTTAAGGTGAATGCCGATAGACAAATATCTTATGTCACTCCAGGAGCGCGAACAATAATAATAACTCATAGCCTGCCAATATCCCTGTAATTAACATTAAGCTGTTGGAGAATGCCAAGACATAAATTGCTATTATTATAATGGCATCAACTTGTCTCGCACTTCCTTAGCTTGCCGCCGGGAAATAATTTACTCAACCCACATATTTATGGGTATGATCTTGGTCGGACGCGGTTGATATTACAGTTTTATATTACAGTATTACAGTTTTAATTTATGTTTTCTTTTATCATTATTAATATAACCTTTAATGTATTATTAGTTTTTTGAATTTATAGAGTCTATTTGCCTTGATGTAAGTTTCAGGATTCATAGATTTATCTTCAAATATAAGATACCACGTTTATAAAATTTTCAACTTTAACGCTATCCTTTATCTCTCCATTTGTACAAATACTGACAATGGTAGATAATCTTCTGCTTCAAAATCTTTGTCACTGTGGTCATTAATAATGTATTTGAGCCTTGAGAAAAGTTTTATATTATTAGATTAGTTCACACATTGACTTTTTCAATCAAATTAATTGGAGTTTAACTAATCTTTGTAATGAGATTTGGTTTCATTCGATGTAGCGTCATTATTTTCTTTGGTACCTATTCCAACTGGACATGTTTGTAAAACAGTTAAATTTGAAATTGCCGACGATTAAATTATCGCTAGAAAAGGAAAATAGGATACCATTCTTAAATACACTGGCAACTAGAAAGAAACATAAAGCAGAAATTGATATTTTCTAGAAAGAAATCGATGTCAATAGGTATCGAGCGAGCAACAAAATTTGTATTCTAGGTAGGCCATGAACAACTGAGATAGACATATAAGTCATGTCTGAGCTTAGGGAATTGATGAAGTGTCATTTGTAAATAATCATAAATCAAATTGATAAGTTACGATTTAACCTATCACTAATAGTACGGCATGTAGATTAGATCACTTAATCAATCTAAGACATAACTGATTTAATCCATGGCATACTCTGAAAACTTTTTTTGTGGCTCACTCAATAAATCACTCCGAATTTAAACCAGTTTCCAAACAAAAGACGGCTTTGTTTAATTTTTTAGTCGATCAGTTGCTGAAGCTTCCATTAGCAAAATAAAAATACGAAAAAGGATTAGATTTCATTAAAAATATTGCGAGTGGAAGGTTTTTACCAAGAAGTAATTAATAAATTAATTTGAAATCTAATTTAAAAAAGGCAATCTGCTATGTTACTTGCCTGGTACTTTAATAAAATCGTGACAAAAAGTTCACGTGTTTCCCAGATTACGAAAAATCTAAATAGCATAAAGAACGAGGTCTCCAAGTTGTGTTTGTCCCAGAAACTCAATCAAATATTTTCTATGAAACGCAAAAGATTAAACAGACGTGAATCAGAAATCCGGTATATATGAAATTAATAGCCTTTGAAATATATTAGTCAAACAAAACGCTCAATAGTAACCCGTTATATATATTGCATATTAAATTCAATGGCCGGATAAATCGAGTGTTGCTCGTCATGCGCTAGAAACCAATCATAATATAACGACAGATTGTTTAAAACTAATTAGAAATATAAACAATCGAAGGGAATTGGACAGTTATGAAAGTGCTTCTTTTATTCAAACAAAAATAACGTTTATAACATAGATAAAGGTCCAATTCCATATACAGGTTGTCTTACGAAAAACGGACCACGCAGTCTGCCATTTATAATCCGATTTCAGAAATTCAAAAACTGCACGAGACAGGTGTATAAATACTACAAAAGAGTATAATCTTTTTTGTCAAGCGATAGTATTTTTTTTAATAGCAACGCATTTTTTTGTATTCGTTTGGTTGAGATTTTTTTTCTGAATACAAATTGTGTGTTTTAGCTTGATCTTATAAAATGTTTTTGATAGATAGAAGAATTGAACGAAATTTAAGAAATCACGGTGCCTTTAAGAAACCTAAGAAAGAGCGACGCCAATTTCGTGAAAGTGTTGAGTTAGATGCCGTTCTTAGTGTTCAAGAAAATCCAAGAACTTCAGCTCGGGAAATCACACATAATATTAGTACGTCAAAGGACACTGTTCATAAAATCTTAAAAAAACACACATTTAAACTGTACATATCACAAAAAGTACAAGTCAAACGATCAAAATAGACGACACCAATTTTGTGTTTACTTTTTAAACATGTTAGGTCAGAATGGGCTGTTCTATAGAAATGTGATTTGGTCCGATTAGTGCACTTTTAGCAATAATGGCATTTTCAATAGACGGAATTCACCGATATTGGAATCGACAAAATCCGAGAGTTATTGTTGAAACCAATCGACAACATAGATTCACTGTATTTTGTGTGGTGTGGTATTTTGGGTGACAGATTGATTGGACCCTTTTTCATTGATGGTACCCTAAATCGGGAAAAGTATCACCAATTACTAATTCAAAATTTGGACAATTTCTTGGATGAATTACCTCTTGCAGAATCAAATAGAGTATTTTTTTCAGCAGGATGCCGCTACGCCACATAATGCCAGGATAAATGTTGAATGGTTGAATGCTAAATTTGGCCAAAAATGGATAGGGACAGTTCGGTGGCCTGCGCGTTTCTGATCTTACGCCGCTCGATTTTTGGCGATGGAGTTATGTTCAAGACCGTGTCTATTTAACACCCCTTGAGAACGAGCATGTTTTAAGAGAGAGAATTACTCATACTTGTCGAGAGATACCTCCTGTTTTGATCTTGAATGCAACATATGGAGTAACTAGAAGGTGCCAGCTTTATATTCAGCAAGGTGTGTGGAATTTTGAGTAATATAATAATTATGATTTGTTACGTTTTATTTTAGAGGTTAATAAAATTTTCCATTGCTTTGTATTCCAGGGCACACTTTAACTTTGTTTAAAAAACTAAAATTATGTTCCAAGAATATTTTACAAGAAGTTGACGCACACCATTGTATTCAGAAAAAAAATCTCTACCAAACGAATAAAAATATGTGTTGCTATTAAAAAAAAAAAAACTATTGCTTGACAAAAATGACACATTAAAAAAATCAAAGATTTATACTCTTTTGTAGTATTTATACACTTATCTCGTGCGATTTTTGAATTTCTGAAATCGGATTATAAATGGCCGACTTACAGCTTGGTGCGTTTTTCGTAAGACAACCTGTATCTGCGTGTATGACGTAAGAGGACATATGTGTGATTTTTTGAAGAGGGGTAAGTGACCTAAAGTGACCTAAAATGTTTGTGTTTGCTTTAGTGCCCCATGTTCAAGGGTATTATTTTTTCCTACTGGGGATGACAACTTAGTTGTCGAAGTACGTATTTACGATATGAATGTAAATGTCATAAGAAGGTTTATACTTTTTTTAATAGAATATCAACGAGAAGGCAAAAGCAGTAACGATGCAAAGCCGAAAATTGCAGTAGAAAAGGAAAGTACAAAATAATTATGTAGAATTATGTAGAAAGGAAAAGTTAAGCCAAGGGATGATATGAACAGTGTAGTAACCAAACTAAGAAACGCAAAGACATCGTATAGCCTGTACTAGTATAATCTAATCACACGTACAATGACGTACATGCTTAGAAACAGATATATTGTTGACAACCTGCATCATTAATAAATAATAATCCTTTTCCAATTTCTAATAGCTTAAAATTTACAAGGATTTACGAAACTAATTAAAAAAATATTGAATACAGTATTGTAACTGTCTATAAGTAACTGTAGTTATTTGTAGATTATTCAGAATTGAAGTATTTACATCATGGTAGTAATAACAGCAGGTACATGTACTAAAATTAATTACAAGATTGATATTAAACGTAAGTATTGAAGAATCATCATTGGATAATAAATAAAACATAATTATTATGTACTTACTTCTGGTCCTATTCTTCGTTTCATGTATGATTTGGTACCAATAAGAGCTTTGACAACAATTAAGATCTCTTTCGCAACAGTTGTGTTTATCACCAACCAATTTTATATCATTAATGGTCATGTTATGTTTCCTCGCTTCCGATTCTAAAGATTTTGCCACTGTTTCCTTCGGTTCTTCGTAAACGATTGCGAATTTTTTCCAACTGTAGTATCTTAGAAGAGAAAGCACGGACTTTGTGACCTGAAAATATAATAACTTTTTTATAGTTTATCACTTAAATATGCATCTGCCTCAACGAAAAAAATTTCCATTTAAAAACGTTAAAATTTTCGTTGAAGCGAATCTGCTTCTATGAAAATCAATACAACAAACACATGTACATATTTTGGAAGTATTTGGAGTAAATTGTTAATACATGTTGGATTAGTAACTACTTCAGTTAACAAAATATAGAGTTACTTCCTGTAAATTCAGTGTATTTTTTATGATGCAAAATTACATATTTCTTTTTTAATGTTAAGTATATATAAATATAAAATCTAATTTTAAAGTTGAAGGTTAGAAGATCCTATTTTTAGATTTTAATATGTTTACCTCATTAAAACACGACTTGTATCATTCTATCGTAGTGTTAATCAAATTTGACGTTACATGCGCGGTCCAAACAATATATGTTTTTGAATTCGAAGAATGCCTAGGTATTTATCAATTCATCATTTACGAAACTGGATAAGGTCATTCTATAATTTAGGAGGGTTGCTATTTATGTATCCGGAACAAATATTTATGACTAAAAATGGTTTTATTGTTTTTCAATATTCTCCATTATGCTCGATGCAATTTCGCATCGTTTGAACCAATTTTCACAGCACCCAACTGCTTCTGGCGTTGAAATTAGTGCAAAAAAAGATATCATTGGGTGCCAAATCAGGGCTGCACGGTAGATGACTAGTGATGTCCAAAAGTAACTATTCCGTATATTAGTATTCGTTATACAAGGGGACTCGAAATAATGATTACTTATTTGAAAATGTAATCGTTACTTTTGTATTTAATTACCTTCGGTAGCTACATATTGTTATACTCGTATTTGATTACTTTCGGTACATATCGTTACGCTCGTATTTGACTACCTTCGTATATATCGCTACGTTCGTATAGTTGTTTTCAAATTATAAGAATATAACTTTGAGAACGGTTCTAATGCTTTTATTACATCACCTGCGGCAATAGCTACCTGGCCGCTCGATACGATTATCTTTTACGCAAACAAACTGCTAAGATCCGTAATGACGAAATTTAAGTAAATTGTAATTACTGCAATTTACATGAAATATAATTTAATAATAATATAAGTACCAACAGTTGTTAATTTGGATATATAGTTATTATATATGGATAGTGATAATACTGTTGGAGCACGACAGAGAAAGCATATATCAGAAGATGCAAAACAGATCATTTTCAATTTCTATCATACCCTGATGGAAGAAAATAACGAACTACAAACCCAGAACATTCAACGAACTTCGCAATTAACCAAGGTGCCTTTTGGAACAATATATAAAATAATTAAGAATAACGCAGGGCCTCGAAAGCAAAGAAGCGACAAAGAGCACCGAGAAAAATTGAAAAAAGAGTATGAAATCGATACTATTAGGCAGCAAGTATACTCCTTCTACAGAGGAAATGTTGTATCTACACTTGACTGCTTACATAAAAGAATCAGTGATGAGCCTATAAATATTCATTGTTCTAAAGCAACCTTGTGGCGGACGCTAAAGAAAGCTGGTTTTAAGTTTGGCACTATAGACAAACGTCGCACAATTATGGAAAGCCCGAGGTTACAGAAATTTCGATATGAATACTTAACGGCAATTAGAAGTTATAGACAGGAAGGACGATTCATATGTTATTTAGACGAGACGTGGTATGTCATCCATGACACAATTTGCAAAGGTTGGGTGGATAGTTCAAGTATGTGTCAGTTGGACGTGCCAGTTTCGAGAAGGAGGAGAATAATCATTCTTCATGCTGGGTCAGAAAAACGATGGATCGGACAGCCGCTATTATTTGCTAAAAATGTTAAAACCTCAAGTTTAGATTACCATGAAGATATGACCTCATCTTTATTTGAAGAATGGTTTTGTGACACTTTGCTGCCAAATTTACCAAAAGATAGTGTGATAGTGATGGACAACGCTCCGTATCATTCTCGACAGCTAACCAAAGTTCCTACAAAATGTAATAATAAGAAAGATATTAAAACATTTTTAGAAGCAAATGATTTATATTTTGAGGATCATTATACAAAAAAACAATTAATAGAGGTGATGAAGACAAAAGAATGTTTAAAGGATTATTATGTGGATAACAGAGCCAAAGAAGCAGGACATACAATTTTGCGTTTACCAGCATACCATTGCATTTTCAATCCCATTGAATTGATGTGGGCCCAACTAAAAAATACCATAAGACGAACAAATCAAACACCGAAATTTAGTGAAAGCAGTGTAACACACATAAAAAATGCCATGGAACATATAACTGCTGTAAATTTGAAAAATGCTGTTAAACACGCAATAGCAATAGAAGACGAATATATGCACATGTACAAAATAGTAGCACCTTTGATTATAAATTTGCAATACGATTCAGACACAGACACCGATTTGCAAGACGACTCAATCACAGATGATTTATGAAATGCGGTGACATAAAAATTTTATTGTGTATTACAGTAGAATCTCACAAATTCGAACCGTCACAAATTCGAACCGTCCAGAAATTAGAACCGGCCATTTCAATGTATTGGACGCGCTGAAATTAGAACCTGTGGTTCTAATTTCTGGAAGTGTTTTTTTTTGGTTTTTATTTCCTCTAGAAAATATTTTTTTTTCTATGATTTTGAACTAAATAGGCGAAAAACCAAATTAAACGCTCTAAAATTAGAACAGGGGGTTCTAATTTCTGGAAATTTTTTTAATTTTTTTTTGTATTTTCACTACAAATTATTTTTTTTCGCTCATTAAAGTAAAAATAAAACGGGGAATCACCGAGTTATTCGTGGTGTGTACAATTCGGTCATATGCGTGTGAAATTTGATATGCTTGTACAAATTTGGGTCAGTTGATGACTGAAGGTCAAAGTGAAGTGTTCATACGTGTGAAAGTTAAAAAAAAATGCCAAACAAACGTAAAAAAATACCTTATCTTTGGATACTAAGGTAAAATATTAAAAAGACTTAATGAAGGCGTGAGTGGAAATCGTTTAGCTCAAGATTTTAATGTGACAAAATCTTCCATCAGCTACATAAAATCAAAAAAACAAGAAATAATGGATGCAGTTACCAGCACCTATCAGGAAGCAAAAAAAAAAATCTTACATAAGGCAGAATATGAGGAAATGGAAAAGCGCCTTTATAAGTGGTTTTAAATCAACGTGAAAAGATGAACACAGTGACAGGACCCGATTTAAAAGCAAAAGCTAAGTTAATTTTTAGTGAAGTATACCCCGATAAAGATGAAAACGCATTTACTGCAAGTGATGGATGGTTTTCCAAATTTAAAACCCGTCATGGAATACGGTTTTTAAAAATTGGTGGTGAAATACTTTCGAGTGATGTTGGTGAGGTCACTCCATTTCTACACAGATTTCGTGCAAAAGTCGCGGAAATGGGGTTATTGGAAACACAAATCTATAATGCTGATGAAAGCGGATTATTTTTCCGTTGCCTTCCAGATAAAACATTTGTCGCTGCTTGTGAAAAAAGTGCCCAAGGATTTCAAATTCAAAAAGAACGCGTTTCAATTTTACTAGGCGCAAATTCTGATGGCTCACACAAATTAAAACCATTGGTTATTGGAAAAGCTAAAAAGCCAAGAAGCTTCAAAGGATTTGATAACCTACTTCATTATGACTTTTCGAAAAATGCGTGGATGACTTCCCGGATTTTTCATGATTGGTTTCACAAGATATTTATCAAAGAAGTATGTTTAACCAATGCATATTTTAAGTTCCATATTTTTTAATTTTTGGCCCCAAAAGCTCTTCTGCTTGTAGATAACTGTTCCGCTCCTGCACCAATTGATAAACTTCAAAGTGAGGATGGTAATATAATTGCATATTTCTTGCCGCCAAATGTAACAGCAGCGGTGCAGCCAATGGATCAAAATCCTATTAAAATGACAAAATTTATTTACAGAAGTAAGTTGCTATCTCAATTAATTGGTGATGGTGGTGATATTGATAAGCTTTTGAAACGGCATTCAATCCGAGATGCAATAATATTGTTGAAACAAGCATGGGATGAGGTACAACAGACAGTGTTAAAAAATTCTTTGTCCAAATTATTAAATTGGGACTCAGGTGAGTACGACAGCGATGATGATTTGCTCCACTAGCACAATTGGCTCGACGAAATCAGGATTGCAATGCAGTTCTTCAAATAAATCTTGATGTTTTGAATGAAATTATGCCAAACAATTCCGTAAATGTAAATGAATTCGAGGAATGGAATGAAGATGTGTTTACTGACAGATCTGATGCAGAGAATAGCGATGAGGAGGCTTCAGATAGCAGCGACGTCGATATTATCGACATAACGCCAGCTATTCCTCATTTAAAAGTCCTTGAAGGCATCAATAATGTTATAAAATGGTGCTAAACCAGTGATATATTTTCCAGTAAACACATGTCTAACCTTTTGGACGTCCGTAACGATATCGTTGTATCCAGTTTAAATAAATAAAAAAAACATTATTACAAGTATTACTGATTTTATGTTAAAAACCAATTAAATACCTAATAATTAAAAAACTTTTTAATAGATACGTTCCCAAAAAATTCGTGTAAAAAAAGATATTGGCTAAATGGAAAAATAGTAGATTGGTTCTAGACCTAAAAAAGCAACTGAAAAATACAATAAACAATACTAAAAAATTCTTGTTAGAGTTCACTTAAAAATTTATTTTCCACGCTTACACATTTTAATTCAATAAATATGTACATATATTATAAAAAATAAATGATATGCATCTGAAATTCATTAATATAAAAAAAGTAAAAATAATATAAACATAACAAAATTTCATGCATTGACACTTTCTGACAATAAACGCATACGTTTGCGTAAGACTACAATATCACTGCCATCACTAGAATTATTTCTGTACATATTATCATCTCTAGTCTCCTGTGTTGAAATTCAGTAGTTTTTAGAAGGAAATCAGTCATTAAAGATTGTGCTTGATTTCGCGATAAACCGTTATAAAGTTCCCTGTAAGATGCCACTAATGACTTCAGTTCACGTTGAAATTTTCCAGCTCGTTCCTCATCGGGATCATGTTGTTCAAAATGATTACCTAATTTCCTGGCGAGATCAAGACCTTCTTTAATTAGAGTGGCATTTAAAATAGGAGGATCTTCTTCGTCATTATCCCTATGTTCTCTGCCATGATGAGACTCAAGGGTGAAGTCTATAATTTAATTTTCACTCAAGCTTTTATCAACTAATAATTCCTCTATATCGGCAAAAATGATAGATTATCGAATCCATCTCCACCAATTGTATGTGTCAGCATTATGATGTCAGTAAGAGCAGCGTTATTATGGATGACAGGATCAGGGTGACAGGATCTTTGCTTTTGACACATTCTGGCCAAATATTTTTCCAACATGAGTTCAAGGTTGATGGCTTTAATTCAGCTTACGCTAACCCAACTTGATTAATGCAGTCCATAATAGAAAAAAAATTCCACACATCAATGATTGTTAAGTCCTCATTATGGTCTAGTTTGTCTAGCACGTATTGAAATGAACGTTTTAAAAGTAGCAATTATTCCTTGATTTAGCGGTTGTATTAAGGATGTAGTATTAGCCGGAAGAAAACAAAATTGCACATTTGAGTGCTCTAAGACCGAATGGCCAGGTGCATTGTCTAGAATTAAAAGAACTTTAAATTCTAGACTTTTGCATTAATGTAGCGTTGAACTTCTGTGGTGTATTACTGTATTTCTGAAGTATTTCTGAAACCATTCTGTAAAGATTGCACTGGTCACCCCAACCTTTTTGTTTGCTATCAAGTGAATTGACAATTTATTGAAATCTACACCTTTCATCGAGCGTGTCTTAAGGTACGTTTTACTAGCAGTGGTTTTAACATACGTTCTCCTGAAGCATTGGAACAAAATAACAATGTTACACGGTCCTTTGCTACTTTAAAACCACCGGCAGTTTTCTGCGATTTTGCAACATAAGTTCTGTTATGCATTTTTTTTTCCAAAAAAGGCCACTTTCATCTGCATTCCAAACTTGATCTGGGGTGTATCCTCATCCATAATAATTTTTGAGGAAATTCTTTGGCAGACAATTCATCTGTAGACGCAGTTTCTCCATTCATTTTTATATTATGGAGAGCATGTCGTTTAAGAAAACTAGTCATCCAACCTGTACTTGCAGAAAATTCAGGTTGTTTTGACTGAGATGAAGTGCTTGGCTCAACTTCTTTAATACGTTTGTAGATTTTTAATGCTGTTATCTTGATAGTAATTCCGTCTATTGGTATTCTTTTTTCTGATTTATCTTTAATCTACATTACCAAAGCTTTTTCCATCTTCTCTTTGACAACTTCTCTTGTGTATGACGACGATTTAGCACTTATTTTTGTTCCAGAACATACAGATTTTCTGATCGCAGCTTCATTTTTCTTAATCGTTCTTATGGTAGCTACAGCAATACCAAAATGCTTTCCTACAGCCGTTGCACCTTGTCCTGTAGCAAGTTGATCTAAAATAATTTTACTATCTAAACTGATCGCCTTCCTCTTTGTTTTTATTACAGGTGAATTATGTGATATTGTGTTAAGGCTACCAAAATATATTTTATATTAATAATGCAGATTTGAAAATTATTTAAAACTTACCTGTTATTGAGTTAATAAATCTATATGAGCACTAACTTTATTTTCTTTTTAAATATCCACAACAACTAAACGTCTATTCTTTTTAACTCCCAAAACCAAACTAAACTACGTAAAAAATACATTAGGTCTTTACTTTATGCACAATTCGGGGAATCCCTCTAATATACATACGCATATAATCGACATAGTCTAACTAAATTGTGAAAATATAACGTGAAGAAAAATTCATAGAATATTGAAAATCGTGTATGGTGTTAAAACAAAATAATTCGTGTAAAAAGAGATATATTTTTTCTTTTTAACTCGCGTTAAATCAAATTCGTGTAAAAAAAGAATTAGGTGTACATAATATAAATCTAAGGGTACAAGACATCTTGTTAATTGATTATCTATACTTTATAGCAGAGGTGCCCAATCGGTCGATCGCGAGAGCTTCTGGAGTCGATCGCGAACAAATAATCACTCCATAAATTCGAGTTCTCTCGACCGTCAACTCTAGGCCGTTTCTGTCTTAAGTTTACGCGACTCCCGAGGCAATGCAACTGCGCAACGTTCGGCTACCGTTCCCGATTCTTCTCGAATTAGTCAGATTCATATAAAAATCCGCGACGACGCAATACTATGCCAGTCATAACTGAATATCTGAACGACACGTAATATTTGAAAGGCAAAATGAGTGTGGTGAAAAAAGTAAAACGTACCATTTTAATAACGATTGGGAGGGAGAATCTTTGTTTATTATGGTCAAAGATAAGTCTATTTGTCTCATTTGTCGATCGTCGGTGGCATTGCTCAAACGCGGGAACTTAGAAAGGCATTATAAAACTATGCATAAAAACTATGAAAATTATTTTCCGCAAAAAAATGCGTTAAAGAAACGAAAGGTGGAAGATTTGAAAAGTAGTTTAAAGGGAAAGCAATCCATGTTTACTAGGCCAGCGAATCAATCAGTAGCTGCAACAATCGCGTCTTTTAACATGTGCAAAACAAGAAAAACAAATGCAGGAAAAGGAAGGTGATTTACACAAATGATTCACAAGCAGATATATTCGTACGTATTCGTATTGAAGTTACTGAATCCTAAATAAACAAAGCTGTTCCATTGATGGGTTTTTATAACATTGGCATTGCTGTTATCTGTAAGAGTTTTTATAAATATAAACATTGCAGCGTATGTATAAATTTAAATAATGTATTTCTAATAGACATTCCGATACATAGGCGGCACGTAATTTAATTTTGGGGTTCGAGTCGTAATTTGACTCATAATTTTTTGGACATACTATATAATTACACCTTTTCATTTTTCAGACGTTGTCTTTTTATTGTACGGACAGCCTCTATATCTCAGTAACTTATTGTTTTAAGTTTCTTTGTCTCAATTATCATTATCAAGTATCCATATCTATAAACGGCTTTTGTTAATAGTGCAGATTTTTATCTTTTTGTATGATGGAAGTAAATTTTTAATATCATGATGTTTAATTTATTAAAGTCTTTGAATGATGTTAAGTTCTGAAATCTAATTTTCTTGTTCACTGAATTTTAATACGTTTACAACTGTCGATTATAACTATAAATAACCACATACTCGTGGAATTGCAGCGAATGCTCGAGCTGGTGTTAATTTTTTATAACAAAATCGACCGGTTCTAAAACTTTTAAAATCTTTAAATGGGAGACATATTCATATATCCATGTAGGCTTATAACAAGAAATGCATGTTATATTTCATTTTTTCATATAAAACGCAAACAATAAATTATATAATAATATTTTTAACGAATTGAGTTTATTTAACATTAATCTAAGGCTCACATACATATATGTATATTAGATTATGGCATGTTTTTGTTTTATATTAGCATTTTGATAATTAGGCTGTAATCATCAGCAGGAACTAATAATATTCAGTAAACGCTTCATTTAAATGTTTGAAGCGTATAATAGTTGCTTATTGGTATTATAAGGGAATGGACTAGGTATGAAAACACAAGACTAGAGAGCATCAATAAAAAATAATTTCTCAATATTAATATACTTCCAGAGAGCCAAAAAGCTAGTCTTTTAGCTTCTTTAAAATATAGGATTGTTTCAGCATTTACTTGATGAAATTTCATTATAACTTATGATCATAAGTTAGTTAGATGTCTGACGAAGCTTCTATGTGAGTGAAACGATCGTAATTTTGTGAAGTAAAAAGTAGTAAAATTCATTAAAATTTGTTTTATTTTATCCCGATAATAATAGTTATTAATACATTTCATCCAGCCACGTTACTATACGATGTGTCCGAAATAAAGAGGGCCACTATGGGGATCTCGGAAACCTTAAGAGATACAGATTTGGTTAAATGGGAGAAAAGTTGCGTAATCAAATGTCTAAGAAATTGGCGTTTAGATTTGCCTGAAAATTTTTTTAGTTTTTGAGAAATTTTAAACAAATAGAATTTTTCGATTTTACAAATTTTTTTTTCCTGGCGTTAATATTTGATCTAGAGTAAAACCAATGACACTTCTCCCAGCAACTTTTAATGCAGTTTAAGGTGGCGTTGTTAGTTTTTTAATCCAACGTTTCGTCTTTGCGGAACCATTATAAACTTTTTCATAAATTTTTTTTTAATACGGCCCTGATGTGTTTATATTAAGTTCTGAAAACCCTTTT
Organism: Melolontha melolontha; assembly: GCA_935421215.2. NCBI lineage: Eukaryota > Metazoa > Arthropoda > Insecta > Coleoptera > Scarabaeidae > Melolontha > Melolontha melolontha. The sequence continues at coordinate 156,227,767 of OW285239.1, forward strand.
TATTGCGAATTCAACGACTTATCATACTTTATCATTTAATTGCGGTTTCGTCATTTTTTCGACCTTAATCAATTTTTAAGAATAAATGATTTGTTATGTTCATTAACAGTTTATTTCATTTACATATTTAATAGCAATCCAACGGCTACATTAAAAAAAAACAAAGAACAAATCAAATTAAATTAACAGAAGACATAAAAAGTAAAATACAACAACAAACGAATATGAACAAAACAACTAAGTTTAGAGCATATGTTCGAAAAGATTTCCATTATTTTCCAGGCACAGATAGCACCTTCTCACCGTCGATTTTAACACCCTAATAAGCATTTGTGGAGTAATATTGGCAAATGCTTCCAGAACTAACCCCTTCAGTTCTTCATCTGTTGCAAAATTTTGCTGATAAACATGATTCTTAACGAATCCTTATACGAAGAAATCAAGAGGAGTTATATAGGGTGAACGCGCTGTCCAGGGTGTTTCCGAATGCGTACTAATGTTTTTCTCTGGAAATCTCATTGAAAGATATTCCCGAATAGCTCTAGAATTATGTGCAGGTGCACCATCTTGCTGTATCCAAGAGTTATGAATCAGTGCTAGGAGCATGCTATCGAGAGCATCCTCTAAATCGTTATGCAGCAAATGTAGGTAACGCTCTGATGTTAAAGTATGGTGGTAAATAAACGGTCCTACAATCGATGTACCAAAAATACCAGCTCACATATTAAAACCTAAACGGTGTTGATGCCTTGATGTTTTGTTTAAACGTGGATTAGTTCCAGACCAATAATGAACATTTCGTCTATTGAAAATGCCATTATTCGTAATCATACTCTTATCAGACCGTATTATTTGACAAGGAAAATTCATATCCTCTTGACATTTTCTTGTGTACCATTCACAGAATGAGCGACGTCATTCTAAATCACCTGGTCTAAGTCCTTGACAAATTCTGTACTTGTACGGATGTAATTTTTGTTCTTTTAAAATACAATGTGTCGTTGATTTTGGTATACCAATGTTTTGATCAATCTGCCGGACTGATGTACCGGGATCCTCAGTGACGGCCAACAGAACATTTTGTACGGTTTCCTCATTGCCCGTTTTTCGTTGGGAAACTACAGGTTTTCTAAAAGAACCATATGCTTTAAGGTTTGCTACTAACTTTATAAAAGTAATTTTATTTGGCTGCCTCCTTTCAGGATACTTCTGCAAATACATATGCTCTGTAACAGAACAATTTTGGTTGGATGAAATGAAATATGCCACCATGTCAAACTTTTCTTAGTTAGAAAACAATTAATAGAAATAAATTAAAATTATTGCACAAAAAATTTAAACACCAAACTAATGTGTCAAAAAACAAACGCAACTGTCAATCCAAATACAACAGTACCACATTTGCTTTCCAACGCTTGTTTTCGTCTTCGTGATAATGGCGTATTATATTTGGAAAACGCAAAAAATTAAAAAAATTACGAAACCGCAATTAAATGATAAAGTATGATAGGTCGTTGAATTCGCAATAAAAAAGGTTTTCAGAATATAATATAAACACATCAGGGCCGTATTTAAAAAAATTAAGTTTATGATGGTTCCGCAAAGACGAAAGGTTGGATTAAAAAACTAACAACGCCACCTTAAACAGCATTAAAAGTTGCTGTGGAGAAGTGTCATTGGTTTTGCTCTACGTCAAATATGAACGTCAGGAAAAAATAGTTTGTAAAATCGAAAAATTCAATTTTTTCAAAATTTCTCGAAAACTAAAAAATTTTTCAGGAAAATCTAAACGACAATTTCTTAGACCTTTGATTACGCAACTTTTCTCCAATTTAACCAAATCTGTAACTCTTAAGGTTTCCGAGATCCCCATACTGTCCCTCTTTATCTCGGACATATCGTATATGTCATTATTCCTTCCCTGTAGTGTTCCACCGTATTGCAAAGTACCTGTCTGCATCCACAATCGCTTTTTCGTTTGAACAGGATGTTTAAATACTTTAAACTAAGGATTGAAAGTGAAACAGAAATAAAAAAAACACCCTAACCACAATATATATCAATAAATACGTATATAGTATTTATTGATATATATTGTAGTTAGGGTGTTTTTCTTATTTCTGTTTCAGATTACAAGCCACAGTCTTCACAAATTTCGGAAGGATTTAAAGTATTTATTGCTTAGTGCAAAATAAAGTTTGAACAAGTATTTTGCGTCGATAATTAATGGTTATTAATAGTTGTGTAATGAAAAGTGTAATTTAATAAAAAAATAATCAATTCTTTGGAATAAATTCCTTGTGTATATTATGCTGTTAACATCAAACGTATTGGCTCAAAATTGAAACATATCTTTCTTGCAGAAATACGCAACCTTCTTTCTCGTAAAAAGTTAATATCCAATTCCTGTTCCTTTGCCAATTATGACACATTTTTTTAAAAATAGCAAACTTATGTATTTAGTATTCATTTTGAAATATTTAGTAGTTATTAAAGTTACAACATAAAATCTTTGAAATCTTATATAAGAAAATTTCTGAGGAAAAGAAGATTGAATATTACAAGATATAAATTCTATTGCGAATGAATTAAATTCCATTTACATAAATTATCAAATAAAAAAAATTGGATTAAGGACCAGGTTAGACGAATTGCCGGCGAACTTCGTAAATAAGCTGACCTACTCTTAAGAATAAATTAAAATATATTTTGAGAATTTATCAAATAATTTAGTTTAATTTATAACGACCTTATTTTAAATTTTATTCTAACCCGGAATAAATTTATTTACTTTCGAATTAAAAATGGACATGACATTAATAGTTAAATCTTCACTTTAGTAATAAACAGGCTCAGCGAAAAGTATGAAGACGGCGATTTATTGTCGTCAATATCCATTAAATAATATTTATTAAATGCTTGAACCGGGTTTTATTGAAAAAATGTTATCAAAATAAATTAAGTTACTTAAATTTAATACTATTAGAGAGAGAAAAATGCTCTATCGAATGGTAAATGGCGTAAAATTAACAAGTTTCCATTAAAACAAAATGCTGAAAGACATAATTCAAAAACAATTGAAGAAAAAATTCAAGTTTTCAGTTCGTACTGCCCAAGTGGGAACCCAAATTGTACTTTATCTCTTTTTAACACACATGAATACGCGCTGTAATACACAAGTTTGTTATTTTAAGTTAAGACGTACGTCTTTGAAATATTATATTAAATAAAAAGGATAAGTTGTCCAGGAGATAGTCTTATGATATTCGGCATGCTGTCAAATTATTTCAATATTGTTGTTTATTGACTTTGTTTTCCGTATTCTAACTTCTAGGTTAAGCATTCTTCTAATTTGAATATTTAGTTTGTCATCAAAAATTACAAAATCTGTTCTTTTAGAATAATACTCATAATAAATAGTAATATCTATTAGTGGCAATAATATAATCTTCATCTAATAAAGGATAATATAGATTTGAATTGTATTATCTGCAAGACGAATTATTATACCATTACTTTCTTAGGAAACAATAAAATATGAAATGTAGACTATATAGATGTTTTCTTATAATTTTAAATTGACAACTCTCAAAAGAATTTAATTATTTTTCAAAGAGTTACGAACATAACTTTTACATACTTTTCCAATATACAGGGTCCAGCAACGAAGCGGGGACGAAAGATTACACGCGTATTTGAAAGTTAGTCAAATATTCAGTCATCGGATATCCTTCCGTACCATCAAGCGCACGTTTTAAAAATATTTTGTTTTATACAGGCTGTTCCAGATGGAAATGCCAGACTAAAGTTGCATTTTTTTAAATGGAACACTCTGTATATTAATAAATAAAATGATTCGCGCTTGAAAGCTGGTTACATCGATATAATGTTGTATGGGTCTAAAGTTGATAGTTTCTGTGTAAATAATTATTTTACTTGATAAATTGATACATTTCAGTTGGCGATTCTGCATAAGGGAAATCAAAAGATCCGAAACCAATAGAATAGAATATTTTCTACTAGTATGTACTTTCGTTGCTACGTGAAATAAATTCTGCAACTGCTCGCGTTGTACAGGGTGTTCACAATTTCGCAAAATCGAAGAAATCTCGTAATTTTTAAATGGAACACCTTGTATATTTTTAGCTCATTGAAAAGCCCTTTTACTACGCTTTCTATTATTGATACCTCATTTGATGCACCTAGGATGGATCATTTGCTAATTATTTCTTTTTAGAGTTGAATTAATGAAAAATGCTTGTATTTTTAGTAGCTAATTTGCGCTTTTAAACCTTCTGTAAGATCGGATATTCAACAAATTATCCATAAATGGTCTATAACAAGAAGAAGCCCCATTAAGTACGAGAAACAGTTGATTTTCACTCAGCTGTGAAAGCAAACATTAAATTAATATAAAGTAATATAGCATTTTCAATAGATTCAGTGCTGTCAGTTATCTGGTGTCAGTTTTAAGCTTGTATACTTAATAACCAAGTTGTCAAAAATTTCGTTCCATCTTACACAGTATTTCGTTCAATCTTTAAAAGAAATTGCTATAATGACTAATTTTAGTATTCAAGAAATGGTGAATATGATATTTATTCTTGTGGAGTGTACAAGAAATTGTCTCCTAGCAAGTAGAGTATATGCAGAGAGATTTCCAAACCTTGAAAGAAAGCCAAGACCGGAAGCATTTGAAAGGTTATTAGAGAGATTTACAGAAACTGGTAGTGTAACCTACAAGAAGAGAGAAATAAATAAGCCGGTAATCAATGAAAAAAGCGAATTGGCCGTATTATTAACAATACAGGAAAATCCACATATAAGTATAAACGGTATTTCAAAGGTAACAGCTATTGAAGATAGGAGCGTACGAAGAATTTTAAGAAGTCATATTGGTCAATTGCATGGTGATGATTTCATTAAAAGAACAGACTTTTGTGGTTGGTTGTTAAATAAAATGCGAGAAATGCCAAAATTTTAACAAAGATTTTGTTTAGCGATGAGTCTACTTTCAAAAGTAATGGGGCGGTAAATAAACATAACATGCATTATTATGCAACAGAAAACCCGCATTGAATACGTCATGCAGACAATCAGAATAGATGGGCTCTTAACGTCTGGGGAGGTATACTTGGTCCATATATCATTGGGCCGTACTTTTTCGATGGAACCGTTACAGGCGATACGTATTTGGCATTTTTGCAGAACGAACTGCCTAATTTACTTGAGCATGTGGATGCTGACACCGACAAATTTTCAGGTTGCAACACGATGGTGCACCTGCTCATTACAGCCTTAACGTTAGGGAGTTTCTAGGGCGACGGAAGGAAGACAAATGGATAGGACGAGGTGGTCCAATCGCTTGGCCTCCACGAAGTCCAGATCTTACTGTCTTGGACTTCTACTTTTGGGGATATGTCAAGGCTGCTCTAGTTTATGTGTAAGTTCCTACAACAAGGGAAAATATGATGGAACGCATAAGAGAGGCATTTAGAAATGTTCGCCAAGAAACATTACAGCATGTTCAACAGAATTTCACCAGGCGGCTTCATTTATGTATTGAGAGACATGGAAGGGCATTTGAAAGATTTCTTTGATTTATTTGCATTTACTATTTACATTTACTTTATTTTTATATACTGTGCTACTACTTTTGTTAATTAAATTTGATGTTGTGGTTAATAATTAGTATTTATTTAAAATAGTGCAAACTTTAATACTACTCGTACTTGATTCTTTCCTACATGATTTCGATTTATGTTAAGCTAATTAGGTATGTATTGTTTCATATTAGGTATTCGTAAAATAGTTGGTTTTATAAAATTCTTTAAAATACAAATTAATTAGTGCAAATTTTTTATTAAACTGACACCAGATAACTTGATCAGCAGTGAATCTATTGAAAATGCTATATTACTTTATATTAATTTAATGTTTACTTTCACCGCTGAGCGAAAATCAACTGTTTCTCGTACTTAATGGGGTTTCTTCTTGATATAGACCATTTATGGATAATTTGTTGAATATCCGATCTTACAGAAGGTTTAAAAGCGCAAATTAGCTACTAAAAATAAAAGCATTTTTCATTAATTCAACTCTAAAAAGAAATAATTAGCAAATGATCCATCCTAGGTGCATCAAATGAGGTATCAATAGAAAGCGTAGCAAAAGGGCTTTTCAATGAGCTAAAAATATACAGGCTGTTCCATTTAAAAATTACGAGATTTCTTCGATTTTGCGAAATTGTGAACACCCTGTATAACGCGAGCAGTTGCAGAATTTATGTCACGTAGCAACGAAAGTACATACTAGTAGAAAATACTCTATTCTATTGGTTTCGGATCTTTTGATTTTCCTTATGCAGAATAGCCAACTGAAATGTATCAATTTATCAAGTAAAATAATTATTTACACAGAAACTATCAACTTTAGACCCATACAACATTATATCGATGTAACCAGCTTTCAAGCGCGGATCATTTTATCTATTAATATACAGAGTGTTCCATTTAAAAAAATGCAACTTTAGTCTGGCATTTCCATCTGGAACAGCCTGTATAAAACAAAATATTTTTAAAACGTGCGCTTGATGGTACGGAAGGATATCCGATGACTAAATATTTGACTAACTTTCAAATACGCGTGTAATCTTCCGTCCCCGCTTCGTTGCCGGACCCTGTATATGCTTTTCACTATTGATATCTGACTTGAAATATTTATTTTTAAATAAATTTTTGATCGAATATTCTCGTGAGTTTATAATTATAAATAGCATTTAAAATAATTTGTTCGAATATTAAAGTAATAATTTCCGCATAGTTTTCTTGGATAGAATATATTTATACAGAACTAGAAAAGAAACAATACTTTTGAACTATTCATGTTCCCACTTTACTCATTATTATTATTTTGACTTGTGGGTTATGTACAATTGCGGCATTAAAAAACGCATACACTTAAAATTTTTCTGTGTAATTGTGATTTTTTTTTCAAAAGCCAACCGTATTTTATTTTGCAATTTAATCGCGATGCAAAAGTCATATCGACAGACCGCAATTAAGTGTTGTCCAAAAAATACAAATAATCACTTTTTAAATTATATATGCTATATACTTTTATTAGAAATATAGATTATGGTTGGGGATTAATCAAAATAAAACAAAGTATAGGCATTGTAGTAGGCATAAGAAAAAACAGCTGACGAGTTTTATATCTGGAAACAACAAAAGACTAGATAATAAAAAGAAAGATTCAACTAGAACACAAGACTTTTCGTAGCAAAAACAGTAGCTGAGTTGGAAGAGTAACACTCTCGATAGGGATAGGTGGTAGATGATTCTCTACAGAATAAAGTTAGTACTGCGAAAAAAATTCTTGGAGATGGAAGAGCAGTTCTACAAGTACGAGAGTGTGTTAAGAAGTACCTGAAAATTAGAACAGATGGCACTGCCACTTCAAATCCAACATTGTGCTTGTCAAGAAGCATCTTTCTAAAGAACGCAAATAGTATTGTTGCGACAGCCAATTGAAACAGACGTCTACGAGCATTTTCTTAAAAATGAAAAAAAAATGAATTTCCTGTGCTCATTAAACACTATTATTTGCGCGAAAAAAGCATCACGCAACCCAAAAAAAAAGCTTGAAAAGTATTATTTACCATCGATTGGAACCACCCATCACTGGTTTACTCAATTTCGGCGCGGTTGTACCAAGACAAGTGACGGTGAACGTTCTGGTCGCCCAATTGAGGCCACCACACCAAAAATGGTCGATAAAATACACGGTATGATATTAGGCAATCGACGAACTTGAAGAGGCTAAAGGGATATCACATGGATCAGTTATTTTAGTTTTACGTAAACAACTAAAAACTATCCGCAACATGGGTGCCGTTTTTGCTTACAATTGACAAAAAAACGCAATCGATTGACAACTTCAACGGAGTGTTTGGCGATGTTCAGCCGTAGACGAAACATAGATTCACCACAACACACTAGAGACCAAGAAACATACGAGACAGTAGACCGTGGTGTATCAAAGCCAAAGAAAGCCAAGATGTGTCTGTCGGCCAACAAGGTCATGGCGATAGTTTTTTGGGGTCATTCACATCGATTACCTTGAAAAAGTTATGCAGGAGCTGTTGGATCGATTTGACGCCGATTTGAAGCAAAAAACGACCGCATTTGGCAAGGAAAAAGTTCTCTTCCACCAGGACAATGCACCGGCGCACAAGTCTGCAATCGCAACGGCAAAATTGCATGAATTGCTCCCGCATCCGGCGTATTCACTAGATTTAGGCCGTTGTCACTATTTCCTGTTTCCAAATATGAAGAAATGGCTCCGCGGTAAGAGATTCGGGTCGAATGAAGAGGTCATCTATGAAACAAGCGCTTATTTTGAGGGTCTCGAGAAATCGTATTATTTAGTTATTGTTTGTTTAGTTTTAGTTTAGTATTATTTAGTATTTGGACTGCATCAAAAAATTAAAGAAACGTTAGATGAAGTGTATCGAGCTGAAAGGATTTTATGTTGAAAAGTAAAACGTCTTTTTGCCGAATAGTGTTCCCTATTTCAATTTTCAGGGACTTATTGACACACCCTCGCATAGTAATCCATGAAATCACGATTGTCGAACAGAACAAGGAAGCAAGGAAGTTTTAATGCCGATAAAGAAATCTACTTCAACAGCACGAATTGTGCTATTAATGTTACAATTCATAAGAATTAGAGATGTTGTAATAGTTTAAAGCGTTCAACGCAAAAATGATACTCCCTCCGTCCAGAAATAAGTGTCTGATTTAGATTTGTTTTAGACCATAAATAAGTGTCCATTTTCTCAAAACGAATTTATTCCTTATAAGTTAAAGCACAAATTTCATAAAACTAAAGTTAGTTAAGCTTATTAAACCAGAAGTTAAACTAAATCGACCACATTTTTGTTACAGGATCCATGTCACAATTAATAACAAAAGGTAGCATCCCATTTCTTTGTAAGTGATCCTTTGTCATAACAATCGATAGTTATTACAACCATCAATATTCATAGTTTCTATCATACACTACTGTTGAGCCAACTAGGTTTTATTCAGAGTATCATCATCTAATTCAGCGTAAACATTTTTAACGGCACTGATTAATTCCTTGACTGTTTTGGAAGCGGTTTTGTGCTGCAGCTGGAGAATACAATCCCGGGATCCCGGCCGGGTTTTGATCCCGTAAATCCCGGGACTGTACTTGGCTAATCTCGGGATTTTTGGGATTGCCAGTTTGCATTCCGTAATCCGTTGCGCCTTGACAATGACCTTACCTAGATTATATTAAGGGCAGTTGTTACATAAAGACAGAAAATCAACCTTAATCAACCAAATGATATGTAACTTAGAAGGGACTTCCCCGTCCGGCATACTTCAATACAATACTGTTAAAGTAATTCCCCAACGGGCCAACAAGGGAATCACCCGATCACCTCATATGATATATCATAATATTGTTGCTAGGGATTCCCCGTCGGGGATTCCCTGTATGAAAGTATAATTACGATTATTAGGATTTACTTTTTCATTTATTATTCTACCAGCGATAAGGTACGCACGTTACGTCATTTAAATTTAAAAGTCAATTATCTGAAAAAGTTATTTTAAATGGCGGGAGACTTTGTTCAACATAAAAAAAAAACTGTGATACGTCGTCAGCGTGGAGTTATTTTTTAGTTGCGAAAGACGGGAATAGTGCTAAATGTAAGCGATGCCCTGCCATTCTCAAGACTTTGGGTGGATCGACTAAGGGATGACGTTAATGACGTTAATCGTTTAACAGCTTTAACAAGTCAAGATTCTGAAAATCTGAACACAGCGCCACCGCCAGCTAAACGAAAGTTAAAAGATTATTTTACTAAAAGTGCCGACGATAGCCTGGATGATGTTTTGGCAAGAATGATTGCATTAGATGGATTTCCATTCAATGTATTCATAACTTCGGACGATTTGAGAAAATTGCTCTTAGCGAAATACACGGATTTACCAAAATCAGCCGTCACAATTCGAAAGCGTGTTATGAATTACAGTGAAAAAATTAGAAAGCAAGTAACTGCAGAATTAAAACATTTGAAAAGTGCAGGTAAAAGATGCAGTCTATCTTTCAACGAGTGGACATCACCGTCCAATAAACGATACATGGCTGTCAACGTTCATTCATATAAAAAAATATATTGAAAGAGCGTCTAAGTAAATTTGATATTTCCCTGGAAACTGATATCGTGGCTACTGAAACCGATGGACCGAACGTTATGATAAAGGTGAGACAGCTTGTTTGCACTGAGCAACAACTGTGTCTCGCACATGGTATCAATTTGGCCGTCTATGATGTGCTTTATAAAATAAAGAATTATTTTCAAAACAGGCAAGACAGCCCTACCTCCGACTCAGATGATACTATAAATGAACCAGCTGTGACTGCTGATTATATGAACGATAGCGATGATGAGGACAATTTAGAAGACTTAGACTGTCCAGAATCAGGTTTAATCTTAATGTCACAAAATGAACTTTTGCGAGAACACATACCAGAGTTAACGAAAGATGAAAACATTAATGAGCTGATAAAGAAAATCCACAAAGTTGTAGTGTATTTCAAAAGATCATCATTGAAAAATGAAACAGTACTTCAAAAATATGTGAAGATTGAACATGAAAAAGAGCTGTCACTTCTTTTGGAATCTAACACCAGGTGGAATAGTCTTTTAACCATGCTGGAACGATTTTCTCTTTCAAAAACCTGCATTCAAAAAGCACTTATAGATCTCAATCATCCAATCCGTTTAGAAGATGTGGATTTTGACTTGGTAAACAAAATTGTTGATGTGGCTGACACCAATTAAATTAACAGTAAAAACAATCTGTCGACGAGATGCTAATTTATGCACAGCTGATACCGGTTTGAAATTTCTTATAAAACAATTGTCTAGCAAAAACTCAGCACTCGCCAATAAAATGAAAACATTCTTAGTAGAACGTATAAAGCAACGACGAAATGAAGATTTAACTGGTGTGTTGAATTATTTACAAAATCCACGAAAAGATGATGAAAAGCAGTCATTATCGGATTTGGAATGGCTTGACTTATTTCCAGTTCCTACACAGGCTTTAGTGAGGGCGCAAATAAAGAGTATTGTTAAAAGAATAAATAGTCGAGATGACACGGAAGAGGAAGAAAGGTCAGGATCACAAACAGATGATGAGCCAAGGCAACAAACCTCCCAACCCCAATTGACACTAAAGGAAAAGTTACAACTGGAAATTAATAAAAGCATGGAATCCCCAGACCCTGAAGTACAAAATGAATCGAGGTTGGTAAATAGTATTATACGCGAAATGAACCTGTTCGAAAATGGAGAAGTTCGCGGATATCACTTAGAATTAGCATAGAAATATCTATTGTCTATTCCTCCAACCAGTGTAGAACCTGAGCGAGCGTTTTCAGCTGCTGCATATGTTGGCAATAAACTACGAAGCAGGCTTGGAAGTCAAACATCGAATGCTTTGATATTTCTACGATTGTATTTTCGAAATTCTAAATAGTTTTTTGTATTGTCTTTTTTGTTCTTTATTTTAGTATATTGTGGATTGTGTTGTGTAACAATATTAATAAATAATTTTTAGAAATTACTTAAGTTTTTTTTTCATTTGAGCCCAATTAGAAACCACATAGTCCAATCCCGGGATCCCGGGATTACGCTTCAAAAATCCCGTAATCCCGGGATTGAAAAACATGCTCGGGATTGTATTCTCTACTTGTAAGATAATGGTATATTTATTTATTTATTTATTTTGTTTATTCATTAATGAACGGTCAATTGATTAAACTATTAGAATTTTCAGGGTCATTGAATCAGCTAAAAAAGTGTAAAATTTAAACAGTCTAATTGGATAGGAACTTTAATATAATTTAGAACGCAAATTTATAGTTTAAATTAAAAATAATACGCAAAAAAAAACAAGAAAAAAATATAAGTAAAGAATATATAATGGATTTAGAGACAAACATGGCTATTAGATTGTTTACATGTAAGAAATACGAAACAAGTTTTGCGCTTAATCAGTTTCAAAAGTGAATGGTCGCGATCGAATACAGACACAAAATACATATATGTCGTACGCAGATATAAATACATATGGACGTACACTAAAATTTGAACAAGTTTTATCTTTTAATTAGAAGTACGTTTGTATATTATTTCGGCTCCTTCTAGTGTTTTTGCAAACAGGAATATCTATGTACGTATGTACATATGTAATGTAAAAGACAAAAAGGAACAAGCGTTGAAAATGTTTAGGTAATAAGATCACAGTTCTAAAAATAGCCGTTAAGGTCACAAGATATTTATAATTACTTTTTAATCTTTAAGACTCCGTCGTATTTTTAGAACATAATCGAACACGTGGGACTGTAAAGACGTTACTTTTTTAAGCTTCCATTAGTAGTGTGTAGTGAGTAGCAAAAACTGAAATGATCACTTAAAAACTTACTTGAGTGTCCGGAGGTTCGGTTCTCGCAAAAGTTGGTACAGTTGACGCTTTGTAATCTGAACATTTCTGAAAACAATAAAAATTAATACATTATTAGAGAATTATGTCATAAATTTACTTTAGAGGATGATGACACTTTTATTGTTAATTAAAATTCAAGAATTATTTATAACGGTTCACTGAACTCTTGAGTATTAAATAAATAGCATATGTACCACAAACAGTTCAAAAACAATTTTCTGTTAACCTTGAGTTATTATAAGAAACGTTGTATGTATTAATGTGGTATTATATTATTAAATTATTTTAAGAACTGCAGCAAAAAAGGACAATTGCACGTTTGGATTTTGTCTTAAGGCCAATTCGATTAAAATATTTGCTACTTCCAGTAATTTACACTTGCAAGCAGCCGTGAACTTCCTTATTTTAAACCTAAAATTTACCTTTTTCGAATTATTACTGGTTTTCGAACTAGAATCTTTAATTTAGAAGCCTTAATTTAATCAGCGATGAAACGAATTCTAATATACAGTGCCCGGCAACAGGATTGAATGGTTTTTAATAGGCCACTGTTAAGAAACAAAGAATATATTTGAACTTATTATTATTACTTTTCAAAACACAATTCTGGAAATTTCTTATAATACTTTTAGTTTGCAAAGATCACATCCCTAAGATGACCACCGTATTCTTCTATACATTACTGCAATCTGTTTCTGAAATTGACTGAGTAAATCTTCATTTAACAAATTTACTTTTTCACGAATTCTTTCATTGAGTTCCAAAAGTGTTTGGGGGCGCTTAGAGTACACTTTGGACTTTAAGAATCCCCACAGGAAAAAATCCGGGACCGCCAGGTCCGGTGATCTTGCAGGCCATGCAATATCACCAAACCTGGAAATTAGGCGATTCGGAAACATACGCTGTAAAAGACAATTGACTGTCTAGCTGTATGCGTTGTGGCGCCGTCCTGTTAGAACCATACTTTATCTTGGTCCATTCTTTGAAGTTCCACAGCCACAAATGTTTCCAACATCTCAACGTACCGAAGTGACTTGATTGCAACGGTGTCCGTTTTTTTCAAAAAACTATGGCCCGATCACACCAAAGCTGCAAACACCACACCACACCGTTACCTTTTGGTATGAATTGGGTGTTCATACATCTGTCTTGGGTTGTGTTCTACCCACTAGCGAAAGTTCTGCTTATTAACGTAGGTACATGGAAGTGAGTTTCGTTAGACATGATCAGTTTATCAAGGATTCAATATTGTTAAATATTTCAAGAAATTGCCTGCAGAAATTGAGGCGGTTAAGTTTATCAACAGGGTTCAGCCTCTGCACTATCTGTACCTTATATGGATTAAATTTAAAATCCAGCTGTAAAATTCGTCGCATACTTCGCTCTGAAATTCGCAATGCAATTGAATGCCAAATTGCAGAAAATGTTCGGCGACTCTGGTTCCTTCAATACGAAGAATACGTGTACCTCCGACAAATTTTGAGTTTATACTGCCCCTTCCGTTTACATCTAGTACCCATCTCAAAATTGCATTTCTGGATGGAAATTCAGCGCGCACTGGCAAATTAAATTCACGTCGGAAACGCCTCTGGGTTTGCACGATGGACCGGGTCAACATGCGTTGATCAGTTGATTAACTGGCCAATTTGCCATTGTAACGCATAGCTTTCTATAATCAAATACAATTTTACCACTATTTAGCGTTTGTCAAATAAACAGTATTTCCACAGAAACCTTTCTCAAAACCATTCAATTTTGTTGCTGGACCCAGTATACTAATAAAAGTGGCTTTAGTTTCATTAAAATACTGTCAATTTAAGTTTAAGAATTTGATTGAGATTTTTCGGCATGTTTTTTGCGACAAGAGCATGTCTGTGAAGGAAGCAGTGCGTCCACTTCGCCCTTGGTATAAGACGATTTTTTAATATTTTCATTAATCCACTGTTCTTTCCTGTTATCGCCTTTGCACCATCAGTACATACTGCAATACATTTTATCCAATCTATGTTAGTATAGTTTCTAGTAGCTTCATAAAAACATCAAAAAGATATTGTCTGTTTTGCAAAACAACATATTTTCTTTGATTAATATGTCCCTATCACATTCATACCTCACAAAATATAAGAACTATGACATGTCTGCTACGAGTACATCTGTTGATTCATCAAATTGAAATATAAATATAACATAAATACAAAGAAAATCACTCAAGAAAAAAACGCACTCGCCGAATTACCGCAAACATCGACAGCCATGCCAACGATTCGCAGACACAATAACAAGGCGAATATACAATACTAATAAAAGTTTGTTGATTTCTTAAGGTATGTAAGTTTCTTTCGAAAAATTCCAAGGGTTTGTTTTTACGAGTCGGATGTTTAGTTTCCAATGTCGAACAAATTTAGATGGCTTCATGCTGTCATCAGAGAGAACTTGAAAGCAAACAACGCACTGTGGCTTTCCATCCAACGAGGTCAAACCATAATTGTACAACCTTGTCTTTTTACCAACCGATTCACCGAATGTAGATGACCCACTTCGTTTTTTTCACAAATTTATCCATTTCGTATAAGAAATTTAAAAAAAAAACAATTCAGTTTCACGGTTGACCGCACACTAAAATAAAAGCACTAGACGAACGCGTCGCATTCGAAACTTAACTGATGTTGTGCAATCGTGAGCGCCTGTTTTATACTGGTGACAGCACAACTTGTTCAAATGCATCCATATGCAATGTTCAAACAATGCTCTCACCAGCGAGTATTGTAGAAGGAAACCGAATTACAAAAAGCACATCAAGTTGGTACAAGCCGTTAGAAGAGGTTAGAATTATCTGACATTTGATGTAAAACCAAATACAAATCTCCCCACTACTGCTAATCCTGCGCGAACATACCCCTTCTCGCGCGAACTTAATTGGCGTTTGCTATAGCTTAGTTAAGTTTTAAGTTGTACTTTATGATAACTGAAGTGCTGATAAGTGCTTAACTAAATTTGGTCGGCCAAAATTCATATTTTTGGCTAAAAATTTTCATTTCGATTACACTAAATAAATGATTCAAATTTAGAGATATGCTATAATTCCCATTCTCTTAAATGGAATTAATGTGCGACGAGTTAAATGATTTTTGAATAGTATCATTATGTACACTAATGACACAGTGACACGGAGAAATTAGAAGGACATTATAATGTACTAAACATAGTTCTAAGAGAAAATACATTAAATCTCCTATTTTATAACATAATCACGTTCCAAAGGACTTAATTTAAAATGAAACACCTCTGTATAAGTTAAATGAGACATGTTTGTTACGTTAATTATTAAGAAACGATTATCAGAACTCGATGGAATTTTCTTTTGTTTATTTTACGTGTCGTGTGTTAGGTATAACAATGAATTTTAGCATTAGTATATAGAATATGTGATTACACACACTAAGAATTTGTAATTCCTTAAAGCATGGTCCGATTTTAAATTAAATTAATGCTAGCATTGGTTGTAATATACAGCAAATCCACAAGAGAAATAGAAAAATATATGACTGCAAAAACTAGAAGATTCTGTCTATTTCTATTGTTTACAGTCGCGAACATTGTAACATATATACAGGGTGCGGTCAAAATAATTCCCCGATTTGGGAAGCTAATAAAAACCAAACCAAGCAAGGTACAGAATCTTTTGTTTTATTCATAAATAATGCATATACTGCAGTTTTAAATCAGTGAGTTTTAAAAAGAACATCACACAAGTGGCGGCCTCTATTGTTGACGCATTGATTGAACTTCTCCCGGAAGTTTTCCATAACCTTGCGGATCATTTTGAGCCGAATTGCAGCAACTTCCTGGGTTATCGCCTCTTTAAGAGCAAATCTAGTCCTGTCACAACGTAAGGATAAAATATGTGCAGGAAACATTTCTCATAGAGTGCCGAATGAACGACGAGATGTGTGGGCACCATCTTGTTGAAACCACACATGTTCTTGTCCATGCTCATCGAAGAAATCACCCAATTTAGGCTGGAGAAATACTTCTAACTTTGAAACAAATAAAAATGGATATACAAGTTATGCGTTTTTGTTACTTGAAATGAAGTCTACTTTACACTCCTAAAATTTGAACATAACGATACGGGACACTTTACACTTTAAATTAATTATATACAAGGTTTCACCCATTCAGATATTTTTGGAAACATAATAGTTTTTTTTTCTATTTTATCTTGTAAATTTTATTATCGACGAAAACGCTTATAATAAACTTGATTCTTTTCCTTTAATGTGGAACGTTTTCTTTACTTCTTATCACCTCCTGTTCTCTGAAATTACTCGATTCATTCCTTAGTGGGTTCGTTAGCGCAAGTAGATTCTCCGCGTGACGTATACCTCTACGACAAACAGCCCTTAAATCGCGGTTGCTTCCTTCTTACATCTTAGTCAGTTTAGCAACGTTTCGACAAGAATCACATGACCGTCTTCACCGAGCTTTACACTGTTGGCACTAGCTGGCTGATTCGTCAATGTAAGATCATCCCATCCACGTAAGGTAAGTCCGAGATTGCGTTTTCACAAAGCCAGTTTTAGTGGACTTTTATATGTTGCGTGTAGCAGAGTGAACAAACAATCTTTAAATTATGATAATTAACAAACTATTAGAGCAAATCGAACAAACTATACGGTAATCATACGGTAACTGCCAAATAAGAATGAATTTAATTTTTTTTTAGAAACATAGGCATTTTAGATTTTTTCAGCATTCCCCTCGTATAAATTGTTATAAAAAAGCTTTTAATACTTACATAACTTATCATTGGAATATTTCTCGATTGTGCTACGATTGCTTCAACATGACACGAGCCTTCTGGGCCGATAAACGCGGCCACACCATCACAGATCATGTCCGTCATGGCCCTAGTGGCCAGAACAGTTTCACCTTTAGTATCGTTCCATCGCAAATTTAATCTGACGTTCGGAAGCAAGTTGGTGTCGTTATTTATCTGTAAATAATTAATGAAAATCAAATGAAAACTTCCTTTCAATTAGAAAATTTAAAGTGGGTAGATTTACTAAATTAAATTGCTACTGTACTCGTATCACTCCATCTTGCGCGCTCAAAGTGTAAACAAGGATAACGAAAACAGACGTGAAGAGATTTCATTTGACTGATCAGTAGGTAAATAATTTGAACAAACAGAGGAAGATAATTTTCTGAAGTTAGTGTTATCGAAAGACTGTTTACATGCTTTGTAAATTAATATTCATGAATCCTAACAAAATATTATGAATTTAAATTTTATTTACTAACGGAAAAGCTTGTATTGAAGAAAAATAACATAATTTTTAGACAATTAAAAGTGAAAAATTTGTATATTTGTTTAGCTAAGTTTAATTAAACATATTTTGCATATTTTAACAACATTGGGTAACAATAATTAACAAAAACTATCTTTATCTGTACTATTTGTATATAACAAAAACTCCTTTGTGACACTAACGTCGTAAAAAATGTAAAACTTATCGCATTTATAATTTATTAGGCATTTATCCTTAAATGTTCTAAAAATGTTTTATATGTAACTGCTCCTACATGCATTTATTACACAGTTTTACCATAAATACTGTCAATATTTTAATGGCACAGAAAAAAGGAGTAGGTCATCGTAGAAAGCTAAAATACAGAGTTTAAAATGACCAGGCCATTCATGTGTCGATTTCCGGACTGTTTCTAATGATGTTTTTGTTGCCGCTTCAAAAATACATCCTTTCAGAAACTCCAAATTTGGATGTTGCTTTGTATAATTCATACTTTGCAAGAACCTCCATAATCGATAGTCGAGACGGTTCAGGTTAGGACTACCAGATGGCCAATCGGAAATTCTAATAATTAGGGACCGTTGCTTTCCAGATATATTTTGGTCGTTTTCGTTTCGTCAGTGGAAGACAAATCCTATTGAAAACCTACTTCTTTCCAATGAACAAGTCTATCAGAGGCTTCACCACAGTTTCTAACTACATTTGGGGCGTTGTTTTCACTTTAATCACGTAAAAATGAATAGGTAACACACAATCTGTCTTTTGCCGTAACTAAATTACAAATTATTCGCTCTTATCACTCGGTTCGTTGTTATTACATGTCATCATCTTGGTCAGTCAATCAGACAAATTATACGTTCATTTCAAGCAGAATAAAAAAAAGTATTGCGTATGAGACGTCACTTTATTAATAATTTTGAAAATATATGGTTGCTTATATACACAATAACATTAACAGAAAAGAACTTCACAAAATTAAGAAAGAGATATTTTCATTTGTGTTGCATGTAAAAGGACAACTACAATTTTCTATCATAAAAATTGCTGAGCAACTTATTGTCTTAGACAATACCGTTCGTAGGTTTAAAAAAATAAATACCGTTTTCACAAGTTAAGAAAATCAAATGAAATATTTCCAAACAACAAATATGAACGGTTTGAGCTTTGCGAAGCAGTTATAGAGCGTTTTAATGATGAAAGATTTGATTAATAGCTTATTATTCAACGAGCATATAATTATGGCTATTATTCACCAGAAATCAAAAGAATAATGTATATATTATTTACAGTCGTGGACAAAAATATATTATTTACTGATGAATCCAGTTTCCCTATATAAGGTCATCATTAAAGGCCGGATTATATGCAGTTTGCATAAATTTGCATATTTGCATAATATACGCATTTTGTATATTATTTGCATATTTTGTAGTAATTCAGTATTTTTGCATATTTTAAGTATCCGAGTTTTATTTATTTACTAAATCAAACTAAATATTTGTCGTGGATGTAACAAACAAACAGAAATTAAACAGCCCTCTTTAAATTAAAAATAGCATTTTATTAACCCTCTTCCCGTTACTTTTCCGATAAGCGTTTCCAAGAATGTATTAATGCTTTTCCCATACATTCAAGCCGAGACAAAATTCCAGGAAAAGCTAATACCTTAAAACTTCTAAATAAATACAAAAATACATTTTACCAGAAAATTAGGAGTATATGTGTTTCTTTGCTATTCGGAGAAATTTACTCCCATATTCGAAAGTAATTTTATTTTAAACGTAATTTTACGTTGGCTTTTCAAAGTGTAAACTTGCGAGTTGTGTTAATTAATAGCAAAAAAGCCGAAAATAGCGGCTGTGCCTGGATGGATTGCACCTTATTCAGAATTGCGTATGGATGGAGAAAAAGTGTTTTGCGTAGCATGCTGCAAGATTGCGAGTAAAATTTTAAGTTTATTTCCTCTTATTAATTAATTAATCAAGTTTTTAATTATTCCTTTATCTTTTACTAATATTTATTTTTTAAGAAAACAACCGATGATGTGATATTCTTTTGCAGATTACAAGTGAGAGAAAGTTCCAAGTCGACAAACATATGAAAACTCCATCTCATTCTGCAAAACGAACAAAGATGAAATTGTTGAAGAAGAGTCAGCAAACATTACCGCAATGTTTGCCATCAACTTCCAAAAAATCCGAACAAGAACATTTCATGCAGATTTGTATCGGTAGATATTCCACTACATAAATTAAACAATTTAAATGTGAAGTTATTTTTGCAAAAGTACATCAGCAAATATTCCCGACGAGAGCACGTTAAGAAAAAAATATATTAGCTGTATCTATGCAGAAACATTGAATAGCATTAAGAAGGTTGTTGCAAACAATTATCTTTATATATGCGTAGATGAAACAACTGATAGTGTGGGCAGCTATATAGTTTATTTAGCCGATACATTGTTCATTTAATGATTGGTATCCTTAACGTATCGGTTCCAGCAAAATCTTATTCAATTTCATCCAACAGTTGGAAAAGGAAAATAATTTGACAATAACAAGGTTTATACAGGAAGAATTGGTAACGTTCTCCTTACCGGAATTGATTCCAAAAGAGAAAAGTATATTGTTTTTGACGGATGCTGCACCATACATTGTGAAGGCAGCTTTCAACTTGAAAATCTTTTACCCAAATTGAATTGACACCACTTGCTTGGGGCACGGACTAAATCGTGTTGCAGAAGAAGTCAGAAACCATTTTCCCTTAGTAAATATTTTAATTAGTAGTGTTAAGAAAGTATTTTTAAGGCCCCATTACGAGTTCAGTTTTACAAACAACATCTACCTGGTGTTCCGCTTCCTCCTCAACCAGTAATCACACGATGGAGAACGTGGTTGGAGGCTGCTATTTTTCATGCAAATCATTGGGAAGGAATAACGACAAGTATTATGGATCTTGATAGGGATGCACAATCTTTGATAGACGCCCAAAAGGTGTATTCGACTAAAGAAATACCTCAACAATTGGCGTTTATTAAAGCCAATTGCAGTTTTATTTCCACTTCTATATTGCAGTTGGAAAAACAATTTATGTCGCTAATCGAGAGCGTTGAAATAATAAACAAATTTGAAAAGTCATGTTTTGATGTTTGAAGGAGAAGTGGGACAATCCGTGTATGAAAAATTTTTAAGTGTAATAGGAAAAAATTAGAGTTTTAAAAAGCTAAAGGACATTGCTAAAATCTTGTGTGGTGATTCAGTGGGAAATATTGAGTTGACAATAGACGATAGTTCTAATTTGAAATATGCTCCTATAACAAGCGTCGACGTACCAAGTGTTCATTTGAAAAGTCAATCTAGGTTACTTTGAAATTTTGATAGAATAAGACGCAAATACATTAGTATGTGTTTGTTGTTCCGTAAACGTAAATCAAATGACATTTGATAATGTCAATCACAAATATCAGTTAGTGCATTAAATAATCGTGCGTCGATTCTGGTTTAAATAAATTGCTTCTCAGTTTTGAAATGGCTTTCACTTTAGAACATAAAATTTTTTTAGTCCAGGCTTATTTTCGAAGTGGTAATAAAATTGATGGTTTATGGGTTTATTCAGTTCAAGATTGCATGGTAGAATTTCAAGTTGAGTTTCCACATTTGGTAATAGATTATATAAAATTTAAGAATACTTTGGATAGAACTTTAAAACTTTTTTCTGAAACTGGTAGTCTCTTAAGAAAATCAGGCAGCGGAGCAGTTAAGAAACGTACACCTCAAGTTGTCAATCGTGTTGAAGAAATAGTGGAAAATGAACCACAAACATCTGTTCGACATTTGAGTCAACAAATTACCTTTCTGTTGGTACAACTCACAAGTTATTAAAAAAAGAACTTTATCCATACCGTGTCACAGCAGTACAAGAATTGTTAGAAATTAATTACCCACGTAGACTACAGTTTTGTAATTGGTTTGTAAATATGAACAATAATGGAGAACTTTCGCAAAGAGTCATCTTTACTGATGAAGCATGGTTTTATAAAACGAGATAATAAATTCACAAAATACAAGAATTTGGAGTAGTGAAAATCCACATGTAATTAACGAAGAATCGCTACATCCAGAGAAAATTGGTGTTTGGGCAGCGATAAGCCAAAGGCGAATCATTGGACCAATATTTTTTCAGGGAACGTTAACTGCTCAAAGGTACCGTACGGAAATTTTACAACCATTTGTCAATCAGTTGCATGATGATGAACTTCAAAATGCATATTTCCAACAAGACGAAGCACCTTGTCACTGTACTGCAGAATCTTTGGATTATTTAAGAAAATTTTTTGATGAGCGTATAATTAGTCGAAATACTGAAATTGCCTGGCCTACACGTTCATGCGATTTAACACCTTGCGACTTCTTCTTGTGGCCTTATCTAAAAAATAACATATTTCGAACACCTATATTGAATTTGAATGATATGCTACAGAGAATCGAACAGAAATGCATGGAAATTAATAACAATCCAGTAATGTTGCAGAATATCATCAGAAATTTTGAACGGAGGATTTTAAAGTGCATTGATCTTGAAGGACAACATTTTCAACATTTGTTATAGTTTTCAATAAATACCTATTATTTGTTATTTATTTGTATGTATGAAACTGTCAAAATATACGACTTCGTAGGTTCAAAATTTTCTCATTAAATCACATGCTACTAGATTGACTTTTCAAATGAACACTTGTTAGAACGAACCTTTTCAATATATAAATACATGTTTTCAGACAAGCTTCACAATTTTTCTGTTAAAAACTTTGAGAAATATGTGATTGTAAATTGCTTTCATAGTTAATTATGTTGTAAAATGTTCTAAATAAACTTGCAGCAAACATAATAGAATATTTTTTTCTACAGTATTACATTGTCTAACATTCCTCGTATTTTTTACCTGCATATTTTTCATAAAGAAGTGCATATTTAAGCTAAAACATCTGCATATTTATGCGCATATTTTCAGTTTTTTCTTTTTGCATATAATCCGTCCTTTAGTAATAACCGTTGGCCCATCTACATAAAAAATTATTATCAACAAATAAAAAGTGTGCAACAACTCAACTAACAATTTTATCGTTATAAAAAGTTAAAAAAAAATCTATTCTGTATAACTTTATATTAAAAGCAATAATCTTTGAACCCATTAAAAGTTTCGCACTATTTTATTTAAAAATTCATAAATTTATTAAATGGGTTTCAAATTTTCTTATATTTTTAAACCCTAATATATCAAAAAGGTGTTTTGCTACATAGGCCATTGTTGCACTACACGCCTCAATTGCTCACATGCTCACAAATGTCAAAATAGTGCTTGCTACTAATGTTCATTCAAAACGCGAGGTGAATGCGCCTTCAGCCCCTTTGCGTTTCTAAATACGATAAGAAACACTTGAATATGAGTGGAGTGTTCGCAACTCAAGTAGGCTTTCCGAGTTTCGCCTAAGAACCGAAAGAAGGGCTGAAACTTGTCGCGCACTTTTACCCACTTCGTATAATGCAATGAGATGCGGTTATGATATTGAAGTAGAAATGGAATTCATTAAGCGGCTACCCGACAAGTACTGACATATTACATATTTCCGACGATAATTTCATACAATTATGGATCATGATCAGTTTTTATGGCTAGACTGCGTATTTTGGAGAAATATTTTTTTTTTATGAATAGAATCCAGTAGTGTTTTCTTTCTTAACGAGCCATGTGCGTTATTAATTACATGGACTATAATGTACTTTACAAGCTAAATATTGAATATTACTATTTATTCAATAGAAACACGTCTACATTGTGCTGTCTCGACTTCATTGCCATAATGAAATTCATTTGTTTCTGTCGATTGTACACATATTAATGACGTGTGCGTCTTATTTATAAACATTATGATTAACTTTGAACATAGCATTTATAGTAGAAAATCCGTCCAAATACGCGGTGGGCCATCTGCTGGTTTGTTTTTAAATCACATGTTATTTTGACTGTGACAGTAACAGAAACTCATTATCATATCTGCGCGGTACAAAATGGATCGCTTTACGCTTGAACAAAGTTTCGAAATATTAAAAACTTACTTCCAAAATGGATGATGCTCAGTTGCCGAAACACTGCAAATTTTAAAAAGAAATTTCGTTCGAGATAATGCACCAACCGCGCTTTGTATACTTAAATTTGTTTGAGAAAATGGCATGCTAATTGATAACACAAGCTATCCTCGTGTTCGTTCGATCCACTTAACCGAGAATTTTGCTGTTGTTGCTGATAATTGTGCGCATGAACCCTAGAACATCAACTAGCCGCAGATCTCAGCAACTCAACATTAGTCGCACTAGCCTGAGGAGAATTCTGCATAAAGACCTCGGCTATTCATTTATAAGGTTCAATTAACTCAGAAATTGATGTCAAATGACCATCCGCTACAATATCGCTTCGCTGTATGGGCCTTGGAGCAGTTGGAAAATGACTGTGATTTTGCTCAAAAAATAATCTTTTCGTATGAGGCGCATTTTCATCTCGGCGGCTACATTAACAAGCAAAATTGCCGTATTTGAGGCTCGGAAAACCCACGTGTAGTCGTTGAGAAGCCAATGCACCCTGAGTGTGTGACTGTTTGGTGTGGTTTTTAGAGCGGCGGCATTATTGACCCATTTTTCCATTCTACTATTACCGACCATCATTCCCAAATATAAATCCGAGAAACTTGATAGTAATAAACAAATCGACGTTATTTACACCGATATGACAAAAGCTTTCGACCATATTGATCATTCTCTACTCTTAATTAAGCTCGATGCTCTGCGCTTTTCCCTGTCACTGGTTGCATTTTTCAAACCATATCTTACCAATCGTAATCAATATATAACTTATTGGGCTCATGTTTCCAGTAGTTTTTCGCCACTTCAGGTGTTCCACAAGGAATTAATTTAGGTCCTTTATTATTTTTCTTATTTATTAACAACTTGGCTCTTGAACTGAAATGTCCAACGATTTAAAATTATATGCTACAATCAACACCGTCGACGATTATATATCGCTTCAGAATCAGCTTGAGGTAGTACAGATCTGATGCTCCAAAAACAAATTAATTAAGAGCGTCGCTAAGATGTATAAGCTTCTCAAGTAAAATTGATGACACAGGTCTACAGTGATTTTGATGTTTGAAAGCTGTTTGCTAATTTGTATATGTTTGGTGGCCCTTATTTCAAAAAACGCCATATTTTTGCTCTATCACATAAATTTTTTTTATAGCGCTATATATCTTAAAAATGTTATTTTATTAATATACATACCTATGACAAGAATATGTTTGTTCCATGTTAGGCATGATTTTTAAATGAATTGATTTTTATGAAATTAAATGTGATTTGGCAACACTGGTTAATATTAGATTTCTCAGCAAAGCAACAGAGTCGGCGCAGAAGCGTCAATACAACGTTGAAACCTGCTTATGTGCAGTTTGGTTGTGTTAGTCGTCGTGCTACTGTGTCCGCGCGCTTGTCGTCTTCGTTGTTGCGTATTTTAAGTGTTCTAGAACGTATAAATATGGAAAGAAGACATTGTGTGAACAATCCGAATAACTTTTGTTATATCTGTGGTAGTTATGTCGTAGTAAAGCAGAGGCAAACTATAACTTCGTTTGTGAAAAATGTATACCACGCTTATTTTGGTGTAAAAATTGGCGACCAAGACAAGTCCTGGGCTCCTCATACTGTTTGTTCCATTTGCGTTGAAGCATTAAGAAACTGGCAAAAAGGTATGAAGAAATGTTTAAGCTTTGGTGTTCCTATGGTATGGCGAGAGCCTAGAAATCACAGTGATGACTGTTATTTTTGCTCGTGTAATGTTCAAGGATTCAACAGAAAAAATAAGAAACAAATTGTGTATCCCAATCTTGACTCTGCTATTCGACCAGTTCCTCATGGACCAGATGTACCGATACCTACCGCCCCAAAAGCACTAGAAAACGTCATATCGTCAGAATCAGAGGAATCTAATTGCGACCCAGATGACTCAGATTTCACACCAGATTTCGGAGAGCCCGAAGTGTTTAACCAGAGCGAACTAAATGATTTAATTAGAGATTTGCACCTTCCGAAGGATGCATCCGAATTGTTAGCCTCCCGACTTCGTGAGAAACATTTACTGGCACCTGGCGTCACATCAAGCTTTTACCGGGATCGCGAAAAAGAGTTATGTCAATATTTTACTCAAGACGGACCGCTAGTGTATTGCAACAATATTCCTGACTTAATTTCAACATTAGGAAATGTGCCGTATGTAAAAGAAGAATGGCGCCTGTTTATTGACTCAAGTAAGCGTAGTTTAAAAGGCGTTTTATTGCACAATGGTAACGAGCTGGCCTCGGTTCCCGTTGCCCATTCGGCACATTTAATGGAAACGTATGAAAATTTTGAACTTCTTTTAAAGAAAATAAACTACCAAGAACATAAGTGGATGCTTTGTGGTGACCTTAAAGTGCTGTGCATGCTACTAGGACAACAAGGAGGTTATACAAAATTTCCATGCTTTATTTGTGAGTGGGATAGTCGAGCAAGGGATAGACATTGGACTCAAATAGAATGGCCCTCTAGAACAAGTCTTACACCTGGTAGCAAAAATGTATTAAGAGATAGCTTAGTTGACCCCAAAAAAGTTTTACTGCCTCCTCTCCATATTGGCTTGATGAAGCAGTTTGTTAAAGCCCTAGACAAAAATGGACAGTGTTTTAAATATTTGTGCGAGACATTTCCAGCCTTATTCGATGCCAAGTTAAAAGAAGGTATTTTTGTTGGGCCGCAGATAAGAACATTATGCAAAGACAAGGATTTTCAAAACACAATGACCAATGTCGAGAAAAACGCCTGGGTTTCATTTAAAGAAGTAATTGATAAGTTTCTTGGGAACTCTAAGGACGAAAACTATGAAAATATTGTTCAAAATATGTTACAACACTTTCATCGTCTAGGTTGTAATATGAGTTTGAAAGTGCATTTCCTGTTTTCACACTTGAACTATTTTCCTGAAAATCTTGGAGCAGTAAGCGAAGAACAGGGAGAGAGGTTTCACCAAGACATTAAGGAAATGGAACGGCGATACCAAGGCAGATGGAGCATAACGATGATGGTGGACTACTGCTGGATGTTAAAACGGGATATGCCCTTAAAAACATACAACCGAATGTCCGGACAACGCAGCTTTCTGGCAAAAAGACAAAGATTTCACTTAAAAAAGACTGAGTAAAGTATTTTTTCCACTTTTTTAACTTGTATTCCACCTTTTTACTCAATAAACAAATAAATTTTTGATTTGAAATATCGTTTTTTTTCATTTAATATTTGCAAAAAACCTTACGTGATATAAATAAATGCATAGAATTTTTGAAATCAGCCTATCAAAATTATATAAAATCAGTTTTCAAAATAAAAACATCTGTCAAAAAGTTTAATTTTGTAGACCTGTGTAATATTAGTTATGACTACACTTGTGACAAAGCGGTTATTCAACGTACACAATCTATGAGGGATTTGGACATAATCTTTAACTCTCAACTTACATTTGCTGAACATATCGTCCTTACGTATGTTAGGCTTCATTGTAAGACCTACACGTAACTTTACATCTTCAAGCTCTATCTTACCAGTGTATTTTACATTTGTGCGCCTTAGCTAGGGTACGCGTCACGAATACGGTCACTAATCTACAATCGGCATATTATGCGATTGAACAAGTCCAAAGACGTTTCTTGAAATATTTATACTTTAAAGACAATTATGAGTATCCTGTTCAGAATTTTAGCCATAGTGTGTTGCTCAATTTATATAAAGTTGACTCTCTGGAACTTCGTCGTAATCATGCAAGTATGAAATTTTTATATGACCTGGTTAACCATGGGTTGGACTCGTCAAAACTCTTAGAACAACTTAACTTTATTGTACCTCGTCTGGATTCCAGGTCAACGGCGATGTTTTACTGCAATAAACCGAATACTAATATGATGATTAAATCACCTCTCTACAGAATCTGAGCATATAATAATACTCTATCGAATACTTCCGTTGATATTCATTTTGATTTATTCGCGATGCTACTAAGAGAATGTACCACCAACTTTCACTACATATGATAAATGTATAGTTTTTGTTATTGCATTTTATATTATTATGTATTTTGTAATGCATCGTTAGTTTTAAGCGAAATTTAAGCACTTCTTTAAGATTTCATTATCTGCTATTGGTACTTACACTATATTCTATATTACATCCTTAGTTTTAATATATCTTGTTAGTTTTAAGTATAATTTATATTAGAAACATGTAATTTGCGACGTCCTATGACTGGATTGTATAATCTGTTGGGCAATATATATATATATATATATATATATATATATATATATATATATATTATTATTATTTTTCTTCGAAAATGAAGACGGCAACAACGTTATGGTTAACGGAAAGCTTTACAGAGACATGCTGACCATTTTTTTTTGGCAGCCATTGAAGAATTAAATGTAGGCGAGCTCTGGTTTTAGCTGCAAATAGCGCTACGTGTCACACAAGTCGTCCAACAATCGATCTTTTGCGCATTAAGTTCAATAATAGTGTGATCAGCTGTTTTGGTGATGTCAGTTGGCTTCAACACACCGTTAGACTTTTTTATGGGATGCCATCAAAGATCGATGTTATGTCAACAATCAAGAAACGATTCAGCTACTTGAACACAATATTGTTTGCGATATTGCTGAAAAAGGAGCCGAAACCATCGGAAATTTGCTGCAAAATTGGTTTGATAGGATGGGCTACTGCAGAGCCAGCCGAGACAGACATTTGAATGAAGTTATATTCCACAATTAATCAGAACGTTTACTCTTTCTAATAAAACAAAAACCATTGAAAAATATTGAACGGTGTATTTTCATATCATTTTCAAAAAGAAACCAGCTGATGACCCACCTCTTATAATCTGCGTGCTGTTCTTCAATTTTAGGCCACTGAATAGTGACAGGCAATGGAAACCTACACGAGAACGAAACCAGTATAGTGCAATAGATTTTGAAAAGATTTTTCAATAGAAGAGAATCCACTAAAGATTTATCGCAGTACCTTCACATGAAATTAATTGCTGCACGTGTAAATAAATATGCCATAAAAAAAACGTATTAACTTTATAGCTTTAGCTATGATAAAGTATGTTCGCTCAGTGCACTGACTTAGTGTATTCTACAACTGCTTATTGATAATCAGAAAACTATGCGTTCAGGCTTACGACAACACTATTTGATACGTTGTCAACAAGAGCCTTTTTTTACGTAAAATTGCAGTCAGCGGCTGCAACGAACTAAGTATATGTTTGAAGGAGTTGAAGTACAACGTGTCTCTGACATTTCTTTCTAATTTAGCTCAGCTATCATGAGTTTTATTAACTTTATTTAAAACTTTAAATTACATTTATTGGAAATTCATGTATGGAAAATTATATTATCTACATGTAGCTAATTTCGCTCCTGGCATTCTTCAAAGCGATGCCTTAGATTTTTCATTACTCTTTGTACATAAATCAAGATTAATTAATGGCTTCAATCTCTTCCTGGATACAATTTCATGCTGAATCATTCTGGGGCGTTATTCGTCGACTCTTAAGGCCCCATAGAAAAAATGGTGGCCAGGGAAATCTTCAAGGCTGTACGTGACGTACAGCCCTGAAGATGTCCCTTGCAACAGTGGACGAAACGATGACAATTACGCCTAACTCGACGCGGTTCCAACCCGGAAACCGAAATCTATATCTAGAGAACGACCGCGGAAACCTACACCTACGTGTAGAGGGCATTGTTTTCGTAGATCCTCAGCATCGTTACTAGCAGATGCAGGGGCAGATATGCATACTCTTAAGCGTCATGGAGGCTGGAAGTCAGATAGTATTGCAAAGGGATACGTTGAAACATCAACAGAAAATAATTGCAACGAAAATAATGGACTCTCCAGGTTCTGCTGGTTCAGCAAGTAACGTCATGGTGGAAGAACGCAGAATTAAGTTGGGAACAGCGACTGGAGTTAATTTAGAAAATGTTACAAACTGTGTAATTTATGTTAATAAATAGTTTTAAACATTGTTTGAACCATTTAATCTCTTTACCGCACTAGTGCTTTATTGCCGTCTGGTGCGGTAAAAACTGTCATTACGATACTAACAAAAATTCTGAAATATGGCATATTACAGTATGAAAGTAGATAAATTGATTATAAATAAAGACCGGCATTCCCGGTCGGATCAAGAGGCGTGGAGCAGCGATAGGTTCGGGAGACTCACTTTACCAGCGCTTCGTGTGCTATGTGTATATAATACATGAATACGTGACCAGCTATCATAGTGTGATGTTCTCTATAGACGTATTTACGAATACGCGTAGGTGTAATTCGAACTGAAAGCATTTTTATAAATAACACGCACTTTTATTTCGATAAACTCGACGCACTAACGCCGCTGTTTGACTACCTAAGTGCCGGTCTTTAATTATAAGTCAACTGCTTGGAATATATACATTTACTATCTTTATTTTGCAAGGCGCTTCCAAAATAGGCCTTTACAATAAGTGTATTTTACTCGACAGTAAAGACCATTTTGAAAGTAAAAACAACAAATTGTTTTGTAAATATGCTTTCTATATATTACGACGCCAATTTATTCGAATTTTTTATAGAAAAAAATTCGCCCTTAAGTAGGATTCGAGCACACGTGCATGGCTTGCCGGGCCGTTGCTCTAACCACTAAGCTATCAAAGGTAGTGATTTCGAATCTTAGTGGGAACGCCTTGAGTTATATCAAGGAAACAAAAAGCATCGTAATATATAGAAAGCATATAACAAATTTGCACAACAAATTGTTTTATTTACTTGTTTATTTGACATTTATTTTGCAAATTTTCGACAAATTTGAATTTAAAAATTCAGGCATGGCAACATAAAATTACTGAATTGTTGAGGGTTCAGAAATACATTTTCTATCATTTATAAATAGTTACCAGCTATATACTTATATCTATGTATTTATTATTCATGTTTAAGCATCGATTTTTTAAATGTTTAACATACAGTTTATCGCTTTAAGATCCTAAGACTAGCATCATGAGCATTTAGAAGAAGTAGTAGATAGAGTAAATAAAACGTAGCAGTTTAAACATTGAATTTTAATTTTTTTTTACTCTATTTGCAGTTATTAAAACAAATCCAAAGTTAAAACAAGATATGTTTATATCATACCAATAAAATGGCTATAAAGTTGAATAAATAAGCTATAAATTCTTTTAATGAGTGAATAATAAATGCAAGAGTTACTAAACGAAATATATTATTATATAATTTTATCATGAGCTAGAAAAAAGTAATATAAGCAGTTTATAACAGAGCTTCGAATACATTTAAAAAGTTTGTGTATTAATTTTCAAGATAGTTGCGCTTCTAGTTCACAGTCATTAAGTACAAAATTAAAGATGTATTAGGTTGGTGCAAATAAAATGTTGCATTGGATTAGCAAAATTTAAAATTACAGGATGACTATTAATTTATAGTACTGAAACTTTCAAACTTTATTCACTTAAAATAATATGTAACAATAAATTAACGCTAAGTATTAGCGTTACGAATAACATATTCCAAGTGCCCTCCATTACGTTGAACGCACAGTTCATATCGTTCGTGCATATTTATCACTAAAGGCCGGATTATATGCCAAAAAAAAACTGAAAATATGCGCATAAATATGCAGATGTTTTAGTCTAAATATGCACTTCCTTATGAAAAATATATAGGTAAAAAAATACGAGGAAAGTTAGAAAATGGAATAGTGTAGAAAAAAATATTCTATTATGTTTACTACAAGTTTATTTAGAACATTTTTACAACATAACTATGAAAAAATTTACAATCACATATTTCTCGAAGTTTTCAGCAGAGAAATTGTGACGCTTGTCTGAAAACATCCAGTTCTTCTAAATTTGGTTATAATGTTCAGTACAATAGCATTACTTGGTGCCTGTTCATTGAAAAGCTCCGAAAATTGATCGCGGACAAATTTAATGCTTGAACTATTGTGTCTACCTAAACCGTATGAGCGAAAATAGTGCTCAACTAAAAAGACTTTTTCTTCAGGAAATAACATTATTTACAAACTTGCAAACATATCAGTACATCTAACCAAAACCAAACGTCGATGTTTATGTCAAATAACAGTGTCAATTGTTATAGAGGTTTAACCACTAGAAGGCCTACCGTTTCAGTACTGTAAATTAATAGCCATATTGTATAAGTAAGCAACTACAGCTCTCGCAGTATAAGTTGGCGAGCGGCGAGGATGCGCCGTAAACGTATTTAGGAAACGTACCACCCACCTGTCTGATTCAGCTACTGCATAGCGAATGATATGCAGTGATACACAATCTACTCTATCTGCGCGAACTCACTCCCACCCTTCGCCAACTTATAATGCGAGAGCTGTACATGTAGATTAACAGCCGATACGTCGAATTACTTAAATCCAACAAACGATGAAAATAGCCCAAAAACTACTCTATGAATTATCCATCGTCAACAATTTCTCGTCATGAGTATGATACCATCGTTTCCACAGAAAATTGCGGGCGAAGACATATAATCTGACATGGGAATATAAAATCACTGATTGGAACTCTCTTGCAGAGCAGAACGTTTCAGGTCACACTGCAGGACAGAAAGCGCATGTGGAGACCATTGGAAAATGTATTATAGCAGAGAAATGTACATGCCCGTGCCTTACAATATTTACACACATGAAAGAACAACGTGTTCAGATAAAAGGAATGATCTGTACGCGAAACAACATAATCAGGAAGCTGGCCGGCATTAAATAGAGTGCACAACTCCATACCCTTAGGATGTCTGTTCGTGACATGTACTTCTCAGCAACAGAATATGCAGCGCTGGTCTGGTTCTCATCTGTCCACTCAAAACTTGTCGGCACTGCCCTCAATGAGACTGTCTGTATTGTTACTGGATGTCTCAGGCCCACGCGAATCGAAAAGCTCTACCCTATTTGCGGAATCGCTCCTCCATACACAAGGAGAGATGTAACTGTAGCTAGTGAAAAAATAAAACAAGAAACTGACATCTACCACCCGCTATATGACTACCAACCTGCGAGACAAAGGTTAAAATCCCGCAATAACTTCCTGTAAACAATAATGACCCTAAAAAGCTCCATAGAATCTAATCACTTCAGGACATGGGAATCGAAAATACCTTAGTCAATTATCTAATTATCAGAGAATCTAACAGCTGGATCGATCTCCTATATGGTGAATAGCAAACATAAATTGACTAAGAACAGGTGTAGCGAGATGTAAAACTAATCAGAAATGGGAAATGCTGGGCGATGGCGGGCACGTCTCTTGTGATTTTCAGGACAGACCTAATCTTTTACAATGCCCCAATGTTGGAGAGGCAAGTGTATAAACAGATTTGGTTCTAATTAATGGCAAGGCGACTACAATTGCTAAATTTACGAAATTTAAAATTTGATCCGATAACAAAAAATGAAGTACTTCGCATACATGTTCTGCAGACCATTACCTACAAAAGTTGGTACAGTTTTTCCAATATATTGTATCTTTCTATGTTATATACAGGGTGAGTCGTGAGGAATCGACCAAACTGTAGGAGTGTATTCTACAGGTGAAAGTAATGTAAAAAAACTCAAATGTTGCTATCCGATTTTTATTTGTTTTCGAGTTATAGCGTAATTAAAAATAAACAAAATTTCATACAATGAAGTTTTTGTATTTTATTGGTATTATCGTTCTTTATAATATATTTTCACAAATACCGCCATTCATTTCAAAACATTTTTTACATCGTCTACCAAGGGCGCTGGTTGCGTTCCTGATTGCGTCAGGTTGATGTTTGATATTGTCAGCAGCATTCATAATCCGTTGAATTAGTGCATCACGACTGTCCACTTTTACTTGATACACTTCATTTTTTAACCAGCCCCATAAACAATAATCGAGTGGCGTGAGGTCTGGAGACATAGGAGGCCAACCAATGTGACTACCACGTCCAATCCAACTCCCTGGAAACCTTTCAGCCAAATGTTGCCTGACTGCACGAGCGTAATGTGCAGGCGCTCCATCGTGCTGGTAGAAGATTTGGATTCTGATGTTTATGGGAACATCCTCTAGCAGTCCGTGGAGTTCATTTTCTAAAAAATGTAAATAGTTGTCTCCCGTGAGGCGATTCTCAAAAATGTAAGGACCAATTAAAAAACTATCGATCATACCACACCACACGTTTACCGAAAATTTATGTTGAAAGATACTTTCGACTGTTGCGTGTGGATTTTCGTATGACCATACATGCTGGTTATGACAATTATTAATACCGTCACGGGTGAATGTCGCTTCATCCGTAAACAGTATACGCGATACAAAACGAGGATTATCATTTATCCATCGACAAAATTCGATACGTCTACGATTATCATCTCGTTGTAGGTGCTGTACTCTTTGTACATGGTACGGACGTAAGCCATGCTCGTGGAGTGTTTTTATCACCCTTGTTTGTGGAATGCCCAATTGAATACTAATTCTCCGTGAGCTGGTAGTTGCGTCTTCTTCTACTACATCCAGAATATCTTCTACTTCTTGTAATTGTTGTGGACTGCCTCGTTCAGATATTATGTTTACACTGGGAAGCTTTCCGGTCGCGCACAATGTGTTGAATACACTAATAAATACAGTTTTATTAGGATGTCTGTGATGTGGAAACCGTTGACGATATTCATTAGCAGCAGCTGTAGCATTCCCATCACAAAATCCATAAACAAACACCATATTAGCATATTCTAAATTAGAATAAGTGTGTGGCATTTTAGTTTGTTACACTATAGTCGTACAAACGTCAGCCAATGTCACAATACCCGAACACAATGTTATAATTTACTCCAAGGTATAGGGAACATTTTTTATGATGGCAGCGCCCTCACTATATCAACGATGAACTAGAGCTAGTGACATTAGACGCATTAGGCATACAAACCACTCTACACTATTTCTCGACTGCTTTCAATGTCACTACCGCTAGTTCGGAAAACCACGAACAGGTAGCGCTTCAGCTAGGAAGACTTCCCTATAATGAATTGCTCCGGGGTTTCACTGTTTTTACGAATACATACATAAACATGGTATACTAAATCTACATTTTTAATTACGCTATAACTCGAAAACAAATAAAAATCGGATAACAACATTTGAGTTTTTTTACATTACT
The DNA here is from genome assembly GCA_935421215.2 of Melolontha melolontha. Taxonomy (NCBI): domain Eukaryota; kingdom Metazoa; phylum Arthropoda; class Insecta; order Coleoptera; family Scarabaeidae; genus Melolontha; species Melolontha melolontha. The sequence continues at coordinate 156,262,969 of OW285239.1, forward strand.
TTCACTAATAGAAATACACTCCTTGAGTTTGGTCGATTCCTCACGACTCACCCTGTATATTGGAACGCAGCAAATGGTTAATTAATTCATTAAATTAAAATAGTTAGTTCAATAGAATAATTCAATTATTTATATTAAAAAAGCATTTCAATTTATTTCTATTGGATTCTTAAATTGATTGATTGTCATTGATTGAAACAGAATTTAATAAAGGTACCGCGTGCATGATAGAAATCATATGGAAAAATACATATTCGAAGGAAGATCGGAAAGTTTTAATAACGAACCAGAAGATGGCGTTGCGCGCGCGTACCGGTCATGTGTTTTGAGTGCCCCGTTTATTATTTAACTGGTGTCATATTTTTAAACAGATAGTGCATAAAGTAAAGCCGTTATAGTCAAGCAAAGTAAACAGTGCGCGCATTTTCTTAATCATGAATAAAATCGAATTCCGTGCAATGTTTTTTGAAAGGCGAAATGCTAAGGAAATAAAAACGAAATTAGACGAAGTTCGTGGAGAGTCTTCACCGTCGTATGCAACCGTTGCGAACTGGATTGATGAATTTAAACGTGGTCGAACAAGCATCGCGTTCTGGGAGATCAAAAACATCTACCGATGAAGAAACCATTAGAAAAGTTCACTGAATCGTGATGAATGATCACCGATTAAAGTTGAAAGAGCTAGCAGAGGCAGTAAACATATCATATGACCGCGCACATTACAATTTACATCAACGTTTGGACATGAGAAAGCTTAGTGCAAGATGGGTGCCGTGTTTGCTCTCAGACAATCAAAAGCAAGCTTCTGTAACTATTTCTCAGTAATCTCTAGACATGTTCAAGCGTAATCCTGTAGATTTTTTGAGACGTTTTGTAACCCTCGATGAAACGTGTCTACACCACTTCGCACCAGAGACTAAAACACAATCAAAGCAGTGGACAGTACGCGGTGAACCAACTCCAAAGAGGGCCAAGACGATGTGGTCAGCTGAAAAGGTGATGGCTACCGACTTTTTGGATTCTCGAGGGATAATTTTTATTGACTACTTGCAACACAGGAGCATAATAACAGGCGCGTATTATGTGTCGTTAATAGATAGATTTAATGAAGAAATCAAAGTCAAAAAGCCTCGTATGGCAAGAAAAAAGTCTTGTTTCACCAAGACAATGCATCGTCCCACAAGTCGGCAATTGCGATGGCGAAACTGCACGAATTATGATACCAATTAATTGAACGTGCACCGTACTTGCCAGATTTGGCATCTTCGGACATCTTTCTATTTCCGAGCCTCAAGAAATAGTTGGCTAGAAAGAAATTCTCATCGAATAATGAAATCATCGAAGCTGTAAATGATAATAATCAATTGATAGTTCTTATTTTTCTGAAGCAACGAAAGGTCTCGAAAAACGTTAGACTAAATATACAAGTGTCCCTTATCGTTATGTTCAAATTTAGGAGTGTAAAGTAGACTTCATTTCAAGTAACAAAAACCCAAAAGTTGTATATCCATTTTTATTTGTTTCAAAGTTACAGATCTATGAATGTGATTGTTAGATCATGAAAAAAAATGTAACCCTAAAGTCAATACAAACTGATTTTATTTAAAAAAAGGTATACGATTCAATAACAGGCCTGTGATTGTTAACGTCGCATAATAAAATGTTATTCTAAAATAAATAAACACGTGTTGTAGTGCATACAGTAATTTATTGGAGATCTACAAAAAAGAGTACTGGAAATTGATTTATGATAAAGAAGGTTCTTACTTATTTCGTAAGTGCTGAACCATGAATATCATACAATAAACTGATGATGACTGTTAACGTTGCATTTTTTAATAAAGGATTACATTACGTTTCAGTTCATACAACAGCTTATTAGTGAGTGGTCACGTTTTCTTTATTCAAAATGCCTTACCGATTTACCCTACCGAGTATGCGGACATGCATTTTGTGTATGGCTACTGTAACGGCAGTGCGCGTCAAGCAGTTATTGAATACCGACAGCTTATTAATGAGTGGACACGTTTTCTTTATTCAAAATGCCTTATCGATTTTCTTCTCAAGAGTATGCGGACATGCATTTTGCGTATGGCTACTGTAACGGCAGTGCACGTCAAGCAGTTGTTGAATACCGACATCTATTTCCCGATAGGCGTATACCTCATTACAGAACGTTTCTAGAAGTACACAGACAATTTAGGGAATGCGGACTGCGTGATTATCTTTTCGACCGACGAGTAAATTTGCCAGCAGACTTAGAGGAAGAAGCAGTAGCTATTATTACAAGGGATCCAACTCTCAGTGTACGTCGAATCGCTAGACAACTAGGAGAGTCACGAACGACAGTTTGGCGAATTTTAAAACGTGAGGGCTTATATACATATCACTATCGCAGGGGACACGGTTTGCTTGAGGCAGACCACTATGCTTGTCTAGTTTATTCTACCTAGATGTTAAGACAGTCACGGCTTCATTTTAGTTTCTGCAAAACAGTCCTCTGGACAGATGAATCTACGTTCACGAGAAGTGGTGTTACAAATATGAGAAATCTGCACAGGTGGTCATCAGAAAATCACAAAGCTATACGCCCATCTAAATTTCAACATGAATTTTCTATTAACGTTTGGGTGGCCCTAATCAATGACTTGTTGATTGGTCCTGTCGTTCTTCCTGGGAGGTTAAATGCGGACAATTACCTTAAATTTCTTAGTGACGAACTGCCAGGTCTTTTAGAGGATCTCCCACTGAATGTTCGACGAGACATGTGGTTTCACATGGATGGGGCACCACCACATTTCGGAATTGCTGTCCGAAATTGGATTAACGTCAATTATCCAAGATGGATTGGTCGAGGTGGTCGTGTTGCATGGCCACACAGATTTCCCGATTTTAATCCCATTGACTTTTATTTAGGGGGTTACATGAAAAATTTAGTCTACGCGCAAGTTTCGAACACAAGAGGAATCCGACAAAACAAGTATGAAATTCGGATAAGTACTTCTTCTGTTGGCTTACGGGCACAAGCCTGCATTCAACAAGGACGTGGATATTTCGAAAATATTATTAATTGAACTTTTTTAAATAAAATCAGTTTGTATTGACTTTAGGATTACATTATTTTCCATGATCCGACAATCACATTCATAGATCTGTAACTTTGAAACAAATAAAAATGGATATACAAGTTTTGCGTTTTTGTTACTTGAAATGAAGTCTACTTTACACTCCTAAAATTTGAACATAACGATACGGGACACTTGTATAGAGTTACTAGGAGACTATGTAGAAAAATAAATATGATTTTACCCCCAAAAGTGGTGTTGTATATCTCGTTCTATAAATTTTCCGATCTTCCCTCGTATATAGTCGAAAAACAGAAAAACTAATATTTTACCTAGATTTGTGATTATCCAATAACAAATAAAATATTCCCTAATCATTTTGCCCGGCATTTATTGTCTTTATGTATGCTGTTTAAATTAAACAATAAGTGTGAAATGGTGTAAAAGATACGAACGTCAATATGAACAGCAAATAAATAGAAAGAATGACAGCAGCACGACAACGCGAGCTCAATCGATCATAGGAGAAGCACTCCTTTGCAAATCGGAAGAGAGAGACAGAACATGGTTCGATTTATTCGTACAAAGAGCAGTTTTCTCATGCTTAAGTAAGGCATTTTTTGTAATTAATCGTTCTAATAAAAATAGTATTACAGCTCCGACAGTTTGAAAATCTATAATCCTTAATTTCGAAACTTTTTGGTAGTAATTTACAGACGACTTGCTTTTGTGAATGATGTTGCCGTTCATTCCATTAATTTTTTATACAGCGAGTCCGTGATGTAATCGAAAATAATTTCTTGCGTACGTGGATATATTTCAAATAAATGCTTGAACACGTCAATTTTATTTTTCAAAGGGGAACCTTTTTTGTAGTTTTAAAATTTTTTATCTTACGGCGTTTTTGCACAGATGTCTCGAGTTTTTTTTTTAAATTGTAACCCCTAGCTTTTATTAATGGATTTGAGAGAGTATATCTTTCATAACATAATGGCGTACAAGAAGTAACATATTAAAGAAAAAACCTTTTAAGATATTTAATTTTTAAGTTAAAAAACATGTCAAAATAATGGTTATAACCAGAGACCGGATACATCGGGTTGAAAGGACGTCGTCATTACGACGGACGATATAAATAGTCTACAACATCTGTAAGTACATCACGCAGTTATTGAATGCACTATTGATCTGGCTAACGCGCACATCTGTTTTCATCGAGAATTGCGACGTTTTTTGTTGGATATTTACAGTTAAATTTCTGTTTTCATGGGCGTAGATAGAAGCGTGTGGAGTTTTAATAATTTAGTCTATTTAGATTATATTTCGTAAGATTAATTAACTGCTATGAGTTAGTTTCTCGTTTTCATAGTTTTAACTGTTAGCTACATCGTAATTTTTGTGATAGCTCCTGTTTAATATCGTTTGATTGAATCTACTTCTCCCAATTGTTTCGACGTAAGTGTACATAGATTTTTGTTCAGTTTCAATAACTTACGCATACATTTTTAATTTTCATTTATTTAAATCTAGAGCATTGTTTAAGTTACTTTTTCAGATATGATATGGAAGAACGTCGAGAACGGGATCGTAAAACAATGGCGGCGAGTTGGATTGACGGTCATGCTGATTGTATGTCCATTGTCAGTCATTCCGAAATTTATTGCAAAATCTGTCAAATATCGTTAAAAAATTCCATGAAATCGCACGTACAACGTTATTTAGGATCGCAAACACATGCACAGATATTGGAAGCGTTGGAATCTGACAATTTTAACGAAGAACTCTGTGAAACTTTTATGGCGGCTAATATTCCATTAAATATACTTAACAATCCTATTTTAATAATATTTTTCCAAAAATATACTGGTCGAAATGTTCCTGATGAATCCACCTTACGCAAATATTATGTTTCTAAGTGCTACACGAAAGCAGTAGAACGCATTAAAAGCCATCTTTCAAATCAGTACCTCTGGATAATTGCCGACGAAACTGTTGATATATTAGGACGCTGTGGTAAATGTTGTAGCTGGTGTACTACATCCAACTATTCCATATAACGCATATGTAATAGCAACAAAAGTTATAAATGCAGTTGATGCGGAAACAGTTGCTAAACCCATTAACGAGAATATTCAAAAAATACTTCATTCGGACGACAGGTACAAAGAAAAAGTACTTTTATTTGTAAGTGACAGTGCTGCATATATGTTAAAAACAGGCAGACTATTAAAGGAAACATATCCTAATATGCCGCATATTACTTGTGTAGCACATGCTCTCCACAGAATCTGTGAATATATCAGAGACACATTTCCAGAAGTTGATAGACTTGTATCCGCTTTTAAAAAAGTTTTCAGAAAAGCACCATTGAGAGTAGCCCTTTACAAGGAAAAACTGCCATCTTTGTCACTGTCTCCCTCTCCAGTAATAACTAAATGAGGGACATGGTTGGAAGCTACTAGTTTGTATGCAGAGAATTTCGATAGTTTACAAAATGTTGCATGTTTAAATGACGATGCTCGGAGTATTTCTGAGCGCAAGGAACTAACACAAATTCCACATTTAAAAAATCAGTTGTACTTTCTTCAGGAACACTTTGAAAATTTGCCAAAACGAATCACTTATTTTGAAAATCGAAATCTCAAATTAAATGATGGTTTAACGACATTAGATGTGGCTATTAATAATTTGAAAAGTATTCCAAGTGACTTCGGATGTGGCCTTCGGCAAAAGTTATACGCAGTGTTTAATAGAAATCCAGATTTAATAACATTGCGGTAATTGTGTAAGGGGACAATGCCACAACATCTAACTGTAAAATACGCGGAAATAAAAGAATGTTCCCAGTATGCACCTATAGCCAGTTGCGACGTAGAAAGGACGCTTTCTATTTACAAGGATGTATTTCATTCAAAGAGAACAAATTTTACAGAAGAGAACTTTGAGAAAGTATTGCTAGTAAATATTAATATTCCTATACTCAACTTGAACTACAAAATTAACAAATAAAAATGTATTTCGTATTTTGTAGCCGTATATATACCCGTTTTATTATTATAAGTAGAGTGGAACAATCCGGAGCGATATTGGTAAATATTTCATATAAAAGCCGAAAAACTCCAATAATTTATCAATTTATATATATATATATATATATATATATATATATATATATATATTAATTGATAAATTATTGGAGTTTTTCGGCTTTTATATGAAATATTTACGAACATCGCTCCGGATTGGTCCACTCTAATTATAAGTATAATTATATAAATAAAATTAAAAATTTTAAAAATACAAATGTTCAATAGTACGCTTGTGGGCGATAAGTCATCAACCTATCGTGTCCGGTCTCTAGTTATAACTTAAGCAGCAAAAGATTGCGTTAGAAGTTTAAAAAAAGTGGGAAAATATTACATTAATCTTTGTATTTTTAATAATATAAAATATTATTAAAAATCTGGTGTGAAGAACACAAATACAGGTTCACTATTAATATTTTTGTGAACGTGTCCGAACATATCCCTCCCCAGAGACGTAGATACGTATTTCGCCTTTCTACAGACTCATCGGTACGCCCCTGCCCTGCTGGAGAAAGGATATCTTCAGACACATTCACAAAAAAGAACCACATCGCCACATCACAGAAATTATCCAGACCGGGCGTAGAAGTAAATTCAGCGCTGCCTGTTGTCAGACAGCCGAAGTACCTCGCCCCGTCCACATAACCAATGTGAAGTAACGACGCCCTTCCAAAGGTGGCACATCCATCTCTCTAGAAACTGCATTTTGTTTGTGTCTTCACTCATACTACGGACTAACCGCATGTGTAATGTATCAGAATAATTGAAACATACATGAGTAGGTAAACCCCACCAGTTTTGTATAATACAAAGATACTTTTAATAATAAAATATTATTAAAAATCTGGTGTGAAGAACACAAATACATGTTCACAAAAATATTAATAGTGAACCTATTTGTATTCTTCACACCAGATTTTTAATAATATTTTATTATTAAAAATACCTTTGTATTATACAAAACTGGTGGGGTTTACCTACTCATGTATGTTTCAATTATTCTGATACATTACATTAATTATTCAAACTGATTTCCATTAACGTTCTGACAATAAGCAATCGGATAGTTCTTGAATGACGTTTCTAATAAGTAAGGACCGGACAGAAGAGGCCCATGACTCTTCGCCCACGGCCGTACTATCTAAAGATTTGTATTTTTAAAGAGCTTTTAATTTTATTTATATAAATGGAAAATAAACGGCTGGTGATCTACAAAATACGAAATACATTTTTATTTACTCATTTTGTAGTTCAAGTTGAGTGAAGGAGTATTAATATTAACTAGCAATACTTTCTCAAGGTTCGCTTCCGTAAAATTTGTTCTCTTTGAATGAAATACATCCAGAAATACTTCGAGCATCATCATTTAAACATGTAACGAAATTTTGTAAACCATCGAAATTCTCTGCATAAAAACTAGTAGCTTCCAACCATGTTCCCCCTCTAGTTATTAGTTGAGAGTGAGGCAGTGACAAAGATGGAAGTTTTTCCCAAAAATATTAATAATGAACTTATATTGTGTTCTTCACACCAGATTTTTAATAATATTTTATATTATTAAAAATACTTTTGTATTATACAAAATGGTGAAGTTTTTGCTCAAGTATGTTTCTAATTAGTCTGTTACATACGCACACGGTTGATCGGTAAAGAGCAGTGAAAACAGGATAATACAGTTTCCAGTGATACGGTGGTGCCATCTGATGGAAACAATTTGTTAGTTCTACAGTTGTTATGTCGACAGAGCTAGTTGCTTCGGCTGTTTGCTAATATACAGCGCTGAATGTACTTTTTCGTTCGGTCTTAATAATTTTTGTGAGATAGCGAAATTGTTCTTTTTTGTGAATGTATCCTTCTCAAGCAGGGGCGTATTGACGAATCTGTAGAATAATGAAATACATATCTGCGTCTCTGGAGAAGGATACGTTCACAAAAATATTTATAATGAACTTGTGTTCTTCGCACCAGATTTTTAATAATATTTTATATTATTAAAAATACTTTTGTATTATACAAAATTGGTAATGTTTTGGCTACTTAACTATGTTTCGGATTGTTCTATAATAAAACTTTATATTTATATTAATAATGAATCACTAAACACATTACGACATGAAAGAGCTATTCCATTACTATCCAACACCCCCATTTCGCGAACTTATAAACGCTCCCTAGTAATTGACATTTAACCCTGATTTACAGCTATTAAAACCATTGTAACACGCTTTTTTTCAAATTTAAAGAAAACTTACAAAACAGTAACAAATATTCAACGTTCTTAAAAGAAGTCTATAAAAGTATAATTTATCTTATCTCTAATTAAATGAGATCTATTCAAACTAAGACTTAACAAAGAGAAAAAAATTTGTATGTATTAAAGCGCACATTTTCTACCGAGTTAATCGATTTCCTCTTTTTTATAAAATAGAACACGTATGAATATTTTTTTAATAACAATACACATTAAATTATTGAATAAAATCCTTCTTTTACCTTATTCAAAGCCATTGTTAATGCACCAGACACGGTCAACCCTTGTCTTAACTTTAGATCACCCTTGACAGCTGTCAGATATCCTACGGTAAGGCTTTGCGTTTTTTGGCTCGCCGTCTCGGTCTTGAGATTTCCCGCAGTAAGATTTTCCTTCTTAATAAAAGATGTTTCCGTGGTGAAATGTTCGATAGCCTCATCTTCCATACTTTCATATTCCCTGGAGTAGGAAAATCCATTACCATTGAAAGCAAGCGATTTCGTACTACGTAAGGTCACTTTAGTTGCGGAGCTGGTCTGGACGCTGTCGACGTTGTAGCTTGGGACCGTTGTCAGTGCATCATTTCCAAACCTGTCGATTGACGACACATTGACGAAAGTGGACGTTGCGGGAGAAGAAGCTGTGAAATTGGCCCCAGCTATGAGAGGTAGCAGCGCGACCAGCAGGGCCGGGCCGAGGCGCATGACCGGCCCGCGCGCTTATGAATTCTCCAGGATCAGCTAAAAGTAAAAAATGCGTAATTAATTTTCAGCGGCAAAAATGCATTTCTTGTTGAATTTTTGTTTAAATTCCATTTGAATAACTCGGTATTGTTTGTCAAACAAAACGTTACTTATACAAGCAAAAATTCAGTTCTGCATGACATATTTAAAACATAAATACTCGACAAAAATACTATGTCTATAATATTGCAATTCCTTCAAAATTAGCTTTTCATATTCAATGCTTAAGATCGTTTATTACTACCCGTGGACACAGGAAAACAATAGTTTCCTTCATTGTTACTATCACTATTTATTGTTTGACTTTCGGGACCGGTGTGCGAGAAGTCGGTTTTTTGGGGGAAATTATCCTCTTCAATTACATTTAAATGTTGAGGAAGCTTAAATCAACATTTCTTGTTGACACTGTCCTATATATATATATATATATATATATATATATATATATATATATATATATATATATATATATATATATATATATATATATATAGTATTTTCGTGACCTTGGTATGATAAGGTAAACTTAATTAGTCGGCGATTAAAGGTCTGGTTATAACTTCAAAGTGTATATATTTAAAATAATCCTACATGTTTCGGCAATGATGCCTTTGTCAAGGATATAAAAAATATATATATATATTTTTTATATCCTTGACAAAGGCATCATTGCCGAAACATGTAGAATTATTTTAAATATATACACTTTGAAGTAAGAACCAGACCTTTAATCGCCGACTAATTAAGTTTACCCTATATATATATATATATATATATATATATATATAATATTTTCGTGACCTTGGTATGATATGGTAAACTTAATAAGTCGGCGATTAAAGGTCTGGTTTATTACTTCAAAGTATATATATTTAAAACAACCCTACATGTTTCGGCAATGATGCCTTTGTCAAGCATATAAAAATATTTTTTATATCCTTGATAAAGGCATCATTGCCGAAACATGTGGGTTGTTTTAAATATATATACTTTGAAGTAATAAACCAGACCTTTAATCGCCGACTTATTAAGTTTACCATATATATATATATATATATATATATATATATATATATATATATATATATATACAGGGTGTCCAGAAACTCTCCTGACAAACGAAGACCGGAGATTCCTCAGATAATTTTAAGACAATTAAACCCAAATTCACCTAGTCCGAAAATGCTTCCTAAGGGAGCTAGAGTTCTTTGAAGATGGCGCCTTGTATTTATTTTTTTTTAAATTCCTCCAGAACGCTTCTATTTAGAAAAACAAAAACTGGTATGCTTATTTATCCTCCAGAGATGAGTCGATTCCATCAGTTGCGAATTTCTAGTACTGGTCAGAGGCGTCCGTTTTGGGTAGGTCAACGGTTATTTTAAGGCATAACTTTTTTGTCTTTAACATTTAAGCATTTGTGACACTAGATTATTAAATTTTCAGGTATTCCAGTACTAAAAGGTACTCTTACTTTAAGTCGGTAGGATACACCGTTTTCTAGAAAAATCGATTTGTAAATTTTTCGTTTTTTCTTCTTTAAAGTTCAATTTTTTATTTTTTGCAATAGTTAGCTCTGAACTGCCAACAGAAGTAAAACCTACGTTTTTCATTGTCAAATTGTTGTCAGTTCGCGAAGTTTATCTTTTCATTTTTTACTTTATGTTATTCAAACACAACGATTTAAATTTTTAAAAAAATGGTTTTTACTAATGAGGAATACGCCGATATGCATTTAGTTTATGGCGAAATGAGGTGTAACGCTCGAGCGGCGCAACGTAGATACGCTGAAAAATTTCCCAATCGCCAGCATCCCACTCACTCAACATTTACAGCTCTTCATCAACGATTAAGAGAAACAGGTTCAGTGGTCCCAAAAAATAATGAAACAGGGAGACATAATGATGTAACAGCAGAACATGAAGATGTTATTTTAATGGAAGTTGAGGAAAATCCAGAAATTAGCGTTCGAAGACTATCTGCCATGTACCCCACAATTTCAAAATCTTCCGTAGGAAATATCTTACACAAAGAAAATTTATATCCTTTTCATTTTACAAAGGTGCAAGCACTGCTAGAAGGAGATTTTCCTGCTCGCGTAGAATTCGCTAGATGGTTACAAAATCAGAAAAATCAAGATGAAGATTTCTTCAGGAACATTTTGTTTGGTGACGAAGCTACATTCTCAAAAAATGGAATTTTTAATGTACATAATGCACATTATTATTCGTACGTTGGTGACAATCCCCACGTTGTTCAAGAATTTAAGCATCAGCATAGGTTTAGCATAAACGTCTGGATAGGAGTAGTTGACGATTATCTACTTGGACCTGTGGAATTACCTGCTCGTTTAAATGGTGCTGATTACTTACATTTCCTGCAAAATATTTTACCTGATTTGTTAGATGAGGTGCGTTTAAATATTCGGCAAAACTTATGGTTTCTACAGGACGGCTGTCCGGCCCACTTTAGCAGGAATGTACGAGACTTTCTAGATAATAACTACGAAGACCATTTGATTGGAAGAGGCGGTCCAGTTGCTTGGCCAGCAAGGTCGCCGGATTTGAATCCTTGCGATTATTGTGTTTGGGGATACATAAAAGCATTTGTTTATTCCGTTCCGATACAAAATCGCGCACTACTCTGGCTAAGGATACAAGATGCTTGCAACGAATTTAGAAATAACTTTGGAATTTTTGCAAGAATTCGGCGTTCTCTAAGCAAAAGGGTAAACTTATGCATAGAGACTAATGGTCATCACATCGAGCAACTTTTGTAACAATCTACCTTTGATACTTGTTCTTTTTTTGTTAGTTTCGGTCCATTGTAATAAATAATTTGTTTTTAATTTATTAAATTAATTTTCATCCATGCCTTGATAGTCCAAGCCAACTTCGTCGCTAAAAATAAGTAGGTACATAATAAATTGAACTTTAATGAAGAAAAAACGAAAAATTTACAAATCGATTTTTCTAGAAAACGGTGTATCCTACCGACTTAAAGTAAGAGTACATTTTAGTACTGGAATACCTGAAAATTTAATAATCTAGTGTCACAAATGCTTAAAAGTTAAAGACAAAAAAGTTATGCCTTAAAATAACCGTTGACCTACCCAAAACGGACGCCTCTGACCGGTACTAGAAATTCGCAATTGATGGAATCGATTCATCTCTGGAGGATAAATAAGCATACCAGTTTTTGTTTTTCTAAATAGATGCGTTCTGGAGGAATTAAAAAAAAATAAATACAAGGCGCCATCTTCAAAGAACTCTAGCTCCCTTAGGAAGCATTTTCGGACTAGGTGAATTTGGGTTTAATTGTCTTAAAATTATCAGAGGAATCTCCGGCCTTCGTTTGTCAGGAGAGTTTCTGGACAACCTGTATATGTATATATATTGATATAAAAGTTTAGGTTTTAAAAAAAAGTTAATAACCATATAATAATAATAATAATGGTAATATATATCAGAATAATTGAAACATACATGAGTAGGTAAACCCCACCAGTTTTGTATAATACAAAGGTATTTTTAATAATATAAAATATTACTAAAAATCTGGTAGCGCCGAATTTACTTCTGCGCTCGGTCTGGATAATTACGGTGATAGGGCGAGGTGGTTCTTTTCTGTGAATGTGTCTGGAAATATCCTTTCTCCAGCAGGGGCGTACCGATGAGCTTGTAGAAAAGCGAAATACGTATCTATGTCTCTGGGGATAGGATATATTCGGACACGTTCACAGAAAATATTAATAGTGAACCTGCATTTGTGTTCTTCACACCAGATTTTTAGTAATATTTTATATTATTAAAAATACCTTTGTATGGTAATATATATGTGCTGGTAATATTGTGATAATGGTTTGGCGACAAAATGATATATAAATTTCGGCTTAAAGATGGTTAATAAGAATTATAATTTATTAATCAACTATGATTAATTCAAATTAAGAATTGGTTTTAAATTTTCTATACATTATAATATAAACTATGTTACCTATTATTGAGCTTAATTTGGTAGTAGAATATAAGATTACAATATTACAATATTATCTGGGCAAGTTTATTATAAATAAGTATTTTTTTAATTATAATATATTAATACAATTGGGCGCCAGTTCATAATTTTATCTTATGAACAATACTATATGTATCTTTTCGGCTACTTAGCAGCAGAACAAGATCTTTCTCACAGGAGCCGGTCCTCCAATTCATTAACAAAGTAAATATCAAATCTCATCTATGTGACAACCATCTATCTCGGGCATTAAAGTGATAAGTATTAACATCATATGTATAAGTAACTTAGTAAAATAGACAATAAATAAAAGTATAAATTGTAGTTTGTGTTAAATCCAATTTAATGATTATTTTAGTGAGATATTCAATCCTATTGAAATTACATATATGAATCAGCTGTAAGTGATGCGTAGATCACGTGACATAATTGGTTTATATATTCATGTGCATCGGTAACAAACATAAGTTATTTATAATAAATGCGAATAAAATTTCAAAACTAAGTAATATTACCTGATGATTGATAGTTTAAAATTCTAATTAATTTAAGAAGACCATTCAGCTTCAAGGTATGTTGTACTTAGTAATATAACTAATTTTAAATCTAGTTTAATTGTACAAATTGTTAGGTTATGTTTTTCTAAATGAATATGGATATAAAATATAGGATTAGATCGGTAATTACGTGAAATCCTTTGTTAGTAATATGGATGTTCTCGGAGAAACGGAAATTGATGAATACCTGGTTGAAATTGGAAGCAGGAGGTGTTTCATGTAGCGGGTATTGAAGGTGACACAGTTTTATGCCATATAATTCCACAATGCTCAATGAATTTCTTATCAGATGATGTATACACACTGTCTTTTTGTGTTAAGGATATTTTCGGGTAAGGAAATTACTATTTTTACTGTTTAAATAATATTTTCAGTTTACGATCAAATTTTGCGTAGCTTTATATTGCAACAACCCAAGCGACGCTCTTTTCTGTTGTTTTTCATTCCTTGCCCTCCATACGATTTATTTTTACTTGATATAGTTATTTAACTTCCGTAATTATTCCATCGATTGATTTTATATGCAATATTTAATTGACATTATTATAAAAATAAAATTAATAATTATACAATTATAATTACATATTTTTGAATGTTTATCAATATCATATGAATGGAGTTAATAATAAATGATTTTCGCGGTAAACTAATTCAAATTAAAAAGATATACGGGTTGATAAAATAGATTTCCATATGATATTAATTTCATTAATCAAGTTAATTATTTTCGGAGTAATAAATAATTTAATGACTTTTGATTATGAAAAATGATAAACATAAATAATAAAAATTCTTCCAAATAAATTTTCTAATTAAATGCGCGGTATTAACTTGTTTAATAATTTACCTTGTAGTTGCATGGTCAACTTAATCTAATGCTTATTTCTAACATATATGTTCTTATTTTCTTCCAGTTTCTGGTCAAGTAGAACCACTACAATATATATATATATATATATATATATATATATAACTTGATAAATTCTTGGAATTTTCGGCTTCTATATTAAATATTTTAATTGTTTTCAAAGTAGTATGTTATTTTGCGAAGTAAATGTGAATGTAAACATTGCTGTCTACAAATTATACGAAATTTTATTTGAAAAATTTTCGTCCACGTTGGGACTTCAACTCAAGTCTACGGTTTGCCGGACCGTCGCTCTAACCAACTGAGCTACGAAGACCTTGTTTTCAAGCTTATTGGAAACGCCTTATAACGCACCGATGTTAATATTCAGATGTCAGTTTGAAAGTTAGAAATTGCTAATTTTTCATCCTTAGTTATTAATATATAGATATAATTTCTTAGCCGTTCATTTAAAATATCATTTGATAAATTCTTGGAATTTTCGGCTTTTATATTAAATATTTTAAATTTTTTCAATTTAGTGTGGTATTTTGCGAAGTAAATGTGAATGTAAACATTGCCGTTTACAAATCACAACGCAAATTATACGAAATTTTATTTGAAAAATTTTCGTCCACGTTGGAACTTGAATCCAAGTCCAATAAGCTGCTTGAAACCAAGGTCCTCAGTTGCTTAAATAAACCGAAATTTGTTTGCCAAAAGTTATAAACGAAATCAGGAAGAACAACCGAAAACGTCGCATTATTCTTTATCACGACAATGCGAGTCTCCATACGAGACGTCTAACAGTTCACTATTTTAAGGAGAAAAATGTTGAAATAATGTCTCATTGTCCATATTCACCTGACTTGTCGCCGAATGATTTCTTTTTGTTCCCAAATGTGAAACAAAAAATGCGTGGACAGCGATTTTCAACACATCAAGAAGCAGTCGAAGCCTTTAAAAACCATGTTTCTGAGATACAACCTCCAGAGTGGAAAAAATGTTTTGAGAACTGGTTCGTACGCTTGCAAAAGTGTATAGACCATAAAGGCGAATATTTTGAGAAACAATAAAATAGTTTGTTCCCAAAAATTTTGTTTTCTTCCCAGATTTTGTAAAAATATAAAAGGTGACCCTTGTATGACAACCATACATAAGGTACCTATTATATGAACAATTAACACTGAAAAAGAGTTTTTCTCGTTGGATCTCATATAAATTGACTATCGCCCAAAACAGGCTCGTGTAGATTGCGTATTGCGCCAAAACTGTGTATACCTTTTACACAGGTGACGAATTTGGTATCTATGCGTGGGTGCCCGAAAGCAAACAGCAGTCGACGGTGTGTATTTTCCAAGATGAGCCATACACAACAAACGTTGTTCGTGCAAGATGTACTTCGTACCAAATTTGCCTTTAGTGCCACTAAAGAACCGTTGAACTGTCAATTCCGAATGATACACAACCATTTGATGTCAGAAATCTTGAGGGAAATACGAGAAAAATACCAGCAACGCAGGATTATTCTTCATCATGACAATGTGAGCTCTTGTGCATCGGGATAAACAACACAATGTCGAAATGATGGATTATCCGCCGTACAGACCTGATTTGGCACCCGACAATTTCATTTTGTTCCTGTAGGTGAAGAATAAACTAAGTGGAGAACGATTTTCAACACTGGAAGAAGCGGTAGATGGATTCAAAATTGACGTTTTAGGAATACCTTAATTGGAATGGCAGAAGTGCTTTGTAAATTTGTTCAAACGTATGCAAAAGTGCATTCATCGCGGAGATTATTTTGAAAACCAATAAAATCATTTTCAATGATAAATATTTATGTCCGAAGTAAGTTATTCAAACAAAATGTACAATTTACTAAATACAGACGATTTCTCAGAACTTAAAACCGACCCTACTCACACATACCAAAAAGAAATCAGACAAGCGAAAAAAGATGTCAAAGATATTTTGCCACTCACTTATTTAACAATTATGAACCCTAGAGCTCCGATATTATATGGTCTTCCAAAGTTACACAAAGAATCGATTCCCTTAAGACCGGTGGTGTCCTACATTAACGCCCCTGCCTATAAATTATGTAAATCATTAAACAAAAATTTACCAGATATAATAAATTTCATTTCACCTAAAGCAGTAAAAAATTCCTTGGAATTAATAGACAAATTAAAGAATATTGAGTTAACCTCTAACATGAAACTAGTGTCCTTTGATATAAAAAGCCTGTTCACTTCTATTCCCTTAGATGAACTAAAAACTATTTTAAAGAGTCACATTCAAAAATCTATTCCGAACATCGAATTACAGAGCACTTTAAATTACCTAATTAATATTTGTCTTAAACAAAATTATTTTAAATTTCATGAAAAATTTTATACACAAACCAACGGTTTACCGATGGGTAGCCCTCTTAGCCCTTTACTCGCTGAAATTTATCTAGCATATTTTGAAGATAAACACATTCATAATTTCAACCGCAGTCCTTTATTAAAATACGTTTCCTTTTGGGGCAGATATGTAGACGATATTTTGTGCTTGTGGTCGGGCACTGACGGACAACTTGACCAATTTCTTAACTATTTAAATTCCCGTAATAAAAAAATACAATTCACAATAGAAAAAGAGGTAGACGGAACGATTAACTTTTTAGACTTAAAATTAACAAGAGTTGATAAACGATTTGAATTTGATATCTTTAGAAAACCCACTACAACAGATACAGTAATTCCGGCAAATTCCAACCAATCGTGGAATATAAAAATGACAGCTTTTCACAGTTTCATACACAGACTGATTAATTTCCCTCTAAATAATAAGAACTTCGAAAAAGAAGTATATACCATAAAAACTATAGCTAGAAATAACGGGTACAAAACAGAATTCTTAGACAAAATGATTTACAAAAAACAACGCGCTATCCTTATGAATAATTTTTACTCCGGACATACATACACAAAAACTAACAAAGTGTATCACACCCTAAACTATATACCTGGGGTTAGCAATAAAGTTTCTAATAAACTAAATAAATTAGGTTTAAATGTCATCCTAGTAAATAAATGCAATTTAGGAAATATTCTAGTTAACAATAAAGGAAAAACAGAATTGCGTGATAAGTCAGGGGTGTATGAATTAACTTGTAGTGATTGTGACGCGGTATACATTGGCCAATCAGGACGCTCTATAAAAGAACGTATCAAAGAGCATAGAAGTTCTATTCTACATGGCAATATGGTCACGGGATTCGCGGAACACTGTATTCAAAATTCTCATCTGTTTAATGCTAATAATTTCAAACTTTTACACTCTTGTAATAAGGGTAAAAGGCTTGACTTCTTAGAAATTTTAGAAATAAAAAAAGGCATAAATCTCAACAGACAGGTCACAAACACGCAATTGGATTTTTCAAATACCCCCACAATCGATGCTGTAATAAACCTTTTAAAAAATAACCCATAAATATTGGTAGGAGTATTCTTTTCACTTAGTTTACATGACTCTTCGAGAATGACTGTATAAGTCGAAACATATGTCAGAGATATTTTAAATACATTTTGTGAAACAAATATACCAAGTGTTTTATTTAGTAAATTGATAAATATTCCGTTTGTTATTCCGGGTACATAAATAGCAACCCTCGCATAGAATTAAGCGTATAATTTCTTGCATAAATAATAATCTTTTTCTCACGATATTGCCACGGTTATTTAGCCACGATCTGATGAAAATGCTTCTCGAACTTGTTAAGATCCGACTTGTTATATTTCAAAATGATAAGATCTCTAATTATAAGTACTTGTAATATACGCACGTTTGTTTCCTGGTGTATGATAATGAATACTTCATTTCATAAAAAGGTGAAGACACTCATTACGTAAATACGTATGTATATGACCTCGGAGCTTCAATGGAATTATTCAGAGGATGTGTATCCGTTGCATTTCTACCTTCCTGTTTACCTACAAAGATGTTCTTAGAACCCAAGATCATAGTACAGGTGAGAACAGGTTAATTATCCACGTGAACGGAATGTGTGTATTTTTTCAATGCGATTCATTAAAAAAGCGCTTTCATGTGGTGAAAATTTTATATAAACGAAACTTCCTCGCGAATGAAAATAGCAATATGTAACCGTTACTCATCATCTTGTGTTCATGCACTCAGTATTATTACTATAATACTACGAGATGCTGCCAACACTGAAGTTATTAAACGTAAATTAATTGTATTTACCTTCCGTAATCCATCTTAAAGATGTAAGTCAATCAATTCAGTTTTAATTATAAATAAATTTATCGATTTTTTAAGTTTTATATGGAAAACTTTGTTATTTTTAGCTGAATTCGAAAAAGAAGGAAGTTATCAATTTGTCATGCATAATTTCTCTTTGTGCTTGTTCGCGCATAACTACTGAACGAGTTGACCGATTTTAATGATTCTGTATGCGTTTGATAGAGGACCACCATAAGGACCATCCAATATGATCCTTATTTTTTCTAGTTTTTTTTTCTGGTGCTACTCCCAGTATGGTTCCATTACACGAAAAGAAAAAAATCGAAAAGTCAACACAAAAATGTAGCACTGAAGTAGTGGTTACAATAAATGAATTATTTCTAATAACTTGATTAATTATTCGAAAATAAAACACTTGGCTTAGTTTCACAACTTCTTTAATTAGATACACTAACAATTGTTTCGGCTATTAGGCCATTATCAAAGAGCTATCTCAAACTAAAATTTACTCTACTTAAGGTTAAGATATATACCTGTGTTCCTTATGGGTGGGCGAATGTGGGTAATTGATATTTAAGATTGTATCGATATAGGGGGTATTTATGAATTCTAATTGCGTGTTTGTGATCACTCGATTTTGTTTTTGGGTTTTTTAATTTCAAAAATCTCTAATATATTTAACTTTTTACTTTTTGCTACATTATGAATGAGGTTACAGCTCTTTATATCGGGTAAGTGGTTCTGGTCTATACAATGTTCCGCGAACCCTGTGTGTTTAACACTATATCTTATATCTCTAATATGTTCAGTTAACCGTTTATTAATACCTCTGCCACTCTGTCCGATATAAATCGCTTTACAATTCTGGCATTTTATGGAATATACTCCTGATTTCTCTAAGTTATCTATTTTATCTTTAGTATTATTCAACAATGTACCTAAATTTACTTTGTTTATCCACACTATGTTAATGTTGAGTTTCTTTAGTAATTTGTTTATTTTCTGTGTTATGGGAGGGATATAAGTGATTACATGCCAACTAGGTTTCTTTAATTCATTTATTTCTGGGTATAACAATTTTTGAAGTATTTTCCTTTCTTTATGTTTTATCAAATTATCGATGATATCTGGGTTGTAGCCATTATTTTTTGCTATTATTTTAATTGTGTTTATTTCATTATTAAAGGCTTCCTTATTTAGTAGTATACTTGTTGCTCTATGTATATAGCTATGGAAAGTTGACATTTTAATTTTTTGTGATTGATTTGCGTTAGCGTGTAATATATTATCCGAAAATGTAGGTTTTCTATATATTTTATATACTAACTTGTTGTCTTTTTTGTGTATTGTAATATCTAGGAAATTCAATGTGTTTTTGTGTTCCTTTTCTATAGTAAACTGTATTTTGGGGTTTAGTGTATTAAGTAGTGTTAGGAATTCTGTTAATTGTCTATCGGTTCCCTTCCGAATACACAGAATGTCATCTACGTACCTAGCCCAATAATGTATTTGTCTTGTAACGGTATTATTAATCTTAAATAATCTTTTTTCTAAGTGATCTATGTATATATTAGCTAACAGTGGGCTCAGTGGATTTCCCATTGGTAACCCATCTATCTGGCTGTAAATTTTATTATTGAATTTAAAATAATTCTGTTGCAAACATAACTTTAATGATTCTAATATTTCAGTCTTCTCAGTATTATCCAAATTGGTTTCGTTAATCCTGTCTATAATTATGTTACTTATTTAAGATTAATAATACCGTTACAAGACAAATACATTATTGGGCTAGGTACGTAGATGACATTCTGTGTATTTGGAAGGGAACCGATAGACAATTAACAGAATTCCTAACACTACTTAATACACTAAACCCCAAAATACAGTTTACTATAGAAAAGGAACACAAAAACACATTGAATTTCCTAGATATTACAATACACAAAAAAGACAACAAGTTAGTATATAAAATATATAGAAAACCTACATTTTCGGATAATATATTACACGCTAACGCAAATCAATCACAAAAAATTAAAATGTCAACTTTCCATAGCTATATACATAGAGCAACAAGTATACTACTAAATAAGGAAGCCTTTAATAATGAAATAAACACAATTAAAATAATAGCAAAAAATAATGGCTACAACCCAGATATCATCGATAATTTGATAAAACATAAAGAAAGGAAAATACTTCAAAAATTGTTATACCCAGAAATAAATGAATTAAAGAAACCTAGTTGGCATGTAATCACTTATATCCCTCCCATAACACAGAAAATTAACAAATTACTAAAGAAACTCAACATTAACATAGTGTGGATAAACAAAGTAAATTTAGGTACATTGTTGAATAATACTAAAGATAAAATAGATAACTTAGAGAAATCAGGAGTATATTCCATAAAATGCCAGAATTGTGAAGCGATTTATATCGGACAGAGTGGCAGAGGTATTAATAAACGGTTAACTGAACATATTAGAGATAAAATATAGTGTTAAACACACAGGGTTCGCGGAACATTGTATAAACCAGAACCACTTACCCGATATAAAGAGCTGTAACTTCATTCATAATGTAGCAAAAAGTAAAAAGTTAAATATATTAGAGATTTTTGAAATTAAAAAAGCCCAAAAACAAAATCGAGTGATCACAAACACGCAATTAGAATTCATAAATACCCCCTATATCGATACAATCTTAAATATCAATTACCCACATTCGCCCACCCATAAGGAACACAGGTATATATGTTAACCTTAAGTAGAGTAAGTTTTAGTTTGAGATAGCTCTTTGATAATGGCCTAATAGCCGAAACAATTGTTAGTGTATCTAATTAAAGAAGTTGTGAAACTAAGCCAAGTGTTTTATTTTCGAATAATTAATCAAGTTATTACAAGAATGTTTCACCAAGAAATATCTGCGAAGTCAACCAATGAAATTATTTCTAACTTAGTTTTTAATATTCTTGCTATTCACTTTAATAAAACAATTTATAAACCAAAGTACAAAGTTCGCCCAGACAAATAAGAAAATGAATTTCTCTTTTAAAAATTGTTACTCTTGAATAAAATCTCGTTTTTATGCCCTGGAAATTTATGGCGATACTCAGATGCAACCTGTTTTTTGTTAATAATTTATTGTAATCCTCCATGTGCTTGATGCCAAATCAGCCAGATCGTTCACAATATTCAGTTATTCACCAGCTGTAGAGCGTTGATGAAATCTTCATTTTTGTGTCACTGTGAAGATCAAATCTGGTAAAAAAATTGTCTAGTTTTACTAGAAACAAACTGCTCAATCCTCACTGTTGATCACTCCCGGGATTTGATCAATTCCTATTTGAATCCTTTGAATATTTTCTTTTGATGCTATTGTCTCATGTTCAAGCCATTGACCATTTTAATTCTTGATTCAGACGGCAAATTAGGATCAAAGAATGCTAAGGCGAGACAGGTACCACAAATGACTTTTTTAGTTTTTGTTATATATTTTGCATATAGAGCTTAAATAAAACAGTAAATAGCTTTTAAAGACTTTATCGTTTTTCGAAGTATGCTAGGAAGGTAAAAAAATTGTCTAGTTTTACTAGAAACAAACTGCTCAATCCTCACTGTTGATCACTCCCGGGATTTGATCAATTCCTATTTGAATCCTTTGAATATTTTCTTTTGATGCTATTGTCTCATGTTCAAGCCATTGACCATTTTAATTCTTGATTCAGACGGCAAATTAGGATCAAAGAATGCTAAGGCGAGACAGGTACCACAAATGACTTTTTTAGTTTTTGTTATATATTTTGCATATAGAGCTTAAATAAAACAGTAAATAGCTTTTAAAGACTTTATCGTTTTTCGAAGTATGCTCAACGAAGATTAATGCGCTTTAACTAACTCTGGAAGTAGTTATTCCACTCGTTTGTCGGTACAGTCAAAATTTTGTTTTCGAAGGCATTGACTGCTCCTTATGACGACTGGAACCTTTGAATACGCAGTACATCCTTGATTTTCGAAAAGGTCAAAAAACTTAAGTCGGGACTGTACCTGGGCGATACCGACGTTTTCGGTATCGGGTATCGATACCAATCGAGGTATCGATACTTAGCGATTTTTAGTACTGGAATGGATGTATCGATGCTTCGGAATCGATAGTTTTGAATCGATACCTTAATTCGATACCTAGAAATCAGTATTCATAACCCGTTTTCTAGGTATCCATTGTTTGATATCGGTTTCGAGAGATATGAGGGTCACCTTTTATATTTTTACAAAATCTGGATAGAAAACAAAATTTTTGGGAACAAACTATTTTATGGTTTTTCAAACTATTCGCCTTTATGGTCTATACACTTTTGCATGCGTACGAACCAGTTCTCAAAACATTTTTTCCACTTTGAACGTTGTATGTCAGAAACATGGTTTTCAAAGGTTTCGATTGCTTCTTGAGGTGTTGAAAATCGCTGTCCACGTATTTTTTGTTTACAGTTGGGAACAAAAAGAAATCATTCGGCGATAAATCAGGTGAATATGGACAATGAGACATTATTTCAACACTTTTTTTCTTCAAATAGTCAACTGTTAGACGTGCTATATGGGAACTAACATTGTCGTAATGAACAATAATGCGACGTTTTCGGCTGTTCTTCCTGATTTCGTCTATAGCTTTTGGCAAACCAATTATTGTATACCATTCAGCATTAACAGTTTTTCGATCCTCTAAAGAAATTGTTGCGATGTGTCCTGTACAGCCGAAGAAACAAGCGATCATTTTCTTGGAAGTGCTCTTTGCACGAACAACTTTTGTGGGTTTCGGTTCGTCTTGGAACACCCATACAGTAGATTGTTGCTTGATTTCCGGCTCATACGCATATATCCATGTTTCGTCACCTGTGACGATGTTGTATACGGATTTTGCGGTTCCTACATCGAATTTTCTGCACATCTCTTTACACCAATTGACACGAGCTGCTTTCTGTGCTTCGGTCGAGTTACGTGGAATCCATCTGGAACATATTTTTTTTTACAAATAAATGTTCATGTAAAATCGAATGAATTGCAGTCTGCGATATGCCAAGATATGCCTCTACCTCACTGTCAGTCACATGTTGATCGTGCTCTATCATTTTCCACACAGCATCTATGTTTTTTTTGAATCGCAACAGTTTTTCGTCGATCTTTACGTGATACATGACTCACTCAGGCACGACCACGACGAAATTCTGCAAACCAATTATAAACTGTCTTCTCTGGTGGTGCTTCATTACCAAAAGTTGACCGAAGCGATATAATGCATTCTTGTGGAGTTAAGCCTTTTTTATAATCGTAAAAATCGTCCAACGAAAACCTTTACGAGTAATCTCCATTATTTTACAAACTCACTGTCTTAAAACTGTCACTGACAGCCAACTACTGACTTAATTTCTAAGCTATCGCGGATTTCTCATTGACAAATGTCAAACTTTAAGAATATAGTGATTACATATTGCAGTGGATTTTTCCTCGCAACTTTTAGTGAAAAATATTATTTTATGTTTAAACCATAATTTTTCATAACTCTGTATGTTTTGTGAAGTTTAGTTATGAATATTAATTGTATTTTGATGTATTTTTGTATTGTTAGGTTTTGATTTGCGCAGTTCCTGGAAGCCGTTTGGACTTGCTGGGCAATATTCTTGATAACTGTATTTTTTATGTTTGGATGCGTGTGCTGCATGTATCCGACAGACACGTTTTGTTATTCAAGTGAGAGTGTTGCATATTGGAAGATAAAACTTTTTTATCTTTTATTTCAATTAAATTCGGTTTTTGTTTTTGAATTCATAGTGTTTGTGCTTACTTAATTCATTACCGAATTTATACGAGTTTGAAAACCTCGTAATTTTGATTTAATTAATCTCACTTGCACGTGTTCTCAAGGTTATATAAAATAAAAGCTACGTAAGTTTTATTTTACATTAAATCATATTATATCATATTATAATTTGTATGCATTTTATTATTGTATATTTAATTGTATGAATTTCTATATTTTAATATTAGTTAATATACAAAATAATACAAATCTGTATAAAAACAAATTTGTATCTGTATATGCATGAACACACAGTACGTATTTACCAGCTTTTGCTTCAACTACCAGACGCATGCGTTTCTGTGTAACCACTTTGTCAATGATTTTACGAAGCAAAAGACTGTAGTACACTTGCGGTCATGTAGTAAGTTTTGTCCTATCCGAAGACAACAGATAACCTCTTGCCATCTGACGGACAAAACCGACCACGCCGGTGCAAAGCGTTCTTCTCGAATAGCGAAGCTATTACTGATAAAGAAGAAAATACGCATATTACTGTGAGTCCATTAACTCGTCGCCAGGTGGCGTAGTATAGCAAAAAATAGATTGCATGTCGATGCGATAATTCACATCAAGCTTTGATACAAAATAATACAATACTGTATAAAAACAAATTTGTATCTGCATATGCATGAACACACAGTACGTATTTACCAGCTTTTGCTTCAACTACCAGACGCATGCGTTTCTGTGTAACCACTTTGTCAATGATAGATTTACGAAGCAAAAGACTGTAGTACACTTGCGGTCATGTAGTAAGTTTTGTCCTATCCGAAGACAACAGATAACCTCTTGCCATCTGACGGACAAAACCGACCACGCCGGTGCAAAGTGTTCTTCTCGAATAGCGAAGCTATTACTGATAAAGAAGAAAATACGCATATTACTGTGAGTCCATTAACTCGTCGCCAGGTGGCGTAGTATAGCAAAAAATAGATTGCATGTCGATGCGATAATTCACATCAAGCTTTGATACAAAATAATACAAATCTGTATAAAAACAAATTTGTATCTGTATATGCATGAACACACAGTACGTATTTACCAGCTTTTGCTTCAACTACCAGACGCATGCGTTTCTGTGTAACCACTTTGTCAATGATAGATTTACGAAGCAAAAGACTGTAGTACACTTGCGGTCATGTAGTAAGTTTTGTCCTATCCGAAGACAACAGATAACCTCTTGCCATCTGACGGACAAAACCGACCACGCCGGTGCAAAGTGTTCTTCTCGAATAGCGAAGCTATTACTGATAAAGAAGAAAATACGCATATTACTGTGAGTCCATTAACTCGTCGCCATGTGGCGTAGTATAGCAAAAAATAGATTGCATGTCGATGCGATAATTCACATCAAGCTTTGATACAAAATAATACAAATCTGTATAAAAACAAATTTGTATCTGTATATGCATGAACACACAGTACGTATTTACCAGCTTTTGCTTCAACTACCAGACGCATGCGTTTCTGTGTAACCACTTTGTCAATGATAGACAAAGTGGTTACACAGAAACGCATGCGTCTGGTAGTTGCAATCTATTTTTTGCTAGTTAATATAGATGACAAAGATATTTTCATCGTTTCTAGTAATTTCTTATATCGTTAAATTCTAGAACGTTGTTGTTTTTCAAGGTTGGGGTTTTTATACTTGTGGTATCGCGCAGGTGTTTAAGATATCGGTTTGACAGTTTTATCTGTTTACTTTTGAATTGATTAGTGTGGGTGAAAATTAGAATATTTCTTTGCCATTTATTAGGTTTAATTTTGATCGGAGTAACTAAGGTTTTTTTATTATTTGTCCAGTCATTTTTCATATAATATTTTTTGCCTTAAAAATATTGTTTATTGTTGCAATATTTATCTTAATACTTTATTAAGATTTCTTTTTATTTTTTTTTAAATAAAGAGTTAGTTGGATATTGCGATTTTTAATTATATTCAACACTTTCGTTTATACTTTTATACTGGCGCCCATTAATTTTGTAGAAGAGAAGCACCACGTTTTTCTATTGGAAACCCGGAGAGGAAAGCTGTCTCATAAAAGTAATTAACCGATTGAGCATCAAAGTTGGACAGTGTTGTGGTGAATAGTGGTTCATTCAACTACGAACTCACTATTCATAGCAATATGTCAAAAGCGTCATCTAGTAGTCGATTGTAAAAATATAAATATAAAAAATAAAAAAATTAATTTAACGATTCTACCACATCTACGGTATGAAATTTACAATATTGGGATATTTTGTTTTTTTTTTTTGTAATAATTATAGTTATTATGTCATAATATGGATATTTGCTACGCATAATGTAAAATTCAACAACATCCTTTGAAATATATTATACTACGAGTATATGATTGAAAAAAAATTTATAAGTGGTGGTTGTGGATTACGTATACGAGGGCAGTTCAATCATGATGGAGACAAACACTGTAGATGGCGCGCATGTATGTTTTGAAGGTCGCGGCTTGAGTATGTGATAGCTGGGAGCTGGGTCCCTTACGAACAGTGTGGCATAGTTTTCGTCACGAACGCATGTATTACGCGCGTGATACGACCATGAGTGAACGTCAAGTGCCGACAGCCGTTGCGCAACGTATTGTCATTCGTTTTTTAGTGAGGATAGGGGTTAAAACACGGAAATTTTTCAGCGATTGCAAAATCAGTTCGGTAGTGAGTGCCTGAGTAGGCCTGCTGTGTTTAAATGGGCCAAAGCGTTCAAGGATGGCCGCGAAACCGTCGAGAATGAGCCGCATGATCGTCGACCGCGAACCAGCATCACACCAGACAACATTCGCTGCGTAGAACAACTCATTTTGGAGGACCGTAGGATGAATGTTCGAGACATTTCGGCTGAACTCGGCATCAGTATTGGTAGTGTAGAGTCTATCATCCACAAACACCTTCAATATCGCAAAATAACGGCGCGATGGGTTCTCAAACTGTTGAACTTCGAGCAAAAATTCACGCGGTTGGAAGCTTGTCGCCGCTTGCTGACGCGATACGAGGCGGAGGGGGACGGTTTTTTAACGCGAATCTTCACTACAGACGAGACATGGGTACACTATTACACTCCCGAAAGCAAGGTGTCGTCTAAAGAGTGGAGGAAGAAGGAGGAAGGGGCGCCAGTCAAAGCGAAGACAACCAGGTCCGCGGGTAAGGTTATGTGTACTGTGTTCTGGGACCGGCGGGGCGTGCTGTACGTCGACTTCCTGCACACACAACGTTCCATCAATGCTGCATACTACTCTAACCTTCTGCAAACACACGTGAAACACGCTTATCGCTCGAAACGGAGGAGCATTCCAGCGCGAAGTGCGATTCTTCTCCAGGATAACGCGGGTCTCACGCTCGATACAATATCGGAATTGGGGTGGGAGGTACTGGAACACCCGCCCTACAGTCCGGATTTATCACCTTGCGACTACCATATGTTTGGACCACTGAAAGAAGCCCTCGGAGGTCAAAGATTCAACACCGACGACGAGGTAGAGGAGTTCCTGCGCACATGGCTGTCCGAGTTGCCCAAGGAATTCTTCGATACCGGCATCAAAAAGCTTCCGGAGAGGTGGAAAAAATGTGTACCCAGTGAGGGGAAGTACCTAGAAAAACTGTAAATTTTTTCGATAATAAATAAACGTGTCAGAGCATTTGTCTCGATCATATTTGAACCGCCCTCTATTTAAAAAATGTATGTCTTAACCTAATATCATTTACTTATCTGTCAAATGTGATTAATTTTAAATGTCAGAATATTGTATTAGTAAATGGAAATTCTGACAAAATTGTTGTTGCGTAATCCGTCGGTTTCCTGAATCAGTGCCATTCACTTGTGTCTTTAATTCTTCTCATGCCTCATTGCTACTGATCAACCTGATTGTTTTTCATCAAACGCCTTAATTTAGTTTCTATAACACAGTTTTGCACGTCGAATTCCCTAGCAAATATTCTTCTAATCCATACAATGGCTGCCATAAACAGCTTTCAAACGCCTGTAAATTTCGATGGATGCGCAAACTTCCAATTAGAAAAATCTATCACGGATCGTTGCGTGGTACGCAACTCAGAAATCGAGCTCATGATAACTGACACTGTTAACCACTGTTAAGTAAATACGCTATATCTTACCGTAAAATAATTTAAAACAATAAGCAATTGTTTATTTAAATTTAAATTTATTCCAGGAATATTCTGCAAAATAGGAAAAAAATCTGTTTATTTTACGTTTTAGGATCGAAATATATTTTTGCCTTTATTAGTATTTAAACCTATGAAAATTATAAAAAAAAGCTATTTGATTCATGGTATTTAAATTTCGAATTCGTGGTTGTTTATTATTGAGAACAAACCCGGCATACGTTACTACGCTTCAGCAGTTGGATACTGTAAGGTGTCGTCTTCTTCTTCTTCTTCTGTTTTGGGGTGGACGCCACCACGTCCAGGCACTTGAACACACTGCTCTTTGTACTATCCCCAATGGATCTCTCAATTCCATTCTGTTAGCCTTGTGTCCTCGATAAAAGCCACTATCCTACTCAGGGGAAGTTTGAGTACACTCGAAGGATCCAATAGATCTCTCCCGAAATAATTCTGTCTGAGTTGCTTTAGTTCCTCACACGTGCATATTACATGAAGGCTAGTTTCCTCCTGTTTTTCACATCTCCTACACCAGGGCTCGCTAACCAAGCCCATGGTGTACAAATGCTTCCTTAAAGGACACTGTCCGGTTATTAACCCGGTAATTATTTTAATTTCTTTTTTGCTACTACGAATTAGGTTGGCTGAAAACTTCCCGTCCAGCCCCCTTAGTAGTGTTTTGGTATGGAGTTGACCTTCCGTTAACCTCCATTTATTTTTATGTTCTTTTTCTAGCCATAACCAGATTTCCCTTTTAGCGGAATCCTTAGTGATTCCACATACAGGTTCTGGTCCTATGAAGTTCCTATTAGTACCTTCTTTGGCCAGTTTGTCGGCTCATTGCCTTTAATTCCCTCATGTCCTGGCACCCATATCAGCGACACTGCATTGTCTTGTGCCAGGTTATTGAGGACCTGTTTACAATATTTCACCAGCTTAGACCTGGTAGATGGGTTCGTAATGGCTTTAATAGCCGCCTGACTATCAGTCATTATGTTAATTTTTTTGCTTGCGCTGCCGGCTTCCCGAATTTCATCGGCGCAGGCTGCGACTGCTAACAATTCGGCCTGGAAAACCGTAGCATGTAAGGTGTCGTATGATCAATGTGTTTCAGCGGCATATTGAATCATATCATTCCGTCGATGAACAATAATGTCACGCGCATTAAACTCATCTCTTACCACAACAATAGCTACTTCATTAATAGTTAGTGCGTTATAGCATTCGGCATGCTCTCCAGTTGGTTTCTTTTACAGTTAATGAAAACTACACGAATATTGACATTTAATCCCTTTCCATAACTGTTTGGTTCATACTTGGAGAAGCTCACCTTACCGAACTGACATCGCCGCAGAATTCCTCTAAATTTGCACCTCAGGCTTGTAGTCAGCTTAACGTTTTCGATAAGTATAAAATTATTCAGCAGATCCTTCTGTCTCTTCGTAACAACGTTAAAGCGCATTTATTAAATTGATGACAGCTCATACGTCACAACATCAAACCATTTTTACCGCACATTCAAGCGATTGATTTTGGGCTTAAGGAATTTTTTTTGTTTCGTTATACTTTTAATTTATAAAAAGCATCGCCAGCACGAAAAACAACAATTTACCAAAGTTTTAACGCAATGGGATGAACGGTGTAGGAGCCTATAGTGGGCCTACTGCAAAAATCCGTCAAGTCCACTTTTGGCCGGTTTCGTTCTAAATACACAGCTAAGTCCAAAGTTGCGAGTAGAACTTACTGACGAAACCATTTAAGTCCAAGGAATCATCTCGTCCTCTTATTTAAATACACTATATCCTGCAAGTCCATTCTTTGATGATTTAAACAGACAAAATACTGTAAGTGCCTTTAACTGTATTGTGTAGGTTGTATTATTTTGAAACTGTTTAATTCTCAACAGCAAAAATCTGTTAAGTGCCCTTAGAGGATTTAGGTTGTAAGTAATTTTTCACGTCTTAGAACAATATGTTTAAAGCAAGAACCGGCTAAGGGCACTTAACAGATTTTGCTAGATTCTAGTTTGAGTTATTCCACAACTCATTAGACAGCTAAAATCTTGTAAGGCAACTTAGAGGATTTTGGCTGTAATAATCATCCGTTATTATTCTTTTGGTGAGTGCAGCAACAAACGTGTGAGTGCACTTAACGGGTTTTGACAGAATAATCGGCGTGCATTATTTAGTTTTGACGAGTTAAATAATTATAAAATGAACAATCAAAATAGATCCAGAGGTGCCCGAATGGTTGTAATGGCATTGGAAACGGAGAATTGCTATATTGGTACGTATTTCATAAAAAAATTATAGAATAAATCGCAGTTTTTGAAAAGTAAGGTTAGGTTCCTCAATTCTGCGGTTCATCCTCAAGTCGCATGTAGTCTCTTATTTTATTAGAGATTGTGGTCTAATGTTCCACGGTCCTATTCAACTATGAGTTTTGTAAGTTTCCTAGACTACTAAAATAATGTAACTCTGCTGTTAATTCGTTTATTTCTTCATGAACCGGACATGTTTCCCTTATAGTACCTAATAATAATTGAATTCTTACAATTTTTACCTATTTTCTTTTTTTATTCAGATGCTTGTATGCCCAACGAGAATGTTGGCTCTAACGAGATCCAAAATCGTCGAACTGAAAATACGATTGAGAACCAAATTGCAATAGTAGATTTTGAAATACCTTCTCAAAATTTGCCAAGCACATCAAATTCTAGAGAAATCGAACATGATCCAGAAAACGAGTTGCTTAATCTTCATACACTTGTTAATGTATCTGAAGAATCAACTAGATTTGTTGAGTTTGAAGAAGATTCGGATTGTTCAGTTCGCGATCCCGATTATCAGTCTGAAACTGATAGTGAAGCCACCGATAGAGGAATAAATTCCTCAGGCAGTGACGCAGAAGATGCACAAGTCTCAGCCCCAATAAATGGGAATGCGAATGGCGAAAAAAAGCGTAGTAGGTGGAAGAAAAATGATCCTTCCAAATGAAAAAACAATTATTGAAAAAGCAAAGAATTGAAGCGAAGCAACCAAAGCCAGTAGACTGCGAAAAATGCCGATATCATTGTAGCAGAACTTTTTCTGAAGATGTCAGAACTGCACTCTGTAAAAATTTTTGGGAAAGTGACTATCTAAAACAAAAAGAATTTCTTCTGGGAAATACAGAACGTACGAAGCCGACTAGAAGACGAATAAGGATGGAGGGATCGACGAGAGAACGAAAATATTCTATGATTCTCTATTTTAATACCGAAAGTCAAAAAGTACGAGTGTGTAAACAATTTTTTATTCGAACTCTGTGTATTTCTGCGGATATGATTGATACAGCTTACAAAGGAAAAGGAGAGGGTAAAATGTTTGTCGGGGAAGATCAAAGAGGAAAGAGAACTCCACACAATAAAACCGATCCGGAAAGCTTAAAAAGAGTAAAAGATTACATAGAAAAATTCCCGACTCTAGAGTCTCATTACTCTAGAAAAGACACAAAACGTTTGTACCTCGACTCTCAGCTTAGCATTGCAATAATGTATTGTCTCTATAAAGAAGACTGCATGCAAGACAATTCTAAGCCCGTCAGTGAGATCACTTATAGAAGGGTTTTCTGTAACGATTATAATCTGTCATTTTACAAACCAAAGAAAGATCAATGCCAGCTTTGCACTAGATACAATTCTCTAAAAAATGTGGAAGAAAAACAGG
Organism: Melolontha melolontha; assembly: GCA_935421215.2. Classification (NCBI taxonomy): domain Eukaryota; kingdom Metazoa; phylum Arthropoda; class Insecta; order Coleoptera; family Scarabaeidae; genus Melolontha; species Melolontha melolontha. The sequence continues at coordinate 156,295,494 of OW285239.1, forward strand.
CTTTAGAAGAAGACTACCAGCAACACGTTAGACGAAAGGAAGAATGCAATCAGGCCAAAGCCATTGATAAAGAAAGGTGCCAAGCAGATCAGACATTCATGTGCTGTACATTTGATTTACAATCAGTTTTGCAGATACCTTCAAGTGATGTGAGTTCTATGTACTATAGTCTCAAAGTATGTATGTATAACTTCACTATCTATGAGCTCTGTAACCCTAATGATGCATTTTGTTACGGATGGAACGAATTACACGGAAAGCGCGGAAGCTCAGAAATAGGTAGTTGTTTGTTGAAATGTATTTTGGAGTTGAAACCTGAAATAAAACAGCTTTGTTTCTTTTCTGATACGTGCGGCGGACAAAACCGCAACCAGAACATAGCTGCACTTTTTTTATATTTGGCTCAAGTTACGAATTTAGATACTATAGAACACAAATTTCTGGAGAGTGGACACACATTTATGGAAGTCGATAGTATGCATAGCGCTATAGAGACGGCCAAAAAATATGTTCCGGTCTACACAATTCAAGACTGGCTGAACATATTCCGAATTGCGAGATCTAAACGTGTGAGAAACAAAAAGAGTCCTAATTACAAAGTTTGTCAGATGTTTTTCAAGGATTTCAAAGATTTGAATGAATTGTCGAAATGTTTAATAAAAAATAGGACCAAAAACAGTGAAGGACAACAAGTCAATTGGTTGAAGGTAAAATGCTTCAAGTATCAGAAGTGCAAGCCCGGAATAATCCAGTACAGGTACGATCATTCTTCAGAGTACAAGGAAATTCACGTGTTTGGTAAAGGTCGTCCAAAAATTTTCCACGATAATATCAGCTTGAAGGACCTGTATTCAAAAATGCTTCCAATAACAGCCAAGAAGAAGAATAGTTTGTTACAGTTGTGTCGCAAAGGAGACATTCCTGAGGAATACCACGGGTGGTACAAGTCATTGCCCACATCGAAAGCTGCCGTTGATCAAATACCTGCAACGGACAGTGACGAAGATGACCATGATTGAAAACAACTTGATCTTGCACTCCATTGGAGGAAGATTTGTTACATTTTTCCGTGCTTTGAAATCTGTTTCAAATAAAACATTTCAAATAAATGGCGTTTTTTATTCTGTCAGAAACCTTTAAGTCCTCAATTTTTCTAGTTTTTTTTAAGTTTTGGTCAAAACAAACAATTTTATCATTTAACAATTGATGTCCCAATATACTTACAAGAGAAATATTTTATTTTTAAAAATTGCAAGTCTATTACGAGCAACTATAGAATTTTCCTTGAAGGAAATATTTTCAAACTCGATTTCTTTAGAACTAACAAAAGTGGACTTGACGGATTTTTGCAGTAAGCCGACGCTATATGGAACGAAGAGATACACATTAATTTTTATATACAATTAGATTTGTCAAAATTACATTCATGTATTCGCATTAGCCGGAATTGTCAAAGTGATTAATTAAATTTATTACTTAAGTGCTAGTAGCTAATACCTTTAATTAAGGTAATGCTCACGTTGCAACAGCGAATTTATTTAGCCAAATGTAATGGAATTGGAGAAATTACGTACCAAACGGCCACTGATTAATTTAATGAAAATATACTGGCACTCATGTTACAATTAATACATTAAAAAAAATAATCCAAAAACTGATTCTGTAACTATAAAGATGAAAATGAAAAAATACGATCAGGATGATGCCTTAACTTTGTTGGCTATGAGTTCAGTAGATAAAAAACTAAAATTTTATTTGCGTAGAAGAGCTACAGAACTTGGTGTTAGCAAATAGTATATTAAAAAGTCTTTCTTTGGAGACTGTGGTTAAGTAAAAACTTAAAAAGGTATATAGCCCCTTACCACAATTATTAATCGTATCCTAAATACGTATTTCGACAACTAAGTTGTCATCATCAGTAGGTAAAACCACTAATCAAGGTGTCACACATGGTGCACAGTAAAGCTAGAACACCGCTTACGCAACAACTACTTTACACGGCGTCCACGTATAGACTAATTTAAACATGCAAATATATCTAACGAAAAAGATCGACAAATTTACCTCTCTTAGGGAAACGGCATTCACATATGTTTAAACTCACAATTTGAAATATATCGAACGAAAGATCGACAAAAATTACCTCTCTTAAGGAAACGGCACTCAACATGTGTTAATACTTCAATTTAAAACGTCGACGACCCTTTTATGGTTCTAAGAATGAAAAGAGACAAGTGAAGGGAATCGGTGATATATTACCGTTCATGGAATGTTCTTTGTTTTTAACGATATGAATGCTTTTGTAGGCGTCAAGATCGCGGGGGTTATTTATGCCCTTTAAAAGCTTTAACCCTTTAATCGATACATTGTGTAGTGTACTTAAAGCATGGTTGGCAACGTTAGATTTATAAAAAAAAAAATAGTATATTAAAAAAGAAGTTTCATAAGACGTTTAAAGCACGAATTCAAGCTTGAAAAACGAGTTTTTTACTGAATGGGTGCTTTAATGTCTTATAAAACGCGTTTCTTATGCTATTTCTTGAATAAAATTCAAAATCGTATGTTTAGAATAAAATTAAAATTTTTGAATTAAGTTGCCTGTCGTTGACTTGAATTAACTCGACATTTGACTCTTCATAATAAAATATTTGTTATTGTATTGTAAATACAACAAACCTTGAAAGACACCAAATTGAGAAAATCTCCTGGACCTGGAAGGATACACCCGGAATTTATAAAATATGAACCTGAAAAGCTGCTAAGAATACTAAGTCTTTATTTGAAAGATGCTTAAATGGCGAAGAAACACCGACTGAGTGGAGAACTTCCTATATATCGACCATCCATAAAAAAAAGGTTCAAAAGACGATCTCAAGAATTACCGGGGTATAGCAGTCAGTCATTTAAAACTGAATCCGCTAAATGTTCCATGCTATAATGATTTATTAAAGCACTCATAAAGCACAAGATACATCCCTACAAATCTGAAATTAATAGTTTCGATCCTGAAGATTAGGCGTTTAGATTAGAACTATGACTTATAGTTTGGAGGAGATGTTATGGACAATCGAATGTTGTGTCAAAATCTTCTATTCGGATCAACGAAAGAGCAAATACAAATATGGTTTGTTGGCATCCGCGGTCGTTGTCCATGATTGCTTTTGCGATACTTGGCTGGAGGGTTGTTACTATTACTACAACAGTAGTTACACTAGTAGAAATCTTCAAGGCTGTTACTACTGTTACAACGGTAGTAGCAGCCTTGAAGATGGGCCTTGCAACAATGGACGAAACATCGGCGAGAAGCAAACAGTGCCAAGGACGCTGTTACAGCCCAAAATCCCAGAATCAACCAAGGAGCAAGTACTAAATTTAGTGCAAATGGAACAGATGAACAGATTCTAAGACTTGCTTTAATTTTAAGATGTAAAATTAAAGCAAATCTTAGAATTAACACAAAAATCTAAGATTTAAGAAATTAAGTGTGTGATGTCTTACTTTTTTTTAAGACAATTTGAATCAACTAAACTAAAATTCGGATTTTCGATTTTAAAATTTGCAGTTTTCCGGGCATAACTCAAAAATTAGCAGCCTAACAAGCATAGCACAAGCTTTCCGGTTTGGACTAGCCGATTCAGCGTATCAATACACGACCAGCAGTATGGACAGTCCGGTGGGTGATCTAGGAGCCTTTAGTTTCCAAGATGCAGAGATAAGCCGAAAATGTCATATTTCATCGAAATTATCGCGATTTCGAAAAACTTTCAACCTCGAATTTAGACTCAAAGACCATCCAGGAGTTTCCGGACACTAAAAATGATATTCGGTTATGAGGTTGTATCAGCAACAGTAAGATCGAAATTATTTAACATTTTCAATACAAAGTATACAATTGATGAGCCTTGATACTACCTTAGTACTCATTTTCACCGGCACTTTGGCATTGGATCTTTCGACCAGACTATATTAAGATTTGTTAGAAGTCACGATCAACGGCTTATTCATCACATAAATGTTTAACTTTCCAGTTGCCTGATAACACCAATTTTGTGAGAAAACTAAATAGTATAAAACCTTTGGAGTTAATTAAGTAAAATGCCAGTGAAAACCAAAAGCATAGTTCACAGTGTACACGTTATTAAGCTTCATGTGATTAACAGAGAGCGAAATGAAGCGATTGAATGACCAATTGCCCCGATAAAACGTTGTGGCGGTCTTAGGTATAGTATGCATATTATAACAGCCTCACTGTTTGCTTGCTCGATTACATTCCTCGAGCAGGTGTTGTTATTTCCGTCGTTATTGTGTCTATTCATTCATAAATTCTATTTTACAGTGGCGTGTAAGACGGAATATACATTTATATATTATTTCGTTAGACTTCGTTCTAATAATCGCTTAAAAAATTATATCCGCTAATTTCCAATGTGTATTCTCGTGTTTACATGCTGTTATACATGCATATACATATATGTATTTATTGCTCTTGAGATAGTATATTTTCTATTCTCTTCTATAAGGGATTGTTTATGGTTTCGTTTCTTTCAGTGTTATTTGCTTACAACTTTTAGGATTATAAAAAATCCGTTTTATATTGTTATATTGTATATTTATTCTATAATTTTTTATAAATATTAAGTTTACTACCTTATTTTTGGAGTAATTTTCGTTTTTTCTTTTTAGTCCATTTCTTTCTGTTCTTAGTAATTCTCTTTATTTTTATTAGCTACAAGCAGTATTTTTCTATTCGCAACACTTGGATGAATTAAAAAACTTTGTTTTTCGTCTTCAAGATGATGATACGCAAAGCATTTCTAATTGTAAACACCCGATAGAAATTGTAAATTTACAAAACCAGCTAAACTTTATGAAAACTAATTTCCAATGTCTTACAAATACGATTACTTACTTGCAAAATCAAGATATTAACCTAAAAGAGGTGATAATTAACTTAGAAATCGTTACCGATCAAATGAAAAGTATGCCTTCTGAATTTGGAAACAAGGTGAGACAAAAGGTTGATGCCATATTTAGCATAAATCCAGATTTGAATATATCAATTCGGCACAGAGCCGATTGACAATTCGAGTATGTTGCACTTTTGCAACATTTTAATCACGCACCCATCACCAGTTGTGATGTAGAACAGATATTTTCTATTTTTAAAGACTTTTAACATCTAAAAGAACTAATTTACCACAGGAACACCTTGAACAGCAATATATAGTTTTGAATATATGATTTCGGCCTTTACTTGATGAAATTCCATTATAACTATTAAGATAAAATAAAACAAATTTTATGAATTTCACTTTTTAATTATCACTGTAACGAGTCGTTTCGCACCAACCTGGGCTTCGTCAGACATATAAATTGTCATATATACATATATACATATATACATAGACATATAATTTGTAAATAAGTTAGTTATATGTCTGACGAAGCCCAGGTTGGTGCGAAACGACTCGTTATAGTGATAATTAAAAAGTGAAATTCATAAAATTTGTTTTATTTTATCTTAATAGATATAGTTTTGAGTTTTGTTCTTTGTAAATTATTTTTATTCAAAATTCGATACGCAATTCGCTTGTCAGCATTACTTTTGTTTCAGCAGTAGTTGCTGCCGGTTACCAAACCGTTTATTACATTCGCTCTGTTGTGCATTGACAGATACATATTAATTGCATATATAGGTATATGCCACTTATACAGTGGCCACACGTATCAGATTGTTCGAAACTCACGGATCGCTTACAGAAACAAACCTATTGCGAATACAAGGCAGACCCCTATGGGCTATGAATAGAGTATGAGAGCGTAATTCGTAATACGAGTATATTAGAATATGCGATAGAATAGGGACGCAACATGAGCTTGTTACCGATATAAGTATAGAAGTAGAGACATTTATTCTATCAGAAAAAAGTAAATATACATTTGGTTTTCTGCTATTAAAGTAGTATGCATAAACACACGAAAAATAAGAATAGTAGCAGCGTTGTATGTACCGTGCTCGGTAATGTTTGATTCGCGTATTTATTCCAAAGTGAAATAAATGAATCATTACTTAACAAGGTAAACGGCAGTGTACACACAATCATAGTTACACATAGTTCATGTATAAACTGTTGTCAATTAATTTTGTTATTATTGTGCTTCGAACTGCCTACGTGTTCTTTACAATGTGTTTTTGACCAACACATTAGATCTGTATTGCACACTAAACATTTAATTGTTGAGCCATCGTATATTAAGTCCGGGAAATCCATAATAAACTTATTCACTTCGCCTGACAACGGTCGTTTTCTCGATTTATGTGTCGACGACATTTTATTACGTATGCTTACACTTACATGCAGTCTAAGCAAGTACCAAACACATACTGAATGCTTTTATTAGTTCTGATGCAATACAATCATCCGCACATCGGCGCACATGGCGCGCACGGAAATTGGTCTGCTCTAGCTATGAATCATCATCAATCGCTTGAGTCGGCTCTCTGGTAATTAAGTTATTCAGATCTTGGATCTGTTTTTGACCAGATTATAATAGTAGTAAAATGGTTCGTAAGGAATTATTTTCTTTAAAAAAATTACAACAATTTGTGGTGGTTTTATGCAAGTGACAGTCGTTTATTTCGCAATGCTTTTCTACCACCAAATGTATGATGAAGAAGTAGGTTTATAGAGGTAGTTTATGGAATGTTGCTTATGTATTAGCATCAGTACATATAATTTTATGCAATTTGCTTCACGTATTGATTACCTCAATTATTAAAAGTAAAGTGTATTGTTTTATTAAACATTGTTTTAGTATTATTTGTTAAACAGTGATTGATATTATCTTATTTAGTATACTAGCTCTTGAATTTGTTTGAGAACTGCTGGTGTTTTGTATGCCATTTTATTTGTAATTGTTAAAACTTTATAGTCTAGCGTTTCGTGGAATTTTAACTCTCAAATTATTTCTCAAACAGACAGCGTTTATTGTAAATGATGCGAAAATACATAAATTTTCCTGGCGATTAAGTTAATAGATATTTAATTTGTTATGTTGTAATTTATATACCCATCGGCTTCATTTTTGGACGTTTATATATTTTATTCCAAAATATGCGACCGTTTTCAATTCATTTAGTTTCATAGATTTTAAATTCTATTTATCATGACTAATTTACTGAAACACCATCCTAATAACATATTCTTCTCAAAGTTTTGCATTTTAAAACTCAAATTTTACCTTGACTAGTTTTATTCTATTTTGTTTATAATTAAAAAAATAACGTATAAAGTTCTAAATCTACTTTATAGGAAAAGTGTAGTAGTTCTGAAGGCTAATACGAAAGACGTATAGATTGAGTTTGAAATGGCTTTGAATCTATTGAGATCAAAGCATTACGAAAACGAACTAAGCGGTTCGATCAAACGGAGAATTGATTATTCAGGAAATAGCTCGGAATTCCTCCATCAGGTCTTTTATATTTAAATATGTTTGGTTTGAATGAAGTAATAGCCTATCGTAATCCTTATTTTAAGGTCTAAATGTTGTATACAGGAAAATAAGATATTACTTCTTTCAAACCAGAAGAAACCCTATATGAAATTTACACAAAAAATAATATCAAGCAGACATATTAGTAGAGTGGGCCACTTTCAGTACTATGTTTCATATATCTATACATATTATATTACTAGATTACTCATTAGGGTTTAACGTAAGTACCTATATACCGGGTGGTCCATTTATCGTGGCCCCCCCCCAAAATTTGGAAGCAGTCAGTTTTATGAAAAAAAGTTTCAAGTAAAAGTTTTACTACAAGAGGTGTCCTATCTGATGGATAAGCAGTCGTACACCAAGGAGAACGTATGAAGATCATACGAAGGTCAATTTTTTTTTTTAATAGAACATGGCATTTTTTTTCCAAATTCTGAAAAAGGATGTAATTGCGAGTAGAAAAGTACTAAAACTCATGTGGCCTAAAATTAAGATTCAACGAAATATTCAAGAAAAACAAAAAAAATGATAAAAAAATTTATTAAAAGAATAAGTGTACGGGCTACACTAATTTAATTTAATCGGGATAATTGTTTCGGAAACTTCGGACTCATTAAAGTAAATGTTCAAAGTGTTGACCTTCAACCTCGATACACTTTAGAATTCTCCGACTAAACGAATCATGGACGTTTATTAGCACGTCTTCCGTAATTTCTGAGCATGCATTTATTATCCTTTGCTGCATATCTTCCGGTGTTGTTGGGGCAGTACGGTACACTTTCTCTTTCATTGAACCCCACAGAAAATAATCGAGAGGGGTCAAATCTGGAGAACGAGCAGGCCAAGATTTAGGTCCGCCGCGTCCTATCCAGTGATCGCTGTAATCCCTGTTTAATATTTCCCGAGCCGCGTGTGAATAATGAGCTGGACACCCATCATGTTGGTACCACATTGTGGCTCGCCGCTCTAAGGGTACATCTTCAAGTAGTGTCGGTAACACATTGTGTAGAAAGTCGCTATACTTATTACCATCTAAATTGCCAGTAATAAAGAAAGGTATTTTCATACCAATTATCCCACACCAGACGTTGACATTCCATGGATGTTGCCGGTCTACTTGTCGTAACCATTTTGGATTTTCCGTTGCCCAATAATGCATATTATGCCTATTTATCTGCCCATGATTCGTAAAAGTGGATTCGTTGGAAAATAGCACATTGAGAAAAAAGTTATTGTTATCGCGAATTTTTGCTGAGCCCATTCACAAAATTGTACACGGTGTTCAAAATTAGTTCCGTGAAGGTCTTGATGCATCGATATGTGGTATGGGTGAAATTTTTTATGTTTCAGTATTCGACCAATACTAGTTTGTGAGATTCCAGACTGGCCGGCAATTTCTCTAGTACTGACGTGTGGATAATAAGCCACTGCCGCTAGAACAGCAATTTGCGCGTTTTCATCGGTAACACTCTTTTTTCGAATTTTTTTCTTCACAATACTTCCTGTGGTAGTGAACTGTTGTACAACACGACGAAAGGTCGTACGACTCGGCTGGTGTCTATCAGTGTCATCTATCTTACAGCATACAAACGACACGCTGCGCGAATATTTCTTCCCGCTTCACCATAAATGAAAATCATATCAATTTTTGCACGTGTTGCTGGATCCATTCGATATTCAAACACTGGTAGTTTTATCACAACGATACAAGTAACATTAAGTCAGTTACCTAGCTTGTGAGGTATTTATGCAGCTTCAAGGGATTACGAAGAGAAAGTTAATTGGCTTTTGCGATGGTATTCCCGGATTAAGGGGCAACAAATAACCCATTATTACAACAAGCAACTAATTCATACGACCTATTAATATCCAATTATAAAGAACAAACTTATACGTAGGTAATTACTTTCTAATTACCTACAACCGCTATTTCTAATATGACTTATCTGTTATGTAAATCTGTTATTAATTATTTTGTAATACGTCCACATTATTGCTTTGAAAATACTATGTTTTTCATGTATTGTTTCCAATTTATATTTTGTTTTTCTTGAATATTTCGCTGATTCTTAATTTTAGGCCACATGAGTTTTAGTACTTTTCTACTCGCAATTACATCCTTTTTCAGAATTTGGAAAAAAAATGCCATGTTCTATTTAAAAGAAAAAACTTGACCTTCGTATGACCTTCATACGTTCTCCTTGGTGTACGACTGCTTAACCATCAGATAGTACACTTCTTGTAATAAAACTTTTACTTGAAACTTTTTTTCATAAAACTGACTGCTTCCAAATTTTTGGGGGGCCACGATAAATGGACCACCCGGTATATATATATATATATATATATATATATATATATATATATATCGACCTTAGCTTTATTGTTACTAAAATGGATTATCATAAATGTTGACTTCTATACATGAATAAAGAAAAACTACAAATAGGTTTTAAAAACAGGTACAATTTACAGTTGAAATCGATTGAAAGTCCGGTGTGTGCGAAAGAAAGTCCGTTATCTTCAAATGAAAATCCGTATGTTCAAATCAAAGTACGCTGAGAACAAATGAGAGTCCGTCGAAAATAAACTGTCAGTAAACTAATTATAGATGCATTTGATAGGGGAGAAACTTTGAAGTCTATAAGTAGAACTTTCCCTGTAAAATACGACACAATGAGAAAATTGGTCTACCAAAAAGAAGGAAGGATAGAAAAATTAGTGAAAGATCACAGAAAAAAGATTTTAACTGATAACGAAATTGAAGAATTGTGCAACTGGGTCGATGAAAACTACGCAATTTAAATGAAAGACTTAAAAGCAAAGAGTATGGCTAATTTTGGTAAAAACATTAGATAGGTATGCGTTCCATCTATTTTGGTACGAATAGATATTGTAATCAAAATGTATCTTGTATTTTCAGATATTTACGCAACTTCCATTACACATTAAAAACTATTACAATGATACCCGATAGAAGAAAGTGCCAAGAAGTTATAAATAATCGGTATGCATACGCTGTGAAATTTACGGAAATAATGGCCAACCCACAGAGAATGTTCTTCTTAGATGAAACTGGCATTCAAATCTTTTCGCGAGTGAAAGATGGTCGAAGTCCAGCAGGTATAAAGTTACTAAAGTAGTAACACAAATACTCAGTAAAAATATATCAATTTGTGCGGCAATGAATAACCAAAAAGTATATTTCTTCGAGAAGAAAAATACCCCTTACAATGGCGATACATTTTCGCAGTTTCTGACTATGTTTTTTCAGAAACTTCCAGATAATAGTAACGAACACGTATTTATTATTATGGATAACGTTCCATTTCATAAAACCAATGAAATACAGACTTTGATTGCTGTACTAGGTCATGAGGTAGTTTATCTCCCTGCTTATTCACCCTTTTTGAATCCGGACAGAACCACGCAACAACTCAAGATGAATTATATATAGCTATTGAAAACGCTGTAACCGAAATATCAAACGAAAACTGTTTGAATTATTTCAATCACATGCAGACATACATACCAAGATGCTTAAGATATGAAGTTATTGATGATTAGTAAAAGAAATTTGAATGTATTTGTCTTTGTTCTAATAAATTAATTATCTGTATATGTACATATGTGACTTATTTGCTTGATCTGACAATGCGAACTTTCATTTGGAAATAGCGGACTTTGTTTTGAACAAAGGTACTTTCATTTGGACAAACAGAACTTTGTTTTGTACAAAGGTACTTTCATTTGGACAAGTAGAACTTTGTTTCGCAGACACCGAACTTTCAATCAATTTCAGCTATATTAGTGTAAGGAAATCTATATGAATACAGGGAACTATTATATTGTGTGTTTTTTAAGAGCTTGAGAACTTAAAATGATAATACAAGACAGAAATATTGTTGGAATGAAATTTTTTTATTATAATCTGGTAGATATTTCATGGCATTTATTTTTTAAATATGATTTCCGGCATATGTCCGTCGCGGCTATGAGTTACATGGTCCATTCGATCAGTCCAATTTTTGACTACTTTTTCCTTCCAATGCTTCAAGAGTTGCTGGTTTGTCGGCATAAACCAATGACTTAACATAGCCCCATAAAAAGTAATCCAGAGGCGTTAAATCGCACGAACTAGGGGGCCAGTGAACAGGACCACTTCTGGAAAGAAAGTTGTCACCAAATTGATTTTGCAAATAAATCGATTGTTAAGCGCGCTGTATAGCAAGTTGCGCCGTCTTGTTGGAACCAAATGTCGTTGATGTTTAGCTGATTAATTTTTGGAAACACAAATTCAGTCAACATAGCTCGATAGCCCTCGCCATTCACCGTAACGGCAGCTCCTTGCTAATTTCGAAAGAAATAAGGACCGATGATGCCGCCAGCGTGTAAACCGCACCAAACAGTCAATTTTAATGGATGTAATGGTGATTCGTTAACGGCTTGAGGATTGTCTTCGCTCCAAATACGGAAATTTTGCTTATTGACGTAGCCATTTAACCAGAAATGAGCTTCATCACTAAACACAATTCTTTGATAAAAATGCTCATCTTCGGCCAGTTTCAAATAAGCCCAATCAGCAAAAATGCGACGCAAACGATGGTCGTTTAGCTTCAATTCTTGCACGAGCTGTATTTTATAGGCATGTAAGCCAAGATCCTTACGTAAAATTTTACACGTAGTCGAAGGACAAAGGCCAACAAGTTGAGAACGACGAGGAATCGACATTTCGGCGTCTTCTTAAATATTTCGCGCTACAGCAGCAATATTCTCTTCGGTACGCACATTTCTTTGTCTTGTTGATGGTTTTGAATCGAGAAGAGTAGAATTAGAAATTATCAATAACTGCACGAATTGCTTGCTCACTAGGCCGATTATGTTGACCGTAAAATGGACGAAGTGCTCTATGAACTTCGTGAACAGATTAATTTTTTTCAAAGTAAATTTCCACAATTTGGAAGCGTTGTTCTGGCGTTAAACGATTCATGATACCTTGCCAAACCTTACTGAACAGAAATGTCAACACAGTTTGACATTCTCGGCTGTCAAACCATATATACAAAAATAGTTATCGATATCGATAGTTCTCATGCAGCTAAAAAAAACACCCGATACTATGGAAGTTCGTTTGGGAAGCAAGTAACCATACTAAAATCAATGTTTATATCGATATCTCGTATGAGGTTATGGTGATTAATATAATAATAAATCTAATGTTTTACAATTGCAAATGGATAAGCATTTACGCTAAGTTTATATACGTATTTTAAATAAGAATTATTTAAAATTTAAGCAATGAGTTAAGCAATATTTTAAATGATTTTTTATGGATATTTAAATCAATGCTTGGCATAAGTAGCGTAAAAATTTCTCAAATACTTGATTTTTTATATTTATTTTTATTACAAGTTGACATTTGCTAATCATATACTCCCTTTACGCTATTTACCACATATGATTAAAAAGGAAAATAACTTTGATTTAATCTTGAATGAATTGTCTAACTGCCAGGAAGGTGACGTCGCGAAGTGTAGCGTTCTGCATACTGGTACAAACTTAGCTTATCGAAACGTAGAAACTAACGCAACACATTAGGCGAAGTTTACATGTAAAAGTGAGATTTAATACTCATTAGTTCTCATTTACATTAAGTTCAATATATTAATATTAACTATATATACGCGAAGTATAGAAGTGGAAGTCATGTCTGTCTCTAGGATACTGTGTGTTGACAAGCTCCAATAAGAGCGAAATACATCCACACATTCCGGGGTAGATGTAATTTTTCGCGAATTTTTCATTATCCTAAAATAGGTATTTTATTGAAAAGTCATTCGGAAGTCAAACCTTTTTCGTATTAACGATAAAATTAAATTAAAATTTTGCATATAAATCTCATTTATTTATGTACATTGAAAGTATCATTATAAAACATATTTTACGACCACAGACGTATTCAACATTTACGGTTCTTTAATAATATCTATTAATTGTCGCTTATTAAGTGTTAAATTTGAATAAACTGAATATATTTTGAATGCTTCACGTATCTATATCTAATCTATGTATATAAATGTAAACGAATCTTCTTTTTATAGATGTTTTTCTGGACTTAATTTGAAATACTTATCAAATGTTATATTTATTTTGCAAAATCCCACTGAATTGTTTTGATAAGTGTTTTGTAATAATACATCCAACCGTTGGTTTATTTTTTGCTTCCCCGTGGTTGATAAAAGATAGATTTGTGCATATCCGGTATCCGTGGTTTCCATTTTAAAAAGCAACAACCGCATCATGCTAGTTTCGTAAAAAATGATAATGTTCTATTCTTTCGATTACTGCGGTCAATATATGTTTTACATATTCACATATACTTAGCCACGTATGTATTTAAAATTATTTCAGTTACCCATATCATTTTGTAGCAAAGAAAACTATGTAATGCTATAAAAAATTATTAAACTTAGCTGCAAGATAATTTATCTAATAATTAAAGAACATATATCTGCTGTTTATCAATTAATATCGTAAAATGCAAACATTTTGAGGAGAAAAAAGTTATAATAGTTATTTATATATTAAGGGCGTAATTAGGAAATTATGGCACGAGGGAAAGTTTAAAGCCCGACGAAGGAGGACTTTTTTTCCCGAGGGCCATAATCGGCAATTATGCCCAAGGTACATACAGCGTTTTATTCGATTATTCCAAAACATTAATAAAATATTTACTATTTTTGCGACAAGTGCCAACAAATGCGAGGGAATTGCATCGAGGCGTTGATCGATGTCAATTTTAGAGTGTGTAGATCGATAGTTGTTTGCATTGATGTTGTTAGGGATACTATGTTTCATATTGTTTGGTAATTAAACAGTTCGCTTTCAAAATGATAATTGAAGTAGCGGAAAACGTTTATTCACAAGAAATTTTGCACAAATTTGAAGCAGCTCAGGGAAAACTAATACCATAGACGTCCAAGGAATTATATATTAAAGAATATGGTAAGTTTTGCGACTGGCGGAATGAGAAAAATGTCATTAGCAATAATTGTGATGAAAAAATCGTAATGGCGGCGTACTTGTCTCAAATGATAAGAAAATGTTTTTAAAATGATTATATTTAAGAAATTGTGATCCATTTTCTGTAGTCAAAAGTTTACAAAGCTTCATCTCTTGGGTGAGTCTACTCTAAGCTCAAAAAATGTTAAAAATTAAAGAAAACGTTGATATATTCCTTATGGTCATAGAATATATGAAGAGTAACTCCGTTGGTGATGAACCTAACAGGTCGTGGGTACTTCAGCGAAAGGAAATTGAACAGTTTATGATAAAGGCATCAGATTTCACGTATTTGTTAGTCAAGGTAAAGCCTGTTTTCAGTTCTCATACAAATTTAATAAATAGCGTATTCCAGGTTGTTACAGCATTAATATTAATAAGGATTGATTTTAAATACAAAATTATTATGACATTCAGAACATATTGTAGCAAGAATTTAAAGTAAATAAAATTAACTCTAAAAAGGTAATCTTAATCGTAAATTCCTCATATTGACAAATAGAAAAATTTACTTAATATACATTTATATAAAAGATTAGCAGTAAAATTTAATGTTATGAACTTGGCAGCCTGATAATGTAACTGAATGTAACTACCAAAGATTGCGTGAAAATACCATATACATACAAATAACGATATTTCACATCTTCTTACAAGTTTATTAAGAGAATATGTTGGTTGATATAGCAAAGAGACGGGCAAGTGGTGTGTAAGTTATCCATTAGTACGTATAAATAGCAGGAACTTCCGAAATTTGGCTAGTTGTGCTTGCGTCGAAAGTATACAAAAAGTAAGGTTATTTAATTGTTTTTATTTTTTTTGAAGCTTTACTGTACGCGTGCCACAAAAACTTTATAAAGAAAAGTTGTTCCTTTTTACGTCCTCTAAAGGTTCCCGTACTTTTTTTCCACATATATTTCTCAAGCAGATTCTTGACATTACCCGTTGCTTAATGCATTTACGGTATGTAGTACGCTCACTGTCCAATAATACGTCATAGGAGTATACACGATGATGAGGAACTGTATTTGTGCCGTATATTTAGTTGTATACTTGATCATTTAATAGAATCTATCCTATGCTAATTGTAGATTTATTCTAAAGAAAAATTTATTATTTCCAAACAGGAACAGGAAAACTTGTTCCTTTTTAAAATATTTTGGTATTAAGTCAACAAACGATATGAATTTAATTTAAATGTGTAAACTTTAAGTTCAAATTAAATAGTATTAACATTTACACAGTTATATTATTATTAATTTTTTAAGATGTACTTAAATATTGAAACACTTACTTTCACGAACATGTACACATATTTATGTACATAAAGGAATATTTACAATAGAAAGAATTGATACATACTTACGTTATCTTTGTACAAGCAACACCATATAGAAAAACCAGCATAAATCAATTGTCGTCATAATACACATAAATTCGTGTTAGAGATATTTGTTAATAACCGAGAAACAAGTCATCCAATCGAGGAGTAGATACGACAGAGTTTGTTTTGTAACTGTTATCACTAACAAAACACAAATTGTACATGAGAGAAAACTGAACTTCACTGTAGTAAATACGTTTGCAATGTTGTATATAATTTACAGGAATTTTACTTTAAGTTCAAAATATTTATATTGGGACCAAATCTGATTAGTTATTATGCCGAGAATGCTGTTTTAATAATTAGCAGGGATTACCAATACAATAAATAACACATATACGAAACGAATCTGTTTTGATCTTTTCCTAATATTTAATTATTTAAGATGGAAGGCATAAAAGAATATTAATTGAAATAAATGTATCTATCTGGTGTATGCAAGTCTTTTCGAACGGAAGGCGAAGTCATGTGTTATGCGGGTGCTGCATATACGATTCAATAAAAATTTATAAAAGAATGCTGCGTTCCCAACACACACACATACACTTTGTAACAAGTCCAAGTAAACTCACACAAACGCGTTATATACACATACACATATATGACTCCCGCTCATATCGGCCAACCAGCACAAACTATAATAAATGTAAAACTGTTCTAAAAATAGTCGGTCTGAGACGTTAAAAACATGAAGGACAGGCAAACGCTGGAGGCGCACAGCCGAGAGAACACTGATATCAACCAGTTTTTGAATGCGTTTAATAATGTGTTAGTGTATGTGTGCGCTTGTGTATACATACATCTATATTTATTTATTAGTGAATGTAGAGAATGCGTATTATATTTGACTCATGTGCTTTTGTGTGCGTTAGAAAATCGACAATATGACATATTAAGAAAATCTGCATTATCCTTAGCAATCACGTTAATTTATTGTTCCAATTTTATTTAAAAAAAAAAAGCAATCAATTTTAAAATGTATTCCTTGTATCAACATATATACTTACATATATTCGAATTAAAAAATGGCGACTACAAAATGTACATATTTCCGGTTATGTATTATCGTATTCTATTAATAGACAACAGATAGGTGTGAGTATGTATTTATAAAAAGGCCGCAGGACAAGTTACTTTTAAAATTGTAATATTATTCAAACTAATTCGACAGAAAGCTTAAGGCCTTAAGAAGAAGAAAGTTTCTTCATTTTTAAGGCCTTTTTTTAAATGTTCGTTTCAGTTCAGTTTCCATTTTAGTTACATTTCAGTCCGGAAGTTTTCAATTTTCAGTTCCCAGTTCTTTCAGTTCTCTGTTCAGCCTGAGTCCGCGCTGTGTGTTTTGCATTGAAAGTATACAAACGCATACTATAGTCCAGTGTTCTTCAACCTGTGGGTCGCGAAGCCTCTGAAGGGGGGTCGGGAGAGGTCTAGAGAACTCAGTAAAAAAATCAATAAATTTTAAAAAGGTAGATGTATTAAAAAAAAGTTAACAAAATGATACTCGTTATGTTATTTATACAAACACATTAACAAAAAATAAAATCTTCGAGTACTCGTTCATTTTAATGTGAAGGTTGCGCTTGAGTTTGTTCAATCAATTTTTCCCATCGTGGATCCGTTTTTGCAACTTTAAGTATTAAATCGTTTTCCAAATTTAAGCGATTTCTTAGTTTACTTTTTATTTGGGCCATTGATGAAAATGCCAACTCGCACAAGTACGAGGTAGAAAATGGAATCAAACACTTCAAAGCCTCGGTTGTTAATTCCGGGTATTCTGTTTTTATTTTTAACCAAAAGATATCCAAATTTTCAGACTTGCATTCCAAGTGTAACATCCCATCGGCAGATAATTCCAGCAGATTCTCTTTGAGCTTAGTTGATAAATTTGCCTCATTTATAGCTGCATTTAAAAACGGATTTAAGATCCATCTTTGCCCAGTGTTATCCAATATCTCTTGCACTGAGAAGTAATGACACAATTCTTTCTTCAAATTATCTAACACCATTTTCATACCAGATATATATGAGTTGATGTTTATCTCGCTTCCGACTTCTTCAATGAAAGACTGTGTCGACGAAAATGAATCAAAGTTGTTTTGATTTATACATGATGACCACAATTCAATTTTTTTTATAAAGCCATGGAGTTTGTCTTTTGCTGTAATGACATTTTCATCCCGCCCTGGAAGACTTTTATTCAAGGTATTTAAATGCTCAAATAAGTCAGAAAGAAAAGCCAATTTCAAAAGGAGTTCCGGGTCAGAAATGAATTCAGAGTAATGTGACTTGGCTTGTTGTAAATATACTAATAATTCAGCGCGAAGTTCCATAACTCTGGTCAGTACTTTGCCTTTTGATAACCACCTAACTTCTGTATGGTAAAGCAAATTGCGGTGTAGTGCCCCCATATCTTCACAAATGATTAGAAACAATCGAGTCTGCAACGCTTTTCCTTTAATAGAATTTACAATGTTAATAATAATATTTAGAACTTGACTGTATTCTTGTGGCAAAGTTTTGGCTGCAAGAGCTTGGCGATGGAGAAAGCAATGCATCCAACAAGTGTTTGGCATCTGTTCTTTCAGTCTAGCAATAAACCCACTCTTCGCACCAGTCATGGCTTTCGCTCCGTCACTACAAATAGCAATGCATTTTTGTGCCCAATCGATATTCATATCTTGCGTAGCTTCAAGGAACGTGTCATGCAAGCACTGACCTGTAGTATTTTTGGGTAGTGCCTTGCAAAATAGTATTTCTTCCATTAATATTTCATTGGATTCAAAACGCACAAAAGCTACAAACTGCGCACAACCCGCAATATCCGTTGATTCATCAAATTGCAAGGACACAAAAGAACTTTTCTTAATTTTTTCTATGACTTAATCACGAACGTCAGTCGCCATATTGCTTATCCTGCGTTGAATGGTATTGTCAGAGAGAGGTATACTTTTGAGCTTTTCGACCTCTTGCTTGCCAAACATAATCTCTGCTATATCTAAAGCCGCTGG
The DNA here is from genome assembly GCA_935421215.2 of Melolontha melolontha. NCBI lineage: Eukaryota > Metazoa > Arthropoda > Insecta > Coleoptera > Scarabaeidae > Melolontha > Melolontha melolontha. The sequence continues at coordinate 156,314,445 of OW285239.1, forward strand.
TAAAATCAAATTTTCGGCAATACTGTGAGGTTTTCCTGCTTTAGCCACACGAAAAGCCACTCGATAACTAGCGAGCAACGCTTTTTCATTTAGGTTGGACATTTGTCCTATAGCAGTTTTTTTATGTTCAAGAGCTTTTAATTTTCGCTCAAAAAATTCCACGGGTTTATTTTTTTCATTAGGATGTTTTCTATTAGCTGGCGTACCAACTTCGATGGCTTCATGCTTTCTCTTGACAAAGTTTCAAAGCAAATTACGCACTGCGGTTTATTCTCAATCACAGTAAACCCAAATTTCAAATAATTGTCGTCATAAAGACGTTTTTTCTATATTCCACTACTGCCGCTAGACTTAGACGTTGATGGTTCTGATGATCTTTTCAGGAATTTATCCATTTTTAATTATTATAACAAACAACTCAAATAAATACGTAAAACAAGTGATTCGCGCTCTTCAAACAACTAAACACAGACGACACGACCACTTGCTTCGCGGTCTTGCAGTCAACTGCCGTGACCGCGGTCGACCGCCCTATTTATAGGCCAGCGCATTCTAGCGAGAATCATATCGAAGCGTAACGAAACGTCTCGAAACTTTTGGAACTTTAGCGCGGGCCGTGGAGCGTGCGGGGGACTACCAGCGCCATCCGTTAGTAACACTCGGAACCTGTACTAGTTCCGAGTGTTACCAACAGATGGAGCTGGGAGTTTCGGCCCTAACAATATGTTTGTATTTGTTTGTTAGTTATCAATTGGCCACGTATTCGATTTAAAATTATATGTTTTACGTACTTAATTGTATATTTATATCCGAATCCTAATAACGCAAACGCCTAAAATTTTTGAATGGGTTCAATATTTTTAACATACATGAAAAAAAAAGGGTCGGGTGTCGGGAAATATTTTTTGATACTAGGGGGGTCGTGTCATGAAAAGGGTTGAAAAACACTGCTATAGTCGATTCACTTTAAGAATGCACCGTTAGAAAAGATCGAAAAATGATTGGTCAATTTTCGAAGCAAGTTTACTCTATTTAAAATTTTGCATATTTCACACTGCTGTTTATATTGGTTAAACGAATTATCCATAATAATTGAAGCTTACAGGGGAAGAAAGATGAATGTCCAAATATCACCATTTTGAGATAACTACGTAATAATTAGACGTCGGACGCATCAGGCTGAAATTACGATGGACCATATAAATAGTCTACTACATGAATAGCACTATTCATTCGGTTAACCGCACATCTTTTTTTTGTCGTTCGATTGTGAGGCAATTACTTCAATATTATAGTGAAATTCCTTTCTTCATCGGCGTAGATAGAAGCGGGGTTTTTATAATTTATTTTATTTATTAGTTTATATGTCGTAACATAAATAAAGTACGGTGAGTTAGTTTCTTTTTTTCATTGTTTTAACTGTTAATTACCATACTACGTAATTTTTGTAATAGATACTGTTTAATATCGTTTTATCGAATCTACTTCTCCCAATTAAGTTTCAATAACTTACGTATACATTTTTAATTTTCATTTATTTAGATCTAGAGCATTGTTTAAGTTATTTTTCAGATATGGTATGGAACAACGTCGAGAAACAATGGCGAGTTGGATTAAGGGTCATACTGATTGTATATCCATTGCCAGTGATTCCGAAATTTATTGCAAACTGTAAAATATCGTTAAAAAATTCCAAAAAATCGCACGTAAAACGTCATTTAGCATCGCAAACACATACACAGAAATTAGACCTGTTGGAATCTGACAATCTTAACGAAGAATCTCTGTGAAACTTTAATGACGGCAAATATTCCATTAACTAAATAAATCCCATCTTCAAAACATTTCTCCAAAAATATACTGGTCGAAATGTTTCTGATGAATCCACCTTACCCAAATATTATGTTATTAAATGCTACACAAAAGCAATAGAACGCTTTAGAAACCATTTTCTAGTCAGTACCTATGGATAAGTGCCGACGAAACTGTCGATATACTACGACGCTGTGTGGTAAATGTTTTAGCTGGTGTACTACATCCAGTTATTCCATATAACGCATATACCAGGCGATTCAGTTTGGTATTCGCCCACCTGTAACTTTTTTACCTTTCGAAAAAACCATATATATTCGTAAATCCGATGATAAAACCTATCGGATAGGATGATCAATTTATCTTTACGATGACATCTGTCAAAAAAGTGACTGTCAACTTTTTTTTTCAAATGACACCCTGTATATTTTTTTGCAACATTTAATAGGTATTTTATTTCTAATTCCAAATATGTATCACACTCTTTACTTTTGGATAGAGTAACAGAATTAATCACTAAAATCGTGGCGATATTGTTCTAGGAAAAAAATATTTACCCATGAAAATAATTTCAATTCACTTTTAACTGTCAACAACAAATATCACGGCGCGTCACTTAGTTGTAATTTCTTTAAAAAATGGCTGTGTATTCAAACCGAGAGAAGTTAGATATGATTTTAATCTATGGGGAATGCCAAAAAAATAGTAAGGTCGCTAGACGAATATACCAACAACGGTATCCAGAGAGATCATTGCCCTCTGACAAATTATTTGCAAAACTAGCAAGAAATTTGGGTGCATTTGGGAGTTTCAAGAAGAAGAGAAGTGCTTTTAGACCAAGGACTACAAGAAATGAAGACAATGCAATTGCAGTTTTAGCTCGAGTAAGTGGTGATCCCCACATATCCTTTCGGCAAATAGCCGATGAAACTGATATTTCTTTTTCGTCAATTCAACGGATTTTGAAAGATAATAAACTGCATGCATTTAAAATTCACGTACATCAAGCTTTGCTTCCTCGAGATTACGACGAACGGGTAAACTTTATAGCCTGGCTGAACTATGCCCACGAAGTTGGGATTTTACATCTTATCATGTGGTCAGACGAATCTCGATTTCATAACAATGGAAAAGTGAATCGCCACAATTGCCACTATTGGTCAGAACATAATTCTTACTGGCTTCGAGAAACCAATTTTCAAAATGTTTGGGGAATAAATGTGTGGTGTGGCATCCTTAATGGAAAAATTATTGGACTAAAATTTTATGAAGGCACACTCACGGCGGAAAGGTATCTACAATTTTTAAGGGAGGAATTATACGAATATATGGACGATGTTCCGTTACAAATACGGTCAAATCTGATATTACAACAAGACGGCGCACCAGCTCATGGCGGTAGAATTGTCACCAATTATTTAAATGAAGTTTATACTGGGAGATGGATTGGAAATCGTAGTGTGGAAGTAAAGTGGCCCCCCAGATCTCCGGATCTCACGCCACTTGATTTCTTTCTGTGGCCATATCTTAAGGGGAGGGTTTATACAACACCTCTAGTTGATTTGGAAGATCTGCAGAATAGAATAAAACATGAATGTCGTCAATTGACTCAAGAAGTTCTTTTGCGTGTCTGTACTCAAGAGGTACCTATTACATACGGCTGAAATGTGTCTTGAGATGAACGGTGCACATTTCGAGCATTTGATGAACTAAGTTTTTTTGCTAAAATTATTAAATAAATTTTCCTAAATGTTTTTTTAAATGGAAACCATAGTTGGTTTTGACATCATTAAAAAGCTTATTTTTTGCTGATTACAATGATATAAGGTTTGATATGGTTATTTTAAAAAATAAAGAGGATATAGACATTTCTATGATTGTTCACTTTATAAGATAAAAACTTAAAAAAAAAAATGTTTGGTGTTTTGTAATTCAAAAAACGAAATATCTGAGTTACAATAGTGTTCGCTGGAGCAGTCGAGATAAATATACTAACATTGCTTTCACGTTGAGTCACAGAAGTGAGAGCTGTTAATTTTTACTTTTAAGTCAAGTTAATTGTCAAACATTGACAATTAACTATTAATTAATTTAATTGTAACTTAACTATAAGCGGTGCAAACGGCCGTTAATCATAAGTTTGCATTGGCTATGGAATTTTCTAGCGTAGAAAAGCGTGATATGGTTGAATGTTACATTCAGTGCCAGAAAAATTCTACTAGAGCTGCTGAAGTTTATTTTGAAAATTATTTTGATCGACGTCAGCAGTCGCTACCTACTTTTAAGAGGTTATGGGATAATTTAGCAGATTATGGTTCGTTCGTTAAACCAAAATCAAAAAAAGGGATGGATGAAGATAGAGAAATAAACATATTAGCAAGTGTTGCTCAGAATCCATCTACATCGACCCGAAAAATTTCAACAGAAATGGGCTCCTCTCAACGCACTATTGTCAGAGTGTTGAAGAAGCATAAATTTCGTCCCTACAAATTATCAGTATCACAAACTTTACATGAAGGTGATAACATCAGACGAATAGCTTTTTGTAGATGGTTTAAAGATCAGTGTCAAAACGATCCACACTTTTCAATGAAAATATTATGGACTGATGAATCTCGTTTCACAAATTGTGGAATGTTTAATAGGCACAATGAGCACATATGGTCTCAAACAAATCCACTTCACGTTGAACATAGGAGACCACAAATTAAATTTGGGTTTAATGTTTGGTGTGGTGTTATAGGATCAACTGTTGTTCCTCCTTTTATTTTGGATGGATCACTAACTGGCAATCGTTATCTTAATTTTTTACAACGAGATTTCGAGGAAATGTTAGAAAATTTAAATTTAAGAACCCGAGCAATGCTGCAATGGTTTCAACATGACGGAGCGCCTCCGCACAATCAACTCATTGTTAGAAATTAATTAAATTTGAACTTCCCTAATCAATGGATAGGACGAAATGCACCCATTGAATGGCCGGCTAGATCCCCTGATTTATCAGTTTTGGATTTTTTCTTGTGGGATGTACTAAAGGACACAGTATACAAAAGAACATATGAAACAACCGACGATTTAAGAGAAGCTGTCTTAGTTGCTTTTAATAACATCGATAGGCGTAAAGTCCGCAATGCTACAAATTCTGTTGTGAAGAGATGCAATTTGTGTATTAATAATAATGGAGGTATCTTTGAACATTAATAATGTTGTGTGCCCTTAATAAAAGTTCTTATAGTTTTCATTTTATTACTACATAAGATTTCAAAATAAGTTTTCGTTTGGTTTGTATTTTATCAGTTCGAAATTCAATTGTTTTCCATAAAAACCATAAAAATGTCTATATCATCTTTATTTTTTAAAATAACCATATCAAACCTTATATCATTGTAATCAGCAAAAAATAAGCTTTTTAATGATGTCAAAACCAACTATGGTTTCCATTTAAAAAAACACAAGTTTGTGTCATAACTCGATAATGGTGAACGAAAAAAAAAAATTAGCTACATAGTTTTATTTGGCGTAAAATTATCTAAAACTTTTGTCTGAACACTTTGTCTCTAAAATTACTATTAACGATGCTAAGCATGTTTAAAGAAAATCGTAAAATTTAGTTTTCTTTGAATATCTAATAAGCCATGAAAGTTATCGGAGAAACAAAAGCAGTTTTAAATCAATCTCGTAAAACTGCGCATCTTTCCCCATTTAAGCGTTTTTCTATCTCCAGTAGTTTCTGAGATCCCAATGCTAAACATTCAAAAAACTCACCCTGTATATATATATATATATAAATATAATATTTTCGTGACCTTGGTATGATATGGTATTAATAAGTCGGCGATTAAAGGTCTGGTTTATTACTTCAAAGTATATATATTTGAAACAACCCTACATGTTTCGGCAATGATGCCTTTGTCAAGGATATAAAAAATATAAATGTATATATATATATATATATATGAGCCGTTGAAAGAAGAAAACTTATAATTTTTATTTTTTTGACTTACACCACTTTCGCTTTCAACGGCTCATATATATATATATATATATATAATATGTTTACATCCCCCCTTACGTTGCAATTACATACATACTAACTTGATATTTGTAAATATTTCATATAAAAGCCGAAAAACTCCAATAATTTATCAATTGTTATATATATATATATATATACGTATTACTGAAAAAATCTGAAGCAGAAATAATGTAATACAATACATGTGGAGTCTTCAAATCTCTAAAGTGGTTTTTCTCAAAAGTTACATTTTGTGACATTCATCTTTCTTCCCCTGTACTTTTCAATTGTCACTTTTCTGTCTTACTTTTTCATTTGTATAACCTCGTATCTTTGTAAATTCAAAATTTTCGTGAATAAGTTGCCGAATTTTTTCAACATTTTCGTTCATTATACTCATGGAAGGTCGTCTTGAACGATGATTATCTTCAAATGAACTTCTGCCGGCCTTGAAACGAGCATCCCACTGAAAAACATGTGTCCTGTTTAGTGTATTTTCTTGAAAAGCTTTCTTGAAGCATTGAGAAAGTTTCAGTTGCCGATTTACCAAGAATTTAGCAGCCAACGTAAAATTCGCAAATGAACATTACAAACGATTACAAAACATTCTAGAACACTACCTCTCTCAATGCAACAAAACTCAACACACTGACTTATTAGGTTTAGGTAATCGGATGCTGGCACAGCGGCTTGTACAGTCACATCCAACAGCCTTGATGAGTACAGTCTGGGGGAACATTCTGATACCACTTCGTATTATTCAAAAGTATACATGTAACTGTCCCATTGCAGTAGCTTTAGCCTCCAGTTCCTATTCGATTTTGGTTCCTTTGTCCCTTTGGTCCCTATTATTGAACTATCCTGAGTATAATTATATTTTTTTCATTATAATAATCCATTTAAATTTAAATTTGTCAACATCCTTTAGCTTTAGTTTGCAATAAAACTCTATCCGAGGAAGATATTATGTGTCGAAACAATTGTAATGGGATTTTACCTCAATAAAGTGGAAATTAAGTAATATTGCCTTTTAATTTTTATTTCATTAAATACAAAATTGTTATGTCCCTATTAAGAAACTCCTTACAATAAATCCCAACATTACGATGGAGGTCCTCTCAAAGTTAAAATGATTTTTGATATAATACTCCCAGGTAACTTCTCCTCATTTTAAATCACTCCCATTTGTCACCAATTAATTTCTTTCCGTAATTTTTTAAATACTTCCATTTAATTTAGAAAACATTCTTCAAGTTTCTCTTTTAAAGAAAAATGTGGTTTTCCTAACAAGCAAGAACATTTTCAATTAATTAATTATTTCAAAATTCTACCTTAATTTTACAGTCCGGTTTAGAAAACAGGAATTTCTTTACTAATGCATTATATTACCTCATGCGCCGCTTGCTATGCGATGAATGACGTGAAACCAGTAAAGAATAATATCTAGACGGCCGGTGGGCTACGCGGCTCCAAAATTGAATAAGTTATCATTTTCGTCACGTAGTTTTTATACGTAACGACGTCTATCTATGTGCTTTGCTCATTTGCATCCAAGATGAGAATATATCTGGTCTATTTACATTATTATTCGACGTGGGCATGACGAAATTAAAATGTGTCTATTTTATATGTAAACAAATATTCACTGCACCATAAATTTCAATCTGTTCGTTTCGGTATTTTCGCCAACATCGACCATTAGTTAAAGAGAAGTACGTGCTAGGAAAGTTAAATTTAATTTCCTAATAGCTTAATATACAGCGCAAATTCGGGAATAATTGTTATATTCCATAATGTATAATAAATAGAATGTTCCTCTTTGCTATGAATTTATGATAATGTAAAGTTCGTGAAAAGTCACATCTACCCCGAAATGTGTGGATACATACATGTGTGTTTGTCAACACACAGTATCTGTGAGAAAGACACTTCTATACATCGGGTATATACAGGCTGATTCATTTTCGGCCCTCACCATGGGGATCTCTTATTATATCACAAGTTTACAAATTCCGGTCAACTTTTGGATAAGAGCAGATGAGAACAAATCTTGACGTTATTTGAGGTGCTGAATTCAAATCCGGGTTTCGTTTTTCAAAGTTGGTTCTACTTTGTGAGTTCGCGCATGTAGGTAGCACTGCGCTATCATAATGACAGTCAGCTGTTGGCGTCGCTATAAACATTATTTAATTTGTATTTTTAAAGTTTTTTTTTGAATCCAAAACGTGTGAAAATGCAAAGACAGAATTGTAAAGTTGATTCAAAGTGTTTTTGTTATGTTTGCGGATGTTATATGATCAGAAAAAGTGTCAAAGTTATTACTAATGTGATCAGTAGAGAACGGACACGCTTACCACCCAGTGCAGTACTGGCGAAAGGCTGTATTTCTAAAATATTTAATTTTATTTATATAATTGGAAAACGAACGGGTGGTGATCTATAAAATTACGAAATACATATTTATTTGTTGAAAAGATGTATTTATAAAGTTTTTAAATTTATTTATATAATTGGAAAACAAACGGGTGGTGATCTATAAAATTACGAAATACATATGTATTTGTTGAAAAGTTGTATTTTTTAAGTTTTTAATTTTATTTCTATAATTGGAACATTTTTATTTGTTCATTTTGTCGTTCAAGTTGAGTAAAGGAGTATTAATATTGACTAGCAATAGTTTCTCAAGGTTTTCTTCTGTCAATTTTGTTCTCTTTGAATTAAGTACATCCTTATAAATAGAAAACGTCCTTTCTACATCGCAACTGGTTATAGGTGCATACTGGAAATATTCTTTTATTTCTTCATATTTAGCCGTTAGATTTTGTGGAATTGTCTCCATACATAATTGCTGCAATGTAATTAAATCTGGATTTCTATTAAGAATTGCTTACAAACTTTGCCGAAGGCCACATCCGAAATCACTTGGAATACTTTTCATATTATTAACAGCCACATTTAATGTGGTTAATCCGTCATTTAATTTGAGATTTCGATTTTCAAAATAAGTGATTAGTTTTGGCAATTTTCCAAAGTGTTCGTGAAGAAAGTACTGATTTTTTAAATTTGGGATTTGTGTGAGCTCCTTGCACTCACCAATACTTCTAGCATCCTCCTTTAGCAGTGTTACGAAATGTTTTAGACTATCGAAATTCTCAGCCTAATAACTAGTAGCTTCCAGCCATGTTCCCCATCTAGTTATTACTGGAGTTGGAGGCAGTGACAGAGATGGAAATTTTTTCCTGAAAAGAGCTACTCTCAATGGTGCTTTTCTGAAAACTTTTTTAAAAGCTGATACAAGTCTATCAACTTCCGGAAAAGTGTCTCTGATATATTCACAGATTCTGTGGAGAGCATGTGCTACACAAGTAATATGCAGGATATTAGGATATGTTTTCTTCAATAGTCTGCCTGTTTTTAACATATACGCAGCACTATCACTGACAAATAAAAGTACATATTTTTTCTTTGTACGTGGCGTCCGAATGAAGCATTTTTTGCATATTCTCCTTAATGGTTTCAGCAACTGTTTCCGCATCAACTCTATTTATAACACTTGTTGCTATTACATATGAGTTATAGGGAATAGTTGGATGTAGTACACCAGCTACAACATTTACCACACAGCGTCCTACCATATCCACCGTTTCGTCGGCGCTTATCCATATGTATTGATTTAAAAGATGGCTTCTAATGCATTCTACTGTTCTCGTATAGCAACATAATATTTGCGTAAAGTTGATTCATCAGGAACATTTCGACCAGTATATTTTTTCAGAAATATTTTTGACGATATTTTACGGATTTTGTAATAAATTTCGGAATCACTGACAATGGACATACAATCAGTATGACCGTCAATCCAACTCGCCATTGTTTTACAATGCCGTTCTCGACATTCTTCCGTATCATGTCTGAAAAAGTAACTTAAACAATGCTCTAGATCTAAATAAATGAAAACTAAAAATGTTTGCGTAAGTTATTGAAACTGAACGAAATTCAATGCACACTCTTACGTCGAAATAATTGGTAGAAATAGATTCAATCAAACGATATTAAACATGATCTATCACAAAAATTACGATGTAATTAACAGTTAAAACTATGAAAACAAGAAACTTACTCACAGCACTTTATTTATCTTACGAAATATAAACTAATAAATAAAATACATTATAGAAACCCCGCTTCTATCTACGCTCATGAAAACACTTTAAAAAGCACTATATTCTCGGAATACAATAGCTGCCTTGTCCATTGTTATCGCGGCGAGACCAGGTGTCCGAGTAATTCAAACAAATACTTCATTGAATTACGCCGGGATGTACTGAACGACGTTATACACAATTCCAATTACCGATTGCGTTTTATGGAAATTGCGTCCGTTCTCTAGTGATCAGAAATGCATATTTTTATTATTTTGGTTTCTCTGTATCAAACACTCACAAGCCGTGGGTACCGAAATTGTTTTGTAACGCGTGTAGCACAATATTATACAAGTGGTCACGCGGTAAAAAAGTATGTTTTTCATTTTCATTGCCAATGTTATGGAGAGAGCCGAAAAATCATGTAGATGATTGTTACTTTTGCTTGATGAATGTCGTCGGTGTAAATGCAAAAAAACTATCAAAATATAAATATCCTGAAGTATCATCAGTGTCTAAGCCAGTTCCCCGTGCGAGCAGTGATCCTTTGCCAATTTGTCCAGGTACGAGTGCAAATTACGTGGAAACTTGTAGTTCATCACCGACGAACAGTGGAAGCGATTTTAACATGGAGGAAAAACATTTAGTTTCGCAAGGTGAACTCAATGATTTGGTTCGTGATTTGAATTTATCGAAACAAAAATCAGAATTGCTCGCATCACGGATGCAGGAGTGGAAATATCTTGACACTCAAACAAAAGTCACTGTATATAGAACCAGAAATGAGGCGCTTTTACCGTTTTTCAAAAAAGAGGAGAATATATGCTTCTGCTATGACATCAACGGTTTGTTTGATGCGATGAATACACCATACGATGTAAATGAATGGCGTTTGTTCATAGATGGTTCAAAATACAGCCTGAAAGCTGCTCTGATACACAATGGAAATATAAAACCATCAATTCCGATTGCTCATGCAGTACAAACGAAGGAAAGCTACGATACAATATGTAAAATTTTTACCGAGATAAAATATAAAGAGCATCAATGGAAAATTTGTGGCGATTTGAAGGTTTGAAAATAAATTTCAATTCAATTTTAAAGAATAAATGATTTATATACTATTCCTACAGGTTATTGGTCTCTTGATGGGGATGCAATCTGGTTTTACCAAATTTTGCTGTTTTTTTGTGTCTGTGGGATAGCCGTGCAACTGACCAACATTATGTGAAAAAAGATTGGCCAAGCCGTACTAATTATGAACCAGGAAAACAAAACGTCTCTTCTATACCACTTGTGAACCCACAGAATATTTTCTTGCCACCTCTCCACATAAAGCTTGGCCTTATCAAAAACTTTGTCCAAGCGCTCGACCGTGAAGGACCGGCTTTTGAGTACTTGACAAAGTTATTTCCCAAGTTGTCGTACGCCAAAATCAAAGAGGGAATATTTGTCGGACCTGGTATTCGAAAATTAATGGCCGACAGAAACTTTACAAAATGTTTAACGCCCAATGAAGCCGCAGCATGGGTAAAATTTCAAGATGTTGTTCACAACTTTCTCGGTAACCGCAAATCCCCGGATTTCAAGCAGATAATCGACAGTTTGTTGCAAAATTATTGCAAGATTGGAGCTCGAATGTCTCTCAAAATACATTTTCTGCATTCCCATCTCGAATTTTTTCCTGAAAACTTGGGTGATACAAGCGACGAGCAAGGAGAGCGACTACACCTAGATTTGGCGAAAATCGAAAAACGATACCAAGGATTTTGGGACGAGGGCATGATGAGCGACTACTGTTGGACTTTAATGCGTGAAACAGATCCCAAACAGTACAAGCGACTCAGTTCGACTGCTCTTCATTTCTAATTTAACACTTTTTAATGAATAAAATGGAGATTAATTGTCAAAAATTGTAAAAATTGTGTTTATTTAATATCTCGAAAACTAGAACCAAAATAAAAAAACGGAGTGCAGATTCGGATTCAGCGCCCCAAATAACCATAGAAACAGCTTTTGGTTACTTAGATCCAAAACCGTGTATACTTGATTGGAGATAGAGTATAGGTTTAAATTTGGCAAAGTTTTTAAATTTTGTGTTTGTTATAAATAAGAAAATAGACCTGTACAAATGACTTTCGTTATTAAAAAAAAAAAAACGCGAAAACCCCATTTTCTTCTTTTACCTGTAGCACCGACATTTGGCCTTGTAGAGAAAAAATAAAAACACATCCTTGTGGCCATTTCTAAACCTCTATCCAGTGGTGTACTCTAAATTTTTATACGACGCTTCGTTTCTTTCTGGCCATCATCAACTATCTAATTTCTTATAGGCGTCATATTGGATTTAGACATCTTCAGAAAGAGTTTCTTTTCTGATTTCAACCATGTAACAGATGCTGACTAAAGTTTTTGACATTAGGTTTTATTTGAAAGAATAAATTTTAAGAATAAATAAGGTAGCCATGGAATTTCAATCTGTCAAACATTTCATTTATTGTTCATTAATAATACAAAAATGTCATACACTAACGAAGAGCGAAGAGTTAAGAGCGTGGTCCGGCAAACCAAAGGACGTAGGTTCGAATCCTGCATAAAGGCGAATTTTTTTCTCAGTAAAAGAATCGAATAATAAGCGTCGTATATGTAGAAAGCATTTATTTCATTCACATCACTTCGCGAAAATGCAATTGATTTGCACTTGCTACATTGTTTTAATCAGTTTTACATTTTATATATTTTACTTAAATATGCTGACATATTGACCATTCTAAATATAGAAGTTTGTTTAAAAAAATTTTGGGCTTATCCCTACAGGTAATTTGATACTTTATTTTCGTGCAGGGGGTTCTAAATAGTTAAGTGTTGACATTGAATTAAGTTTTACTTTATTAATAATATATTTTTTCTAATTATAGAAAAATATAATTTTGATAAATTTGTAATCTCGTTACGGTCGTTTACGGCGATTTCTTCTTGTTCTTTAATGTAAATTAGATCCAATATTGATCTTGCTTTGTAATTCTTTTCCGTTTGTAGTACATACTTAGCTTCTTTGTAATTGATATGTGACTATTGTTATTTTCGTGTTTTTTAAAGCTGTGATGTTTTTTGCATATTTGTGACCATTTATCGTGCGTGACAACCAAAATAACCAAACAGTATTACAACGATTTACTTATTTACTTTACATAGATAAGGTAATTCCATATTTTTTGCGATGTATATATATATATATATATATATATGTATATATATACATATATATACCGGGTGTATTATGAAAAACCTTTCGTGCTGTAACTTTTTTATTTTTTATCCAAATGTAATAAATTATACGTCGAAAACACTATAACGTGATCCGCTTTGCATTTTTTTTTTAACTTTGTTTTTGACAGACAGCTGCAAACTGTGTTTTTTTAAATTGCACTACACTTTTTTTTTTCCTTATTCAAATATATTACTTTTTCTGAGTATGAAACTGTAAACAACGATATCCTTGTATGAAAAAAATCGAGAAATTGAAGGTTTTTTTTTTTTTAGATCGATTTATTCTGGTTTTTCCGAACACAGAGATTTCTTAAATGCATTTTAAATATGTACTCTATTTCATTTTATTACCAGCAAATGTGTGTACCTTTTAAGCCCATAAAGGATTACAAACCAATGTTATCAGTGAGCGGTGGGTCAACAACAACATTTACAGTGTTTATTTTAAAAATTTAAAAATCAAGCAGTCATATTGAACGATAAAAGTGCATTCCAAATTTTCGAAGAGAGCTGCGACATCTGTCAGTCACACATTCATTATAACATTTTCAACGATTTATTTCTAAATTTTGTTATTGAAATGGATAATGGCGAATGTGTGGATGCGATTCAAGCATATTTTGAATGCGGAACAAATTCTGCAGCTGCTTTGCGACTTTATGGAAATCGTTTTCCTGACAGACTGCGTCCAAGTGCCGATAAGTTTGGAAGGCTCGTGCGAAATTTACGAAATTTTGGATCATTCAAAAAACCGAAAATAAACGCACGTGTAATTCAAGATCAAAATTTAGAATTAAGTGTCTTGCTCTATGTGGAAGAAAACCCTAATACGTCTACGCGAGAAATTGCTCACTACATGCAGGTATCACATTCTACAGTTCAGTACATTCTGAAGAAGCACAAGTTCTTTCCTTATAAACTACGGAAGGTGCATGCTCTCGGTGAAAACGACCCTCAACGAAGGGTTCAATTCTGCACGGTTTTCATGAATAAACTAAGGGAAGATCCAATTTTTTATCGTCGTGTGTTGTGGTCAGATGAATGCACTTTTGGGGAAAATGGTGTATTCAACAGAAATAATCATCGCCATTGGAGCACTGAAAATAACCATGTTGTGATGCAACACAATTTTCAAAATCGGTTCAGTGTAAATGTATTGTGTGGCATTTTAGGCGATAGAGTAGTAGGGCCTTTTTTTGTGGAGGGAAATCTAAACCAAGAAAAGTATAATAATTTGTTACGCAATGAATTAGGCGATTATTTAGATGAGTTGTCACTTGCTGAGTTAAACAGGGTGGTGTTCCAACAGGACGGTGCCACACCCCATAATGCACGAATGAATTCTAATTTTCTAAATAATTATTTTGACGTCAGATGAATGGGCACTTACGGACCTATTCGATGGCCTGCTAGATTGCCAGATCTGAATCCACTGCATTTCTTTCTGTGGTCTTACATTCAAGATCATGTCTATTTGACTCCACCTGATACCAGAGATGATTTAGTAAGAAGGATAGTACAAGTATGTCATGAAATACCACCAAATCTTATATTAAACGCAGCAGTTGGAGTTAATAGAAGGTGTCAAATGTGTCTGGAACAAAATGGGGCCAATTTCGAACATTTGATTCATTAAAATATATGATAGCTTGATTTCTGTAAATTTCGTAGTTTTTTTTTAATAATAAAAAATTTGTCACTCAATTTAATGGAGGTGTCTTCAGGAAATAAATGTTTATTAGAATAAGTAAAAAAAATATGTAGTACAATTTAAAAAAAAAAATTTACTACTGTCTGTCAAAAACGAAATGTCAAATTTTTTTTTTTTTTAAACAGATTACAGTGCTTTAAAAACGATTTAGTTTGACATATCATTCATTAAAATCAGATAAAATATAAGGAAGCTACAGCCCCAAAGGTGTTTCATAATACAACCGGTATATATATATATATATATATATATATATATATATATATATATATATATATATATATTATGTATTCTACATTAGCATTTTGATTCGAATTGGGATTTTGCATTATTTGCAAGTAGACAGGCACATAAAATTATTCACTTTCATTCGACTGTTTTAGAGGTATTTATAAGTTTACAAGTCACTTACAATCCAAATTTAAATCATGTTTATGTACGCTGTTCGTTGATTACAAACAGATGTTAAATTTATTTCACTTCAGAGTTATCTAATGCAGTGAAAGACATATTATGCCGCTCTAGTTAAAATATTTAGTCAAAATAAAATATGATTTACTTCAAAAGATTTAGCAATTCTTGCCGCATATTAAAAATATATCAGTAAATCAAATTAATTTTGAATACATAATACGTAAATTCTCTTTGCTGGCGTTAAATTGTATGCAATTAAGTCAATGCCGATATATCTAGGCTAAAATTAGTAAAAATTATAAAAATTTCACAGGGACGGAGTCTAATTAAACAGTTTATAATTTCTAAATGTTCTTATAATGAAAAGTAGGTAAACATTAGATTATTAAATGACTTTATTATTTATTTAATTTATTACGATCGGCTCTGAAGAATGTTGGGAAAGGGATAAGTAGGGTTGTCTTCCCCGATCGTTAGCTTAAGAGTTAGTGACTAATTTAGATTTGTCAAGGCGCAACGTGATTTAAAAAACCAACCACCAAGTCTATGTTTAATTAATGAGTAATGACCCACAGCTTGTATGGCCGTGTTACTTCATTGGTTAAAATGGTTTTGAGGCCGTCTAAGACGTTTGCTGTAATAAAAAGTTTTATGATGAAATATTATTATCATTGCAAGCACGTCCATAGCAATGATAACTCACTGTCTCATGCCGGGTGTCCCGGGATCGAATCCAGAGCTTGCTGTCTGAGAAGGTTTTCGTGATTTGCCTCCTTGCTGGAGATCAATGCCAAACATCCTAAGTTGCTCCACAACTGTAGACTTAATATAACTTATGGCCTTCCATGAAGATACCTGCACGCAATAACTTATTTTGTGAAAAACTGCCACTTGTGCCATTACCACCAGAACCTGTTATAACGCGCTGGGGCATATAGATAGAAGCATCATCCTTTTATCACATGCATTTTGACGACGTTAAAAGTATAATATAACTACTGGATCCGAATGGTGCTGTTTCTATTTTACACGCCCAACAAGTTTTTATGGATCCAGATATTCAGGTAGATTTAGTCAATATTCATGGTGTAATAACTAAACCAGATCATGTATTCACAATATCCATTTCATCAACACGACCTCGTTGAGTTATGATCTTACACCACATTGTTTTCATCTGCAAACCCAGAGTGGAAGCCTATTCCATCCCAAACAAAGAAGCTTCCATAGTAGCCAAAGCTCTGGTCGAAAGTTTCATACTTAAATATGCAATCCCCGAACAAATAGGTTCTGACTAGGGAACCGAATTCATGGCTACAGTTTTTAAGGATACTTGCTCTCTTTTAAGCACATAGCAACTTAAATCAACTGTATAACACCACGAAACGTTAGCTGAATTAGAAACGTCAACGTGGATACCCTTTTAGTGCTTTGCATTCAATAACACAGGGCATACAGAAACAAAGTATACCACACACGAATTGGCTTTCGGGAAACAGAACCCTCTTCCTTCATCAATAACCACCGCGATAGAAAAACTTTATAATTTCGATAACTATACCGCGGAAATGAATTATAGGTTACAAACAGTCCTAGACGAGGCAAAGTGCAATTTAATCAAATCTAAAAATAAAAGGCAAAGTAAGTTAAATAGTAATTGCAAACCCACACACTACAGTGTTGGAGATCAAGTTTTAGTAAAAAATGAATCAGGGAACAAACTTGAGACAGTGTATAGCCCTTTTATCATCATAAAAATCGATAAGCCACCAAATATAACTATTCAAATGGACGACAAGTGCGTGGAAATACATAAAAACCAATTAAAACACTTTTACATGTAAATTACTTACGCTTACGTATAATAAATTTCAATTCGTTTGTAATAATAATACTTTAGTGTAATTTATCTACACACACACAACGTTGTATAGAACTTGTATAGGGAATAGAGTATAGGAAATAGTGTATAGAAAATATAGAGTAGTTATACTATAAGAAAATAATATATCTCACTAATGTATAATATATTAAGCACCTACATATAGTATGTAAGGAAATCTAATTATATACATTTAATACAAACAAGAAAAGCCAAACGGCGGAGAAGTCCTTTGTTTTTCTTTTTGGCCAGGGGAAGATGTAATAACTAAACCAGGTCATGTATTCACAATATCCATTTCATCAACACGACCTCGTTGAGTTATGATCTTACACCACATTGTTTTTATCTTGTAACCAGGTCACTAAGCTAAGGGACACTCTCTAAAGGTATAAAACGAGCCACCGAGAGGTCTCTACAACCAGAGTCACTGCAAACCCAGAGTGAGTACAGTGCCTAGCGAAGCTTATTTACTATGTATCATTTATCGTTATTGTTTTTGTTATTGCATTAAATATTGTTATTTAATTGTTCCGATGTCTGTTATTTGTGTCTCTATTAAACCTACCGTATAAATGGAACTGCCTCGGTATCAATGTTACCTCCAGGTGACATTACACCAGAATACTACCTGTAACCATCCGTAATATACAGGTTACTCCGACCAACCCACAATATTCCATAACTACTGCCATGAATATTGTATATGATCGCAAATTAATTGCATTTTCGCAATTTAATGTGAATGTACATATTACGACACTAATTTATTCCAATTTTTTATAGAAAAAAATCCGCTCTGAGGTAGGATTCGAACCCATTCAAGGCATTCCCAGATTCAAAATCACGGCCTTTAATAGCTTAGTGGTTAGAGCGATGGTCCGGCAAGCAATGCACGTGGGTTCGAATCTTACTTCAGGGCGATTTTTTTTGTTCTATAAAAAATTCGAATAAATTAGCGTCGTAATATGGTCGAAAGCATATATTTACATTTACATTACTTCGCGAAAATGCAATAAATTTGCACAACTGGCTACTACGGGCAAAATATATATATATATATATATATATATATATATATATATATATATCATCTGTTTCCTAGATGGGACTCAAGGCATTCCTACAAAGATTCTAAATCACGATCTTTAATAGCTTAGTGGTTAAAGCGATGAGCGATGGTCCGGCAAGCCATGCACGTGGGTTCGAATCTTATTTCAGGGCGCAATAAATTTGCGCAACTTCCTACTACGGGCAAGATATATATATATCATCTATTTCCTTGATGGGACTCAAGGCATTCCTACAAAGATTCTAAATCACGGTCTTTAATAGCTTAGTGGTTAGAGCGATGGTTCGGCAAGCCATGCACGTCGGTTCGAATCTTATTTAAGGGCGATTTTTTTTGTCTATAAAAAATTCGAAAAATTAGCGTCGTAATATGTAGAAAGTATATTTACATTGCTTTCTACATTTTACGACGCTAATTATTCGAATTTTTTAATTGAAAAAATTCGGCCTGAAGCAGGATTCGAACCCACGTCCATAGTTTGCCAGGCTATTGCTCTGTCACTTGAGCTATTAAGGACTGTGGTTCCGAGTATATCAGGAACCCTTAAGTTACATTAAGGAAACACATGTTAATATTTTTGCTTGTACTATAGGCCAAAAATGCGTGTGTCCACTTTAAATATCATTGAAACTGACCCAAAAAGAAAAATGTCGAATAGTGGACGGAAGGCTATTTCAGCTGCAGTAATTATGAGCTCTCCATATAAAACAGATTTGGAAAAATCGCTGTCAAAACCTGGTGTCACAGAAAAGATTTCGGTAAAAGTTAGTGGTAAGCGACTTTTCAACACTCTGTGAAAACGGACCGTAACATCGATATTAATTCAAAGAGAACTCAAAGAAAAATTGCAGATCCCTCTGAGTCGGATAACGACAATTTCCTTAAGTACCTCAAGTGATATGGTAAACCCCGTTGAAAACATATCTTCCAGAACAGATAACGGTGCGGAGTGCATGTTTTGCTCACACACATTTTTGGAAGCTAGGAAAGGTGAACAATGGATCCAATGTCTCATGTGGCAGTTATGGGCACACGTCCTATATTCAG
The DNA here is from genome assembly GCA_935421215.2 of Melolontha melolontha. Taxonomy (NCBI): domain Eukaryota; kingdom Metazoa; phylum Arthropoda; class Insecta; order Coleoptera; family Scarabaeidae; genus Melolontha; species Melolontha melolontha. The sequence continues at coordinate 156,333,810 of OW285239.1, forward strand.
GTTGTGAAAAGGACAACTGGGTCTGTGATTTTTGTCAATAAGACCTTTTGATTTTGGTTTTTTAATTCTTTTGCATTTTTTAAATATAATGAATAAATATGGCTAAGATTTGAAATATGTCTGGTTTTATTAGGGGGTTCCACATTATCAGCAACTTTTTACAGGTAGGTGATTTGTACTTATTACTCTTATTAGTTAATTTTAATAAAACCATTAACGTTATTGAAATTTTAAATTTCGACGCTAATTCTAAACATATTAGGGCTACAGTAGCCCCCATATATTTGAAAATTTTTTGATGAAACATTTTTGAGTTATCGAAACAAAGATGGGTTTCATATTACCACCTTTTCCACTACTAGAATAAACTACGCGGCCATCAACGCTAGAAGCGATTGGCGCGTTCAAAATGCTGGATTCTGGAAATAGTTCAACGGGAATGGACAAAATTCCTGTGAGTTTCACTTTATTTCTAAATTTTCGGGTAGGGAGCTTTACTTCTGAGTAAAATTTAGGTCTCAGTATGTCTTTACTTTAATTACACCATTGTTAAAAAAAACAAATCACTTCATTAGATACTAAAAATTTGTCAAATTTTTAAGCGAATAAATATCCTATAAATATCAGTTTATTGCAGACATTATTTATTCATTTTCGAGAAGCACAACATTCATTCTTTAGCATTTAAACAGAGCATACGGGATTTATGAATATCTAATTTAATGATTGCCATGAATTGCATTAAGATTCTCAATTGGGTAAAGTTAGTCTCGTATTTCGTATAGCCAGGCATTATCTAAAAAAATATAAAAAGAAGTTTTTTGGTCAATAAAATTAATGGGACTTGCCTATACATAAATAAACATATTAATTATTATTTTTACTATCTAAGGTCACTAGGAGGGGCAATAAAAATTTCAGCAATTTATAAATGCAAATCCGGTCTTCGGCTATAAATAAAATACCGCAAAAAAACTGTTTCTTTTTTTAGTATTATAAATTCAAATCATTTTGGTATATTTACATTTTTACGTAGACGTATTGCATATGTATATGTGTATACGTAAATGTTGAAATTGATGATCAGGATTTAAATAAAAGAGGTGCCTAATCTTTAAAACTGACCAGTTTATATATATAGCATATGTGTATTTATATATTTTTTTTATTTATATAACGTCTAGAAAATAATTAAGCAGCGTACCTTGAATAATAGTAGGATACTATATATAGATATGACAATAAACTTGTATTGTCAGTGTTTTTTTATACACAAATCTATTTTGAAATTGCAATAAACTGTGAGTTACATATTAACATGTATTTTTCATAATTAAATTATTTTACATTTGCATATAATTTACAACCACTATAACGATATTAAAAAGTCTAGTAATTACGCAAAAGATAACTTTGAAGAAACAAAATAACTTGATAAACTAATGTGATCAAGAAGGATCGTAATTATTTAAAAAAACTCTAAGTATTTATTCTCTTCCCAAATTTATTTTATCCCCTTCAAGGCGGGTTAAACATGAGTTAACAAAATCAGGTTTAACATTTAAGTACAGCTTAATCATAAATGCGTTGAAGATATATGGTTTAAGCGGAGTTTAAGTAAACCATACATTTTGAAGGTTGATAATGTGGAAGTAGGGATTTCAGTGCCAAATTTTTATCTGATGTTGGCAATTGGATGTTGTTAAAGAACGGACCAGTTTGCCAATCTGTGGAGATCACATTTTTTTAACGACACAAATATTTAAAATATTATATATATATATATATATATATATACATGTGTTGTAACTGGATTCCGGGTTTTCTTCCGCGTTTCCATTGTTTGGTCTTTGTAAAGACCGGTGCTGGTTTCTGGACGACGTTTCGGCAAAATCACATTTGCCATCTTCAGGTCTGCGATAACTGTCTGCTTCTGCTTCTGGTTACTCGTAAACTGCACCGGTCTTTACAAAGACCAAACAATGGAAACGCGGAAGAAAACCCGGAATCCAGTTACAACACATACTACTACCCGCGGAAACCTGAAAGAAAACATATATACATATATATATATATATATATATATGCATATATATATATATATACAGTGTACTCCCTCCTTACGGACACCTCTCTTAAGCGGACACCTCCCATAAACGGACACTTTTTGCAGTACCAAAAGATTACCTAAGGATTTTTAAAATTTTTCTCTCTTGAGCGGACAACCCTCCCATAACCGGACGCGGACACTTTTTTCCCACACCAAAGTGATTTTAGTTCCCCATAACCAGACAGCTTACAACACTGTAACACTGTTTTTCCGTTTACTCTTCTTCATATTCGTACATTCGTACAGATGTTGCTTATTGAATAATACGTGTATGTAGAAAGGGGAATTCCCTAAATACGCACAGCTTGTTGTTTTGAATGTAGTACGTAAATACATAGTACATTTATAGATTCTTATTGTATACATACTTGAATCGCTATGCCTAAAGCAGTGTTGACTATTAAAGACAAAGTTAAGGTCATGGAAATTCAAAAAAATGAGAAACTTAGTGTACGCGAGTTAGCAAAGAAATGTAAGATCAGTAAAACTCAAGCTGCTTGTATCATCAAAAACAGAGACCAAATTTTAAGATTGTGAGACACTGATGTCAATCCGGATAGAAAAAGGAGTATGCTGAACGTCAAAGGCGTTAACATTGATAAATTGTGCTACGAATGGTTTGTCAAGCCTCGAAATAAACGTATTCCTCTCTCGGGCACACTTATCAGGAGCAAGGCTAAAGAAATTGCAGATAAATTGAATTACGCAGATTTTAGTGCATCATCTGGCTGGCTGGAAAGGTTCAAAAAACGGCATAACATAACCTTCCGTGCCATTTCTGGAGAAGCCGCTAGTGTAAACCAAGATGATGCCAAAAGTTTTACTGAAAAAGTGCCATCTTTGATTCAAGGATATGATTCACGAGATATTTATAATGCGGATGAGACTGGATTGTTTTTTCGGGCATTACCCGATAAAACATTTGCATAAAAGGTGAAAAATGCACTGGTGGAAAAATAGGTAAGGATAGGCTAACGATTTTGCACTGCGTCAATATGGCTGGAGAAAAGGAACCCCTTTTTGTTATTGGGAAAGCTGCAAAACCTCGGGCGTTTCGAAATATTAATTTGAACAATTTCGAGTTACGTGGCGATCAAATAAAAAGGCTTGGATGACGTCTGATTTGATGACTGATTTTCTAGCGCAGTTCGATAGAAAAATGCAACTGCAAGAACGGAACGTCCTGCTATTTTTAGACAATGCGGCTTCTCATCCTCGCGATCTTAAATTGAAAAATGTTTATTTTTCTTCCAGCAAACACAACAGCATTTTGTCAGCCCCTGGATCAAGGCGTTATAAAAAACTTTAAGTTTGTGTACAAATCGTTATTTTTAAAAAATATTTTGCTGCAGATGGAAGACGCAAATTCTGCTTTGGATTTATCAAAATCAATAAATTTGTTAGATGTCGTTTATTTCATACACAAAGCGTGGGAGCAAGTGGGTCCCCAGACAATAAAACATTGTTTCAGGAAAGCTGGTTTTGAGAAAACAGATATCCTAAATGACGATAGCGGTTGGACCGCAGAAGATGAGCTTCCACTATCAGCACTTGCTCAGTTCTCCAATATTATTAATCAAGTTCAGAGCCAAATCCAAATTGACGTCGAAGACTATATTAATTTAGATGATGAAGTCTTCATTAATGATGAAGATGTGGAAAACATTAATACTGAAATGTTAATTGCTTCCCAAGAAACGCTCGCCAACTCGTCTGAAGATGAGCTAGAAAGTCAAATTGAAGACAAGTTAACTTCCTATAAAGAGGCTTATTTAGCTATAAGAAAACTAATGGCTTTTTCTTTGTATCACAGCGACCTTAAAGGTGTTCAATTGCTTACTGATCTTTAAATACATCTCCAAGATAATGAAATTAAAGGAAAAACGCGCCAAGCTAAAATTTCTGACTTTTTTAAATCTATTTGAATACCTTGCATAACAAATTTAGTTTTTTTTTACTTCTCGCAAAAATGTTAATAATAAAAATTCTGTTTACTTTATTTAATATTTATATGTTCTTGTTTTGGAAATAAAATTGTTTAAAGATAAATATATGTATTACAAATTATTATTTACTCTTTTTGTACTTTTCTCATAAGCGGACAAATTTTTCAGTCCCATGGCTGTCCCCTTAAGAGAGAGTACACTGTATATATATATATATATGTATATATACATATATATATATATATATATATATATATATATATATATATATAAGGTAAACTTAATTAGTCGGCGATTAAAGGTCTGGTTATTACTTCAAAGTGTATATTCTGTCATTTATATTTTTTATATCCTTGACAAAGGCATCATTGCCGAAACATGTAGGATTATTTTAAATATATACACTTTGAAGTAATAACCAGACTAATTAAGTTTACCTTATCATACCAAGGTCACGAAAATGCTATATATATGGTAAATTCAATCAGTTGGCGATTAAAGGTCTGGCTTTACTTCAAAGTATATATATATTTAAAACAACCCTACATGTTTCGGCAATGATGCATCAAGGATATAAAATATAAATATATGTATATATTTATATAAATATTTATATTTTATATCTTTGATAAAGGCATCTTTGCCGAAACATGTAGGGTTGTTTTAAATATATATACTTTGAAGTAAAGCTAGACCTTTAATCGCCAACTGATTGAATTTACCATATCATACCAAGGTCACGAAAATATTATATATATATATATATATATATATATATATATATATATATATATATATTGTTAAAAGGCCTCACGTTGGTTCGTCAAATTGTTAAAAAGGCCTCACGTTGGTTCGTCAAATTGTTAAAAAGCCATAGGGCCTTACGTATAAATAATACGAAACCAAATGATATAATTTAGTGAATTATGCCTTATAATTGTACTTCTAATTGTCCCAAAGTTGGGCTGTCAAATTGTTAAAAAGCCAGTTGTAACAGCTCCTACGTTGGCTCGACCAAATTGTCAAAAGGCCATGTAGAGCGTGTAATAAATAATACAAAATTTATTGATTATAATTTAAAGTAAAATAAATTAATTGATTACTTTGAAAAATAGAAATTATTTGAATATACACGTACGGAGTTATAAATGTGATTTATAGATGGCGTTGAAGTTATATTTATACAGTTGACACAGGTGAAATTTATTTGAACATGAATACAATAATATAAACAGTTTATACTTAACTTAATCTGCCTCCTTTACGTGCAAAACTTATTACTAAGTATATTATGGGTATCTTAATCAAGATGTGGCTAGCTCAGATTATGGTGAACAAGATTAACGTAAATGTAGGTTCGGTGTATTGATAGAAGATAGTTATTCGTTTAAACTAAGTTATACTAAGTGAATGATCTTCCAAAGTTGAAAGAAGAATAAAACAAGTGGATGAATTGTAAATATCACTGGTTTATTCAGATTCTCAATGCATAAAAGGTAAGTTTAAATACCATATAGTATAATATTTGCATGAAAAGTCACGTGATTGGATATAATATAAAAGTAAGGTTAAATGTTCTAATGAAATAGTTATAACTCAAATATTTAAATTAGGTAACACAAATTCAAATTTAAAAAGAACTGTATTTTTCGGTATTAAACTGTATAGTGATCAAATGCTAACATTTTAGGAATTTAAATGAAATATAAACGATCTTTTTCAAAATATAACTAATAAAAATTTTATATTTTAGGAGATTATTAAATAAATACTCAATTTTGATGCTGGTTGTTTTTCTGTATGGATGATGGTTATTCCGATCTTGATGCACAGGAAAAGCGGGTTCAGGTGTAGGAGTAAAGCTGGTTTTGTTCCAAATTCTGGTTGGCGTCCTTTAGAAATTGGAGTTTTGGTTATCAGTTCTCAGCGGGTTCAGGATGAGGTAACTTTCGTAAAAAACGATGCTAGTGGTTCAGGAACTTATAGGATATCTTTTTGGTAAGGTTTAGCTAATTTATTTTAGATTTTTATCACTTTATTACTTCACACACTTTTATAAAAATTAGACGCGTTGTACCATTTTTAATTACACAAGCTAACTCTCCATTGTTTTTGTTCATTCTCCAGGCATCTTATTTTTAATGTTGTTTATATTTATTTAATCTCGTCAATAATTTTCTCAAAATAAAATAGATTACTACTACTAATCGTTTTGACATTTCACCTAAATTATTGTGTTAATTTTAAAATTGATAAAAGTTTATTTTAAATGTTCAATTTCCGCTAAATACCTATTTACATTTGGGGATAATTCCCGCCTTATCTGATTCAAAATAGGTACAGCTATAACCATAATGTGTGACATATAATTCCAATCAATTAAGTTAAATATCTTCGGGGAAATAAAAATGTATATGAAAATGACTAAGGTGAATGGTTACAAGAAATTCAATAATTATGTGATACAAATTTGATAAATTAAAAACGCGGTATTAATTTTATTGATATGGCATGAGAAAAATGCAGTTCTAACAATGTCTTATTCTAAATTAACAATTTAAATATTAATTCTGTATTTTTGTTTTAGGCCCCCTATGTACATGGGTTAGCCTCATTACAATATATATATATATATATATATATATATATATATATATATATATATATATACAGGGCAATCCAAATTAAGTGTTCACCATTGGTAACTTTGTTATTATTAAAGATACAAGATTGTTTAAATTAGCAAACTAGTAGTACTTTTAACGCTCTTTAAGATGGAAGAATTAAAAAAAAAAGAGCAGCGCGTTTTCGAGTTTTCCCGAAAAATATGTTTTTTTCAAATGGAAACCCCTGTATATTATATAATTTTCTGTTAGAAATTCAATTTTTAAACAAAAAATCTTATAAGAAATTTTTTACTGGGATTAAAAATACTTGAGTTATAGTGAATAAACAAAAACAGCTAAGTCAAGTGCATTTCTATGTTTCTATGATAACGACGTTAATTCTTTCTAGTAAACGTCAAATATTAGTACAGTTTTATTAGTCTTTCACTCATAAATTTCATTTTGCTAGTTATTAATTTGATAAAAAAATGATTTTTACCCATGCAGAAAAGTGTGATATGTTAGAATCTTATTTAGTGTGCAGAAAATCCTCTAGGAGGGCAAAAGAACACTACGCTGAATTATATCCACTCCGAACACAACCAAATGAGCAATTTTTTCTGAGACTGTACCGAAAATTTAGAGGCAATGAGAGTGTTTTTGCCAAAACAAGAACAAGAAGGACTTTTATAATAAGCGAGGCCACGGAAATTCTAGTTCTTGCATATTTGGGGCCAACCGTGAGAATTCCATACTAGATATTATCAAGGAATCCGATTTGAGTCACGGTACTGTGCATAGGATTCTGAAGAAACACAAATTCATTCCTTATAAGTACAAACCAGTTCAAGTTTTCTTGCCAGGGGATCCAGAGAGAAGAATGTTTTTTTGCCACTCGTATCTTAACTTTTGTCGCCAAAATGTAAACAACTTTCGTTATATTTTATGGACCGATGAATCAAATTTCTCAAATTCTGGAATGTACAATACAAAAAATCATCATTACTGGTCAAAGGAAAATCTTCTTTTAGTACATCCAAGACGCCCGCAAGTCCGTTACAGTTTTAATGTTTGGTGCGGTTTAATTGGTTCAAGGATTGTTGGTCCTTTCTTTTATGAGGGCACTCTAACTGGTGAAAGGTACATAGAATTTTTGACTGAAATTTTGAATAATTTCTTAGACGATATTGATCTCATAAGCAGACAGAATCTGTATTTTCAGAAGGATGGCGAACCTGCGCACAACTACAGAGGTACTCATCAAATTTTAAATACTATTTTTAACAATTCATGGATAGGAACAAATGGTCCTATTCAGTGGCCTCCCCGATCGCCAGATTTAACACCGCTTGATTTTTTTTATGGGGTTATTTAAAGACAGAGATTTATAAGCAAAGGTACGAAAACGTAAACGCCCTAAAAATTTCAGTTAGTGAAAAGATAAACCAAATAGATGGTAGGACCATACTAAAAGCAGTTCGACAAGTTCAGAAAGTGTTCAAAAATGTATTGAACAACAAGGTGGTATTTTTGAACATCTTCTATGAAAAAATCAGTGATTTTTATTTTCTTTTAATGATATGTTTATGTATAAAATAAAGTTTATAAAAATTATTTAGCTGTTTTTGTTTATACATTATAACTCAAGTGTTTTTAATCCCAGTAAAAAAGTTCTTATAAGATTTTTTGTTTAAAAATTGAATTTCTAACAGAAAATGATATAATATACAGGGGTTTCCATTTGAAAAAAACATATTTTTCGGGAAAACTCGAAAACGCGCTGCTCATTTGTTTTTTTTAATTCTTCCATCTTAAAGAGCGTTAAAAGTACTACTAGTTTGCTAATTTAAACAATCTTGTATCTTTAATAATAACAAAGTTACCAATGGTTGAACACTTAATTTGGATTGGCCTGTATATATATATATATATATATATATATATTTGTGTGTTTAGATAATTTCTTAGCCGTTCATTAAATTTATTAATTGATAAATTCTTGGAGTTTTTCGGCTTTTATATGAAATATTTACAAATATTATCAAATTAGTATATAGTTTCGAAGTAAGTGTGTCTACAAATTACTAATCAAATCATACGAAATTTTTTAATTGAAAAATTTTGTCTACGTTGGGACTTGAACCCAAGTCTACGGTTTGCCGGACTGTTGCTTTACCACTTAAGCCACGATAGACCTTCGTTCAAGCTATTTAGAAATGCATTATAAAATAACAGTGTTAATGATTCAGATGTCAGTTATTGAAAGTAGATGTCAGGATTGAAAGCAGAAGTTAGTTTTGAAAGCAGATGTCAGTTATTGAAAGCAAATGTCAGTTATTGAAAGCAGATGTCTGTTTTGAAACCAGATGTCTGTTTTGAAAGCGGATGTCAGTTTTGAAAGCAGATGTCAGGCATTGAAAGCAGATGCCAGTATTTGAATTTTGAAAGCAGATGTCAGTTTTGAAGATTTGAAATTGCTAATTATTACTCCATAGCTATATGTGTGCTTAGATAATTTCTTAGCCGTTCATTAAATATATCAATTGATAAATTCTTGGAGTTTTTCGGCTTTTATATGAAATATTTACAAATATTGTCAAATTAGTATGTAGTTAATGATTCAGATGTCAGTTATTAAAAGCAGATATGTTTGAAAGCAGAAGTCAGTTTTGAAAGCAGATGTCACTTTTGAGAGCAGATGTCAGTTATTGAAAGCAAATGTCAGTTATTGAAAGCAGATTTATGAGAATATATGACAGTTCTTGGTAGGTAAAAAGTAAAATAAAAATTAACTATTTATTGTCCTCCTATATTCTGAACAATTACCCAAAATTTCAAGTTTTTGTCTTAAAAAATACTAGAAATAATTCAATATTAAGTTTTCGTGCGGACAGCTGGTATATGTATATATAAAATTATCGTAATCAATTTTAATATGTCTATGTACATCATTTCCATTTTTCAACTCTACATTCTCATCTCCTGAAGAAGCACCAAATTCATTATGAAATATAGAGAGATAAAAAATAAATGTGTTTTAATTGACAGACAGCTCCCTCTTTTTTAATTTATTATTAACTTATTACTTTGTCTTCGAGTTTCGGGGTCAAATTAGAACACCCAACTTTCGTCTCCCATGACAATAATTTCCGATCCAAGTTCGCCCTTCGTTTTGGATGCGTTCAACGAAATCCTGACAAATCGACAAACACAACTCTTTTGTTCCGCTGTGAGTGTCTTCGGAACGTGTTTAGTCCACAACTTCGGCATTTTCAAATCATTGTGTAACATCTGGTGCAATATTTCCTTGTTTATGCCTAGTCCTATACACAATACTCGAATGGTTAGTCGACGATCGAAACGCACTAACACTTGCAAATATTTGATGCTCCTTGTCTTTTATCGTCTTTCACAGATTCATGACCGGCTTTAAATCGCGTTGCTCACTTGTAAACACGCTCTTTTGTTAGACACACATTGCCGTAAACATTTTTCAATTTAGTCGAAATTTCAGACGGTTTTTCTCCTGATTTCACTAAGAATTTGATAACAATTCTTTGCTCCATTATATTATCGCACGTGCAATCACTACACAGTCAACATTGAAACTGGCTACAACATGTAAATCGCATCCTATGATGTACCGTTGCAGACAGGGACACAAACTGTAGAGTTTTAGTACTCAGTCAGAACGAAGTCGTCAGGGTTTGCACATGGCTTTCTTCTCAAGAATTCTCGTTATGCCACACCCCGTACATATCCTTGTTAAATTAAGAACTGTATATATCTTTGTTAAATTAAGAACCGTATTCAACGAAAACGTTAATAGTTGCTGAAAGCTCGTTCCGATAAAAAAACTTTTGAAATATACTTCAATACCTTCTATAATTGCGACTTTTGCGATCGCACATTCCATAATAAATAGGCGAACTTATACTCAAGGGCCAAAACGAAGAATGCAAAGATAAAACGATCGGTGCGAATTAATTACAAGTGTGAATTTGCAAGATTTACAAACGGTCTGCTTCGTTATTAAAGAGAATGCGCGTACAATTCTTCAACATCATCATCATCATCATCACTATCATTACAAGGTAACCTTTAAGGTCTGTTCTATTTATAGAAGGCAATTACCATAAGAGTAAATCATGAATTGAAAGTAAAATACGACAGGTTATCGGCAATTCTGCATACATCAAACATAATGTAGAGGTTATGTCTTGCATATTGTGTATTGTATGACTTGTTTGTGAATATGTGGTGTTGATAGAAAGGTGTGTATCAAGCCTAGTATGCACGCATACACATATAGGTATCTCTACATTTGTCGTTCAGGGTCAGGGTTGCCTATTTATAGCAGTGTACATCTAACTTGAAATTTATTCATGGTCACCTGGTGGAGTGGTACTATTAAAAGGAACACCCAATCTGTCAGTTAGTGCAGAAGATGTCATAGTTAATGAAGCGTCTATTTCTGCCTTGACGTAGATTATTGGTTTTGTCCGTAACGTAATAAGTTTTTGTTGTTAATGAACTTTAAAACAATAAAAGAGTACATAACGAATTAAAAATAGTGTCTAAAAGATTGCGTATAAATCATGTGCTCATTATACGTGGTACGTACAAAATTACTTATTCATATCGGTCAATGATACTCCGATCATAACTAAATTACGAGGGTGGATTGATATATAAGGCCTCCCTCCACCTTTATAAAACAAGAATAAGAAAAGACAAAATAATGAAACAAGACACACAATGAAGTAAATTTATTGTACAGCCAATGTATTATTACGGCAACAAAAAATCGGACAATTAACCCTAGGACTACCAGGAAAACGGCCTATCCCTACTTACCGCGCGGGTCCACTGGACCCGTATTATTATATGCTGGATTTGAGCTAATATTCGGAGATTATTTTGAATTAAACATAGCGTAAGCATTATTATATTTGACTTTTATTTTATTCAACATAAGACCATTGGAATAAACCGAAGCAGTAATAATAACACAGGTCTAAAAATTAAACTTTTTGACAGATGCTTTTATTTTGAAAACTGATTTTATATAATTTTGGTAGGCTGATTTCAAAAATTATATGCATTTATTTGTATCACGTAAGGTTTTTTTGCAAATATTAAATGAAAAAAAACGATATTTCTAAAAAAATTTATTGGTTTATTGAGTAAAAAGGTGGAATACAAGTTAAAAAAGTGGAAAAAAATACTTTACTCAGTCTTTTTTAAGTGAAATATTTGTCTTTTTGCCAGAAAGCTGCGTTGTCCGGACATTCGGTTGTATGTTTTTAAGGGCATATCCCGTTTTCACATCCAGCAGTAGTCCGCCATCATCGTTATGCTCCATCTGCGTTGGTATTGCCGTTCCATTTCCTTAATGTCTTGGTGAAACCTCTCTCCCTGTTCTTCGCTAACTGCTCCAAGATTTTCAGGAAAATAGTTCAAGTGTGAAAACAGGAAATGCACTTTCAAACTCATATTACAACCTAGACGATGAAAGTGTTGTAACATATTTTGAACAATATTTTCGTAGTTTTCGTCCTTAGAGTTCCCAAGAAACTTATCAATTACTTCTTTAAATGAAACCCAGGCGTTTTTCTCGACATTGGTCATTGTGTTTTGAAAATCCTTGTCTTTGCATAATGTTCTTATCTGCGGCCCAACAAAAATACCTTCTTTTAACTTGGCACCGGATAAGGCTGGAAATGTCTCGCACAAATATTTAAAACACTGTCCATTTTTGTCTAGGGCTTTAACAAGCTGCTTCATCAAGCCAAGTTTGATATGGAGAGGAGGCAGTAAAACTTTTTTGGGGTTAACCAAGCTATCTCTTAATACATTTTTGCTACCAGGTGTAAGGCTTGTTCTAGAGGGCCATTCTATTTGAGTCCAATGTCTATCCCTTGCTCGACTATCCCACTCACAAATAAAGCATGGAAATTTTGTAAAACCACCTTGTTGTCCTAGTAGCATGCACAGCACTTTAAGGTCACCACAAAGCATCCACTGATCTTCTTGGTAGTTTATTTTCTTTAAAAGAAGTTCAAAATTTTCATACGTTTCCATTAAATGTACCGAATGGGCAACGGGAACCGAGGCCAGCTCGTTACCATTGTGCAATAAAACGCCTTTTAAACTACGCTTACTTGAGTCAATAAACAGGCGCCATTCTTCTTCTACATACGGCACATTTCCTAATGTTGAAATTAAGTCAGGAATATTGTTGCAATACACTAGCGGTCCGTCTTGAGTAAAATATTGACATAACTCTTTTTTGCGATCCCAGTAAAAGCTTGATGTGACGCCAGGTGCCAGTAAATCTTTCTCATGAAGTCGGGAGGCGAACAATTCGGATGCATCCTTTGGAAGGTGCAAATCTCAAATTAAATCATTTAGTTCGCTCTGGTTAAACACTTCGGGCTCTCTGAAATCTGGTGTGAAATCTGAGTCATCTGGGTCGCAATTAGATTCCTCTGATTCTGACGATATGACGTTTTCTAGTGCTTTTGGGGCGGTAGGTATCGGTACATCTGGTCCATGAGGAACTGGTCGAATAGCAGAGTCAAGATTGGGATACACAATTTGTTTCTTATTTTTTCTGTTGAATCCTTGAACATTACACGAACAAAAATAACGATCATCACTGTGATTTCTAGGCTCTCGTCATACCATAGGAACACCAAAGCTTAAACATTTCTTCCTACCTTTTTGCCAGTTTCTTAATGCTTCAACGCAAACGGAACAATCAGTATGAGGAGCCCAGGACTTGTCTTGGTCGCCAATTTTTACACCAAAATAAGCGTGGTATACATTTTTCACAAATGAAGTTATAGTTTGCCTCTGCTTTACTGCGACATAACTACCACAAATATAACAAAAGTTATTCGGATTGTTCACACAATGTCTTCTTTCCATATTTATACGTTCTAGAACACTTAAAATACGCAACAACGAAGACAACAAGCGCGCGGACACAGTAGCACGATGACTAACACAACCAAACTGCACATAAGCAGGTTTCAACGTTGTATTGACGCTTCTGCGCCGACTCTGTTGCTTTGCTGAGAAATCTAATATTAACCAGTGTTGCCAAATCACATTTAATTTCATAAAAATCAATTCATCTAAAAATCATGCCTAACATGGAACAAACATATTCTTGTCATGGGTATGTCTATTAATAAATTAACATTTTTAAGATATAGAGCGCTATAAAAAATATTTACGTGATACGAGCTAAAATATGGCGTTTTTTGGAATAAGGGCCCCCAAACATATACAAATTAGCAAACAGCTTTCAAACATCAAAATCACCTGTGTAATAGGACATAAATATTGTAAAATAAAATATATAAATGACTTACATAAAAGTAAAAGTGGGTTAAACGCATTTCTTACATGTAACTACTGAGTGTTCACCACATACATTGGTTTTACAACGTGCACAAGTTGTTCTTGTTTTTCTATCTTTTGAAGATGGACAAACATCACATCTCTTCTTCTTCCTTGGAATCGCAGAACTAGTAGATGCTCCAGCTTCTTCTTCTGCTTCTGGTTTATCGTGGTCCTTGTATTCTGCTAGCTCCTTTCCTAGCACAATTAGAAAGTTTCTTCTCTTTTTCAAATCAAAAGCTCAATTAGGTTTCAAGTGCTTCCATAGTATGTATGCGTTCACAGCGCTAATGTCTATCATGTTATAAAAACTACTAGAGGCCATCTCTTCGTCATCCTTTTCACGGTGTATGATCGTGTCATTTTGTCCATGTTGTCTACGCCACCTTTTCTTTTTTTGTAGTCCAGAATTACCTGAGGTTTCTTTTTTTAGCCAATATCAACATTTTTCTCACTGTGCAGAGTACGCAGCAACGTTACAAGTTTGTGGTTCTTTGGGCAATATTGTCTACGTTGGGACTTGAACCCAAGTCTACAGTTTGCCGGACTGTCGCTTTTACCACTTAAGCCACGATAGACCTTGGTTCAAGCTATTTAGAAATGCATTATAAAGTAACAATGTCAATGAATCAGATATCAGTTATTGAATGTAGATGTTAAGTTGAAAGCAGAAGTCAGTTTTGAAAGCTGATGTCAGTTTTGATAGCAGATGTCAGTTATTACGAAATAATCATCGCATCGTCTGTAAAATCAAACTGTGTGGAAAACACTTGACGATTTTTTGGATCAACAAATGAAGATGACAATTCAGGCTTATTTTTACGGATCGTACCAACTAATGTTAGGTTTATTGATAACAAATACTTTGCAAGATTGTACGAAGTAAAGAAATTGTCGCAGGTGACATTCCCTCCAGAGTTTTCAATTTCTTCTACTAAACGTTTTACAACCTTTTCGCCTTGATTCTTGGCTCTTTCCTCTCCCTGCTTTCCAGGATAAATTTCCAGTTTCCATGGATAGGTTACACTATCACAAATGGCCCAAAATTGTATTCCATATCGTCTAGGTTTTGATGGAATATATTGTCTAAAGGGACATCTGCCTCTGAAAGTTATAAGTTGTTCATCAATTGTCATACACCAATTTGGTACATACGCATCTCGCAAATAAGTATTCCATAACTCAAACCATTCCCGTATTGGTGCTATTTTGTCGCCACTAATTTTTCTCCGTCTTTCCGCTGCATCGTCGAATCTAAGAACACGAAGTATATTTTGAAATCTATTTCGAGCGATAATAGTACCAAAGATTTTTCGACCATTGTTTTTGCTCCAAAGTTGTGTTACGTCCTCATTATAAGATTTGTATACACCTATTGGTATCAAAACTCCAATAAATTTCTTCAATTGTTGAACATCCATTTTTATCCAATTTTTGCCGAAAACAATCTCTCCTTCTTCATTCGTCCACTTTAGGATAATTTTAAGAAGAGATTTACGAAAATAAATCAAAAAAGAAGAAGCAGGTGTATCCATCACGCGATTTCCAACGCGTGTCGGGCCTGAACGTTCTCGTAAAATGTTCTGTCGTGGTTGTCTTCCGTGATGAGGTAAAATAGAATCTTGGTACCAAACAACTTGTTTGTTGTTTGATATAAAAGAATTAGCTCCAGCTGGATTTCTGTTGTGGTCATCATCGCTGCAATAAGCAGATTCTTCGCTATCTGATTCTTCTGCTGTGCTTGTATCACCTCCATCGATGAGACCTTCGACTGCATCGTCATCTGAAGCTTCATATCCGCTATTGTATTCAACGTCACTCATTTCGGCTACTATCGCATCTAGGTGTTGTTATGTAAGGTATTATATTATTTCTACGATCCATTTTCCGTAATGAGTAAAACGCAAAGTAGAAAATGGCCGCGCCGCAATAAAAAATTCAGAAATAACTACCTGACAATTGATAAAAAATGATGCTAAAATATCAAATAGCACATCACAACTGAACAACTGCATTGTTCACGACGTCTGGCTATAAATATGCTGAAACACGTAAAGTCCCCAAAATCCGCATTATAAAGGGATTTCACCTTTCTGTATACATCGGGGAATGCCATGAAAAGTTTATCAGCAGCGGGGAAGTCCGGAATTTACAAGCGAACCACTATCATTGTAAAACACACTCGCTTTACCTACATTTATACGGTAAACGACATATGGGTCCAACGGAACTGGTTGGTAAATCGCGAAAGTATTTTTATACTGCCAAAACCATTCTTTCTAAAATAATTTTTTTGACAAAATTTTAAAGCTATAACTTGTACTTAAAAAGTCTATTAATACCAGTAAATTAGCCCAACCATAAGTACGATAAAACAATGGTTAGAAATCGTTTCGGGTCCATTGGACCCGCTCGGTAGTCCTAGGGTTAGGATTATTTAGTTTAAATCTGGTTTTCACCATGTCAAACGTTATGTAAAATAAATTATTGACATACCTACATATTCCATTATGCTGAGTATGTCATATTTGTCGACTGATGGTGAATAAGAAGACTGAGTGATAAATTTGAAATGTCCAAAAATAAATGGCTAATCGAGGAACTGTAGAAAGGCAATGATCTTCTGGTCGTAGATACGTATGTATCAAATCTGGTTGAGGGTGAAAATCTTATTGAGTTTTTAAGGAATAATAAATTTGATTCAGCAGTAAATGCACAAAACGTGATGCAATTTTCCAGGTTGCATCCGTACCGTAAGAAATAGGATTAGAAAATTCTCGGAATTAAAAAGTCGAGTGTCTGTCATAAAACAAACCTTTTATTAATGACTGGAGTAAACAACAAAGAATTGGCTTCGCATTAGAATTTTTGCCTTACTCTTTAAAATATTGGGAAAACGTTATTTTTTCGGACGAAAAAAAATATTTCAGTCTTTTAATAATGGACGGCATCTGAGTATATAGACTGCCAAAATTCTCGATTCAATGAAAGATACGTAGAAATCTTGTAAGAGCGGTAGATTTTCGACGAATATATGGACTTGGATTTATGCAAGAGTACCAGGTGTTTGTTGCAATATAGATGGAGGATTTAATTTTTACACATAATTTTAACAAATGTGTTCTTCCCTTTTATGGAAATAAGGTTTACCGGACAATTTCTTATTTCAACAGGATAATTGTCCAGTTCATACATCTAGGACTACTAATCACTGATTTGAGGAAAACAATATAACAGGTTTGCCATGATGCTCGGGAAGTCCAGAACTAAATCCAATTGAAAATATAGGGATATATCGTCAAAAAAGTGAATCACAGTAATTTCAGGCCTGAAAACCTCGAGGAACTAAAGGATAAAAAAAAAACGAAATTTGGAATGATCTCACACCAGAATTCATTTATTCTCTTATATCTTCCATGCCCAGGCGTTTGCGTAAAGTATTAGATAGTAATGGTGATATTACAAAATATTAAGTAAATATTAATTATTTTACTTATAATAACGTGCATTCAAAAACTTTCCTTTCTGGAAGTTGATACACTTGTATCCGCTTTTAAAAAAGTTTTCAGAAAAGCACCATTGAGAGTAGCCCTTTACAGGGAAAAACTTCCATCTTTATCACTGCCTTCCTCTCCAGTAATAACTAGATGGAACATGGTTGGAAGCTACTAGTTTTTATGCAGAGAATTTCGATAGTCTACAAAATTTCGTTGCATGTTTAAATGGCTATGCTCGAAGTATTTCTAAGTGCAAGGAACTAACACAAATTTCACATTTAAAAAATTAGTTGTATTTTCTTCAGGAACACTTTGGAAATTTGCCAAAACTAATCACTTATTTTGAAAATCGAAATCTAAAATTAAATTAAAAGTTATAACGACATTAGTTGTGGCTATTAATAATTTGTTTTTAATATAAATCCAGATTTAATAACATTGCGGCAATTGTGTATGGGGACAATACCTAAAATCTAACTGCAAAATACGCGGAAATAAAAGAATATTTCCAGTATGCACCTATAACCAGTTGCAATGTAGAAAGGACGTTTTCTATCTGCGAAGATGTATTTCATTCAAAGAGAACAAATTTTACAGAAGATAACCTTGAGAAAGTATTGCTATTAATATTAATACTCCTTCACACAACTACAAAATGAACAAATAAAAATGCATTTCGTATTTTATCGATCATCACCCGTTTGTTTTCCTATTATATAAATAAAATTAAAAACTCTTTAAAAATACAAACTTTCAATAGTGCGCCCGAGAGCTATTAGTCATCGGCCTCTCGTGTCCGGTCTCTACGCTACTACTTAAAAATTGTTGAGCGACGATACGTCATGCTGTTTTAAAATTTTCTGACTCATAATTTCGTACAATGGTGGAACAGTATTTATGACTAGACTATGCACACAATTTTTGACATCTCAGCATATTTTGAAAAGCCTTTCATTGGAGAGTTTAAAAAAAGATATAAAACCCTTTTATCAAATTAATACGCATATCCTAGATACATATTTTGATAACTATGTTGTCATCCGGAGTAAGGAAAATTAATAATCACACAGTTGAACATGGGCACACTGAAGCTAACAAAGAATCGCAAAACACTTTACATGTTCGCCACTGTGATTATTATTTTTACCTACTGAGGATGCCAACTTAGTTGTCGAAATACGTATTGAGGATACGAGTATGAATGTGATAAGGGGTAAGATATAACTATATTCTCTGACAAATCAACGAAATATTTTGATTACACTGGCCTACAACCATTTTGGTGCTGGAGATTTTAGACACGATTTTAAGTATGGCGATATCAAAAATGTTACCCGTTTTCTTCTGTCAGCTCTAGTTCCCGAGAAAAAAAAAACACAATTCACGAAAAAATATATATTTTATTGACATTAAACATCAAGAAATTGTCTTTTGAGTGATTTTCTAGAATGAAACTGACTCGGGCAATCTCGCATGATACCCCAGCAATAGTCAGCCATCATATGACTGTCCCACCTTCCTTGGTATCTATTCTCCATTGTTTTTAGGTCTTGGTGGAAACGTTCCCCTTGTTCTTCGCTTAGATCTCCTAAATTGTGTTGGAAATGATGTAGATGACTATTGAGATAGTGTAATTTTATACTCATATTACAGCCTAAATCTTTGAATCGCACCAGCATTTCCTCTACTAGTTCTACATAGACAAATAAAACATGGGTATTTAGTATAACCACTCTGTTGACCCAATAAAAAATTAACCATCTTCAAGTCGACGCAGATCACCCAGTTATGTTCAATATATTTTATTTTTTGTAAAAGATTTGAAATTACCTCATATTCTTCTTTTACACATGTTGAGTGAGCAATTGTAACGGGAGCATATTTATTTCCATTATGTAGAAGAACTGCTTTTAGTTAGACTTCGTTTACTACTGTCAATAAAGAGACGCCATTCATTGGGCTGGTAGATCGTTAAACCCATGAAAGCCAGCAAACCACTCACATTACAGCAATACACAAAATTTTCATCAGATGAAAAAAACTTTAATAACTTTCCCTCTCTCGTGCGATATGTAGACACTCGAACATCTGAGGAAAGACAATTTTTTTCTTTTAATCTTGACGCTAGTAACTCAGCACGTTCCTTCGAAAGATCTAAGTCCCTGATGAGGTCACTAAGCTCATTCTGCGAAAATGGCTTAGGATCTGATGTTATTCCGCAGTATTGAAAGTCATCATCTACTTGGGAAGAAATAGGTATTTCAGCTTCATCCTCCTGAGATTGCTAAACTACCTGGTGAAAAGTTGGTATTGGAACATTTTCTGAATGAGGAACAGGTCTTTGTACTGAAGAAATATTGGGGTATTTCCATTTATAGCGATTGTTTTTGTTGATGCCCACTATATTAAGTCATAATGATTTTTTTGTTCTCGCCATATCATAGGCACTCCAAACTTCAAAGACTTATGTTTCCCTCTCTCCCATTGTCGCAAATGTTCAACGCATATTTTACAAACACTATGAGGCACCCACACTTTATCTTGGTGTAGAATTTCAATACCGAAAGTGAGCAAAATACAAACGACGCACTTTGTTTGTAATCGATTTACGCAGATTTTTCAGTATGTATTCACCACAAACATAACAAAATATATCAGGATCGTTAACACAACGTCTGGACGTACTAGCCATAATGAAATAGTAACACAAACTTTATCGATGATATTGTAATAATGACTAGTTACGAACAAGACCATAACAAGACCGACAACAATTCACAATCAGGGTAGTAGGTAAACTAGAGCTGATGAGTTAAAATGACGTATGTCAATATAGTGTACATTACCTACTTTATCGACAATTCAAACAAACAGAGATGCACCAAAAAAAAAAATTTTTTTTGTAGGCCTGTGTTGTAGTTGCTTCAGTAATTTAGGCATTATTTAATAATGATTGTCAATTATATAATTTCATTGTTTATCTAAAATATACGTATTCTATTCCAAAATTGATATTCTCTTTGGATGAGTAATTATATTGCAATCTAAAATGTAACATATGACGTAATTATCAGAAAAACCGAACTTATAAAGGTAGCTTTAGATTTTACTAAAATTACATGTCAAGATTCACGACCCAATTTCTCATGAGAAATTATTTTCAATTTAACTAATTTATATTTTTTTCCTGTAGTTAAACCATTAACAAAATTAAGTATTGATTCATAGCAAAGATAACCAGAGATTTTTCAATCTCAGATACGCAAAGATAAAACTAATATAGACTATGGGTGAACATGATTGATGGACATGAAAAATAAATAAATTACCGATTGGTTGTTTGAAATATTGAACGCTTTTTGCAAACACTTACGGAAATTAGAATGAAAGTTTGTAGAAAAATATAATCTAGGTATAGTGCGAGAAACTCTAAGTCGTCTACTCGTAAAACTGACAAATATAAATACACTCTGTTATACTTGTTCGAATATAAGTGCATGAAATAGTTATTTTTGTATCTAGAACGCGAAATGGTACTTTTGCGATCAAGAATGGAAGATATTTTGTCGAGCTTTACCGAGGAAAAATATCCATTCCAGAACGCAAAAGCATTTCGCGTTCGAGATATAAACAATATTTTTTTGAAAACTGCAATATATATATACAGGGTCTCCAGAAACTCTCCTGACAAACGAAGACCGGAGATTCCTCTGATAATTTTAAGACAATTAAACCCAAATTCACCTAGTCCGAAAATGCTTCCTAAGGGAGCTAGAGTTCTTTGAAGATGGCGCCTTGTATTTATTTTTTTTTAAATTCCTCCAGAACGCTTCTATTTAGAAAAACAAAAACTGGTATGCTTATTTATCCTCCAGAGATGAATCGATTCCATCAATCGCGAATTTCTAGTACCGGTCATAGGCGTCCGTTTTGGGTAGGTCAACGGTTATTTTAAGGCATAACTTTTTTGTCTTTAACTTTTAAGCATTTGTGACACTAGATTATTAAATTTTCAGGTATTCCAGTACTAAAATGTACTCTTACTTTAAGTCGGTAGGATACACCGTTTTCTAGAAAAATCGATTTGTAAATTTTTCGTTTTTTCTTCATTAAAGTTCAATTTATTATGTACCTATTTATTTTTAGCGACGAAGTTGGCTTGGACTATCAAGGCATGGATGAAAATTAATTTAATAAATTAAAAACAAATTATTTATTACAATGGAACGAAACTAACAAAAAAAGAACAAGTATCAAAGGTAGATTGTTACAAAAGTTGCTCGATGTGATGACCATTAGTCTCTATGCATAAGTTTACCCTTTTGCTTAGAGAACGCCGAATTCTTGCAAAAGTTCCAAAGTTATTTCTAAATTCGTTGCAAGCATCTTGTATCCTTAGCCAGAGTTGTGGGCGATTTTGTATCGGAACGGAATAAACAACTGCTTTTATGTATCCCCAATCACAATAATCGCAAGGATTCAAATCCGGCGACCTTGCTGGCCAAGCAACTGGACCGTCTCTTCCAATCCAATGGTCTTCGTAGTTATTATCTAGAAAGTCTCGTACATTCCTGCTAAAGTGGGCCGGACAGCCGTCCTGTAGAAACCATAAGTTTTGCCGAATATTTAAACGCACCTCATCTAACAAATCAGGTAAAATATTTTGCAGGAAATGTAAGTAATCAGCACCATTTAAACGAGCAGGTAATTCCACAGGTCCAAGTAGATAATCGTCAACTACTCCTATCCAGACGTTTATGCTAAACCTATGCTGATGCTTAAATTCTTGAACAACGTGGGGATTGTCACCAACGTACGAATAATAATGTGCATTATGTACATTAAAAATTCCATTTTTTGAGAATGTAGCTTCGTCACCAAACAAAATATTCCTGAAGAAATCTTCATCTTGATTTTTCTGATTTTGTAACCATCTAGCGAATTCTACGCTAGCAGGAAAATCTCCTTCTAGCAGTGCTTGCACCTTTGTAAAATGAAAAGGATATAAATTTTCTATGTGTAAGATATTTCCTACGGAAGATTTTGAAATGGCAGATAGTCTTCGAACGCTAATTTCTGGATTTTCCTCAACTTCCATTAAAATAACATCTTCATGTTCTGCTGTTACATCATTATGTCTCCCTGTTTCATTATTTTTTGGGACCACTGAACCTGTTTCTCTTAATCGTTGATGAAGAGCTGTAAATGTTGAGTGAGTGGGATGCTGACGATTGGGAAATTTTTCAGCGTATCTACGTTGCGCCACTCGAGCGTTACACCTCATTTCGCCATAAACTAAATGCATATCGGCGTATTCCTCATTAGTAAAAACCATTTTTTTTTAAATTGAAATCGTTGTGTTTGAATAACACAAAGTAAAAATGAAAAGATAAACTTCGCGAACTGACAACAATTTGACAATGAAAAACGTAGGTTTTACTTCTGTTGGCAGTTCAGAGCTAACTATTGCAAAAAATAAAAAATTGAACTTTAATGAACAAAAATGAAAAATTTACAAATCGATTTTTCTAGAAAACGGTGTATCCTACCGACTTAAAGTAAGAGTACCTTTTAGTACTGGAATACCTGAAAATTTAATAATCTAGTGTCACAAATGCTTAAAAGTTAAAGACAAAAAAGTTATGCCTTAAAATAACCGTTGACCTACCCAAAACGGACGCCTATGACCGGTACTAGAAATTCGCAATTGATGGAATCGATTCATCTCTGGAGGATAAATAAGCATACCAGTTTTTGTTTTTCTAAATAGAAGCGTTCTGGAGGAATTAAAAAAAAAATAAATACAAGGCGCCATCTTCAAAGAACTCTAGCTCCCTTAGGAAGCATTTTCGGACTGGGTGAATTTGGGTTTAATTGTCTTAAAATTATCTGAGGAAACTCCGGTCTTCGTTTGTCAGGAGAGTTTCTGGACACCCTGTATATATATATATATATATATATATATATATATATAATCTAACCCTATTTACCCGAAGGTGTAGGGTGTGAAATTGCATCCTATGAATCATGAATAAATTTACTCCACTCCTTTTTATTTCTCACCATATTTCGTGCCTGTGACAAATTCATCCCTCTTTCTGTCAATATTTTTCCTACACTGTCGTCCCATGTTTTCCTAGGTCTTCCTTGGAGTCTCTTCTCATGTCTTCTTGCTTCCCATGCTTGTTTAACTGGTCTTTCATTTCCCATCCTAATTAAATGCCCAAACCATTTGAGTTGACGATCTTCGATTATTTTCAAAACAGGTTCCACATTCAGTTGTTTTCTTATTTCTGTATTTCTTATTTTATCAATTCTGGTAACACCAGCTACTTTGCGGAGATATTTCATCTCCATGGCCTGTATTTTGCTCTTCATGGTCGGCGTTAGGACCCAGGTTTCACAGCCAAAAGTTAGTATTAGTACAAACACAGTTTTATATACTGTTGGTCTTCTCTAAGATCTCTCTTTTTCCTATGAATGATTTTCTTAGGCTGTGGTACATTTTAGAAGTATTTTCCAATCTTACATTTATTTCTATATCGTGGCAGCCTTTGTTGTTGATATTTACCCCTAAGTATTTAAACGTCTCAACTTGCTCTAATTTATTCCCATTTAACGTGATATTTGCTTGCGAACTGCCTCTGCCTATTACCATTATTTTTGTTTTTTTCCTCGTTAATTTTCATGTTGCTGGATTTCAATGATGTGTTCCAGGCTTCTAGGTTTCTCTGTAGGTCTCTTTCGCTCTTGCCAAATATTACCAGGTCATCTGCAAAGGCACATTCACTCAAATATACTGGCTTCATATGTCGGTGTCCGATGTACATCTTTACTGTTTTTTCCCTTGTTTCTTTCATCGTGTCGTCTAGGACTAGATTAAAAAGCATCGGACTTAGTACTCCTCCTTGTCTTAAACCACTATTTACTAGGAATTCTTGAGATTGCCTGTTATCCGTTCTTACATAATTCCTGTTCTCTTTATGTAAGCTCATTATTGCCACTACTAGATTCTTCTCCACATTTCTCTTTTCCAGGGTTGTTGGCACTTTAGATCTCGGAATTCGATCGAAGGCTTTTTCCAGGTCTATAAAAGCCTGATAC
Organism: Melolontha melolontha; assembly: GCA_935421215.2. Lineage (NCBI taxonomy): Eukaryota > Metazoa > Arthropoda > Insecta > Coleoptera > Scarabaeidae > Melolontha > Melolontha melolontha. The sequence goes on from OW285239.1 coordinate 156,358,483, forward strand.
ATTTCAATATTTCTTTCTATGGACTTTTCTGCGATTTGTTTGAGTGTAAAAATATGGTCGTTTATACTATGCCCATTTCTAAACCCACTCTGCGACTGCTCTAGTTGTTGATCTGTTTGAATTACTAGTTTCTTTGTGAGAATTCGTTCGTAGACCTTGGACGGTATACCCAGTAATGTTATTCCTCTGTAATTTTTGCACTCCTTCCTATCCCCTTTCTTAAAAATTGGTACTATGGTGCCAGTTTTCCAGTCTAATGGTACTTTCCCTTCCTTCCAAGCTTGGTTATATATTGCTGTTAGCATCTTGATTCCTTTAGAGCCCACATTTTTTAGCATTTCACCGGTTATTCGGTCGTGTCCTGCCGATTTCCATTTTTTGAGCGCTCTTATGGCTTCTACAACATCATCCATCTCTATTTCTTCTCCTATTAGGTATCCTGTGTGGTCATCTCCTTCTTTCCCCCTGTCAATATCCTCAACCTCGTCCGTGAATAAAAGTTCTTCGAAATACTGTTTCCATCTATCCATTATTTGATTCCCTTCGTTAAGTACATTACCACCTTTATCTTTGATTTGTTTGATCCCAACTTGTTGGTTTCCCACTCTTGCATTCTTGAGAATTCTGTAGAATAGCTTGTGGTTTGTATGAAAGTCTTTTTCCATTATAACGCCAAATTCTTCCCAAGATTTTTCCTTGGCTATACTTATCATATTTTTGACTTTCTTTCTTTGTTCCTTGTATTCTTCATATCTAATTTGAGTTCCTTCTTTTATGTATTGTTTCCAACTGCAATAAAATAAGACAATTGTGTTGTGCACAACAATTTAATTTTTATTTGAAATCATTTGAACCGTGTTTGAATCAAAACGGTTTAGGCGCGGTTGCTATCATAATGATAGCAACCTAATAAACAATAAATATTAGTTGTTTGAAAAAGTAGTTTCAGAATTATATATTGTAATTCATATTTTAAGATTGTTTAATTCAAAATGAGCTCGGAAAGTAAAGACGAGTATTTATCAGGGGAAGTATCACAAAGTGCTGTTTCACAATTAATCCCCAAAAAATCTTCGACACAGTACGAGATTGCCTACAACGCAATGCAGTTCGTAGAAAATTCAAAAAGTATTCGAAGCGGTATTACTGGCATATTTCGAACATAAAATTAATCAAATTAAACCTTCGACTTTATGGTCAGTATATTCCATGTTAAAAAATACACAGAATGCTAAAGAAAATGTAAATATCAGAAAATTTACGAAACTAATACCATATTTGAAAAGCAACTCAGTTGGATACCGTCCAAAAAAGTCCAGAATTCTAACGAAAGAGTAAATTGAAAGATTCTTACAAGAAGCACCTGACAATAGATTTCTGCTAGAAAAGCTAATTCAAATTAATATAAATCGATCGATGCAATTAATTTTGGACTACTTTTCAGGTGATTTTAATTATTGGTGTTTGTGGAGCTTTCAGAAGAGATGAGCAACTTAAAGATAACGATCGATGATATAGCAGACAAAGATTCAATTATTACTATAAGAATTCCCGATTCCAAAATTCATACTCCGAGATGTTTTGTGATTTCAAGTCCAGGCCAAGTAAAAATACGGCCAATACTGTGCTTTACGCCCGCCAGTTACAAGTCAAAAATTTTTTGTGAGGTATGTCAGGGACAAATGTGTTAACCAAGTGATTGGCGTCAACAAAATAAGGAATGTGCCAAAAGAAATAGCAACTTATCTCAATTTGCTTCATCCGGAAAATTATGCAGGGCACTGCTTTATACGTTCTTCCGTCTCTCTATTAGCCGACGCAGGGGCCGATATGAAACCACCATCATACGACATGGGAGGTGGCGTTCTAGTACGGTAGCGGAGACATATATAGATGATTTTATACAAAATAAAATTTCAATCGCAAATAAATGGTTACCATCTTCAGCTGAGCCTACGGAACATGCCAATAATACAACGTGAGCAGTAAACTTAAATAATTACAGCAGCAGCTTCATTGAACACCCAGAACTTAAAGTTACGATAACTGACAGCACTGGATCTGGAACAAATTTAACTCACTGCAATATCGGCACTTTCAATTTACAGGTAGTGCAAAATAAATTGTAATCGTCTTGTCTATAATAGTTGCTGCCTTGTATTGAAATGTTATATTATTTAAAATGTATATTATTTAATTAATGAAATCATCAATAAATTTCGAAAAAACTACAAATTATTTTGACGGTTATTTTATGTTCTTCTTGAATGAAATGGACTTGGCGTTCTAGAATATAAAAGTATTTCGCAGCTAGGTGACAAAAAAGACTCACTTTGTCAACTGAAAATTTAACGAAAATGTCAACTTTTGATCACAGTTTTCGAAAAATGTATATATCTATAGATAAAGATAATGATTTCTTGACCTTTGTATGTTATAGTAGATTAAATTAGTCGGCGATTTAAGGTCTGGTTTACTTTGTTATGTATATATTTCAAATAACCTTACATGTTTCGACAAATAGTGCCTTTTTTAAAATATAAATGACAGTATATTAATGTCAAACTTTCGGCTTTTATATTAAATATTTTAAATATTTTCAATGTAAACATTGCTATCTACAAATAGACTTGACACCAGGGTCCATCGTGGCTCAGTTGGTTAGAGCGACGGTCCGGCAAACCAGTAACAAAAATTTTACAAATAAAATTTCGTATAATTTGCGTTGTAATTAGTAGACAGCAAAATATTTAATATAAAAGCCGAAAATTCCAAGAATTTATCAAATGATATATATATATATATATATATACATATATATACAATACGATGATTTTATTATGAAAGTAATACATTTACTACATTTATTTTCTATGTAGTCGCCGTCATTGTTGAGACATTTGTCTTGAAACCAGTTTGTTTATGCCTTCCTCGTAAACCTCCACCGGCAAATTATTCAGAAATCTCCTACTTGAACTTCTGAAGAATGTCATTGGTCTTTCGAGGCATGTCAGGACGAGCATTGTCATGCAGAAGAACAATGTCACGTGTCAACATTCCCCGCCTTTTGTTTTGGATGGCCCTACGCAGCTTCTGAAGCGTTTCACAGTAAGCGTTCGCATGGTCGTCCCTTGGGGTATGAAATCAACCAATAACAAACCTTTTCGGTCCCAGAACGCTGAGGCCATAACCTTTTTCGGGGAAAACAATTGTTTAAACTTGCACGGCCTTGTTGGTGATCCTGGATGAAGCCACTCCATGGACTTGCGTTTGGTATCAGGTGTGAAATGGCATACCCAGGTTTCATCCCCAGTCACAATTTGGTCAAGGAATGCATCGCCCTGTTGCTCGCAACGACTCAAAAACGACAACGCTGAACCTACGCGATTGCTCTTGTGCTCATTCTGGGTACCTACCTTGACCAAATTTTCCTATAATTCAGACAGCAGGCTTTTAAAACATGGCTGAAGTCAATAGCAATATAATCATCATGGCAGAAGTGGTGCCAACTTCTGGAAAGTCTCCTGTCAAATTATCCTCGCGGTACGTAGTAAAAGGCAATATCAGTAATTTGAAACTATTATCACAATTAGACGAAATAAAAATGTAATAATGCGTATATCTCGCATTTTTTTCAAGTCATTATTTCAAGTCATAATTCATTTAGTAACTATTTGATTATAATTAACTGGAACTATTAGTGAACTTACAGAATTGCTTATTTCAATTGTTCTGACTTACTTTAAATATTTATTAGAATTGCTTTATATTGGCTGAAACTATGGATGACAATCATTCGTACACGTTTGTTGTGGTTTCAAAATCTGACAACAAATAAATAGCGTAATTTCTATGTTTTCATATTATTGTTTTACGGAACGGCTATTATGCGAGGATATAATTAATATAATACTCTGCAGGATTCTTTTCTCAATTTTTAATCTTTTTATTTGGTAATTGATGGAAGTACTTTTGTGAATCTGAAGATCTTTTAATAAAGACATAATAGTCTCATCGTAAGAAATTGCATTCTATACCCCGTCGCTTAATATCTTTTTTTTTCTTTTTCGAAATATTAATGACATCGGATCAATATGCCGTTTTCCTCGTCCGGCATCTTTGATCGTGATTTTCTAATCATAAAGGTTACGGGTCTTTTCATGCAATCTCACGAATTGAAAAATTTTCTTTCTATAGAATATCAATGCGTTTTTTTTTTTTTTTGGTCTGTACGCGCTATCTCCTACTTTCCATGAAAGCCCGTCTTAAGACTATCCTAAATTAAAATATTGTATAAAGTTTGCGTCGAGATTTAATTAAATGTCGGGCTAAGGCAACCTTAATTACATTACATTAGTGTTCATGCTCAAATTCGTCTACTAGCCTCCCTAGTATAATAATGCGTGTCCCAACAAGAGCGCCGGATTTAAATTGGCCGCCATTTTGTTAATACGAGGTGTACGGTGATTTTTATTTAACAGTTGTCACGTACAGACCACGCGATTTAAGAATATGGAGAAGTATTCAAACGAACAATGTTTAATTATTGTAAAAACACATTACAAAAATGGTGCAAGTTTTGCGAAAACAGTTCGCCAATTACGTCAAGTTTTCGGTCGCAATAATGCGCCAAATGAATCGACAGTGAGGCGTTTAATGACAAAATTTGAGACCAAATTTACGCTGATGGATCAGAAGATCATTGTTCGTCGTCGTCCTTGTCGGTCTCTCGAAAATATAGCCACAGTAAGGGAATCTGTGGTCGAGAATCCAGGAACTTCCTTTCGGCATCGTGGTCAAGAATTAAACATTTCCAGAAGCACTATGCAAGGAATTTTGGTAAAAGATCTGCATTTGCACGCGTACAAGGTTTAATTGGTGCAAGAAATCAAGCCAAGGGACCATGCGCAGCGCCGTGGATTTGCTGATTGGCTGTTGGAACATCTTCAAATTAATGTGGATTTTTCGAATAAAATCATTTTTTCAGATGAGACACATTTTAAACTCGACGGATACGTAAATAAGCAAAACTGTCGAATTTGGGGTGCTGAAAATCCTCGTGTGATACTCAAACAACCAATGCCATCCACCGCGAGTAACTGTTTGGTGTGCACTTTGGGCTGGTGGAGTGATTGGGCCGTATTTATTTGAAAATGCGGCTGGAAATTCGCTAGCTGTTAATGGTGTGCGGTATTGCGAAATGTTAACGGAGTTTTTGTGGCCCGAATTGGATGTAATTGATGTGGAGGACATGTTTTTCCAACAAGACGGTGCGACCTGCCACACAACACGTGAAACAATGGTGTTACTGCAGCCCAAGTTTCCAGGCCGTGTCATTTCTCGATTTGGCGTTCAACATTGGCCACCAAGATCGTAAGATCTAACACCGATGGACTTTTTTCTTTGAGGCTATGTGAAGGAAACGGTGTATGCGAATAAGCCTGAAACAGTTGAACATCTTAAAGAGGAAATACGACGCGATATTGGTGAAATACAGCAACATTTATGCGAAAATGTGGCTGGCAAAATTTCAACAAAAGAATAACCTTGTGCCAGAGGTTTCATGGTGGCCATTTGCCTGATGTTGTATTTCACGTTTAATCGGAACTATTTTTCTTTATGTTGAAATAAAAATGTTTGCTTAATTCAAAAAATAAATGTGTTTTTCTTTAAAATTAAATCCGGCGCTCTTGTTGGGCGCCCATTATAAATAACGATCATAAACTGACTGTAGTATTGCCATAAGTTTTTTCGAGTGTGCACGTTTTTGAATTTAGGCTTTTAATTTCAGTCGCCTTAAAAAAAAAGAAAACAAAAACAGGACGGGAGAAATACGAAATCAAATATTTAGACAAAACCTGCAAATAGATTTAATTAACAAAAAAGTCCGATGGTTCGGATATATACGTCGAATGCCAAATGGTTTACAAAAAAGGGTTCGAATCGCGACTGCCGGGAAAAAATTAGAAAGGAAGACCAAGAATCACATGGATCAACAGAATTAGAGAAAAAGTAGAGAAAAAAGGAATGATATGGGATGGATAAGAGATCGTACACAGAATAGAAAACGGTGGAGACCAAAATATGAGATTCAACCCCACCAACCATACACCTAGCAAGGTAGATGAGACCTAGGACTAAAAAGAAGAATTTTAGTAGCATTTCTGAGCTTCTCCGACTACTAAGAAGGATCAAGAAATTAAATTTTGTTTCAAACTAGGCAAAAATGCAGGAAACACATATCGAATGTCATGAACTGTTTTGTGATATTCTATTGCCCTTTCCAAAAAAATTATTGGATACTGTAAGGCATCGTAGGATCAATGTATTTCAGCGACACGTTGAATCGTATCATTCCGTCGATGAATAATAATGTCACGCGTATTAAACTCATCTCTCACCATAACAATAACCACTTCATCAGTAGTTGGTGCGCTATAGCATTCGACATGCTCTCTGGTTGGTCTTTTTGTCAGTTAATAAAGCCTGCACGAATGTTGACATTTTAATCATATTTTCATAGCTATTAGATTCATGCTTCCGAGAAGTTCACCCTACCGAACCGGCATCTCCGGAGAGTTCCCAAAATTTACATCGCAGGCTCGTAGTCAGCTTAGTCGCTTCGATAAGTATAAAATTATTCATAGCTCGTTCTGTCTCTTCGTGACAACGTCAAAGCATATTTATTAAATTGGCAACCCGTTATGTCACTTGGTGACAACGTCAAAGGGCATTTATTAAATTGATGACAGTTCTGTCTGTCACAACGTCACAACATATTTACCACACACTTCAATCCATTGATTTTGACGAAGGAAAACAAATTGTTTCATTATATTTTTATTTTACAGATACCATCGCCAGCATGTAAGCTACAATTTACCAGTTTCATCGCAATCTGATCAACGGTATAAGAACGAACAGACACATTCATTTTCATATATTAAATTAATTAATCGTTATAATGGAAGCATTGAAATTAGTGGAAGTTATATTTAAAAATAAAAATAATAAAATTTTAGCAGCTTTATTTTTTCTGTCAAGCCGAGAACATTTGAGGCTAATCTATACTGCTCAAAAGAATTAGCGGATGTCTTCAAAATGACAAAAAATAGTAATTGGGACTTAAAGTAACACCGGTAAAAGTTTCACCGAGGTTTGCTTAGTGACGAGTCAAGATTCAGTGTGCACCCAGATAACAGATGTGTTTTGATTTGGTGTGGATCAGGGACACAAAATACTCCTCAATTTGTCCGGGAAAGACTTCGGTATAACGGTGGCGGTGCGATGGTGTGGGCCGGAATAAGTATCGGAGACCATACCGAACTGTATTTCTTGTATTTATAATTTTTATTTATTCAGAATGGTTCACTTACTGCTCAAAGGTATTTGGATGAGATACTGAGGCACTTTGTTCTCTCATATTCAGGAACTGTGGGAGAACAATTTATTTATATGGATGATAATGCTCGCCCACATCGAGCAAACATTGTTAACAAATCGAATCGATAGAAAGGACAGGCCAGCCAATTCCCCGGACGGTAATCCTATCGAACATGCCTGGCATGCATTAGGAAACCGTATTGACTCATTAAATCTTGCACCTCGTTAAGTTGCAGACTTCAAATTGCTCTTAGAAAAGAGTGGGACAACATTCCTTCCAAGAAATGTTTGATAGTTTGGTTCACTCCATGTCAGCATGATGTCAAGCCAGTGGCGGCTCTTTAATGAGAGCAAGTCAACAATTGCACCCCCTGGAATTATGAAACAAAACAAACCAAGCGGCGACTAACTGTGAAAGTATTTATTATGTATTCATACTTTCATAGTTATTGACGAGGAACGTGGCACGCTAACAACGTACATATACCGATCGCCGTCACAGATATACTGAGGAAAGCCCAACTCTTGCTCTGTTAAGGCATTAACATTACATTGATGGTGGGGAGAACTGTATTTTGCCGTACTTCAATGTCGTATAATACATAGCGTTGGAGCAACTGAACCAGACTGCTCTCGGGCGTTTTTACAATGAATACGGTATCTTTTTTACAAAACGTGTTTTCGCGGTTAACGTATAATGAAAAAATCGCAGTAAAAAATCTTAAACGGCCGATGTCTCAATTATGTTTAGAAAATAAACAATCTGTTAAAGGTAAAGACGTTATAAGAAAATTCAAAATCAATATTTATCAGAAAAATGACTGGATTTGTGGGTGTGAAATTAAAAATACTATGTTTAGTTTTCCGTGTCTGTTGTTTGGTGGTGAACCGTCTTGGCCAAAGAACGGAATAAGAGACTTAATTCATCTTAGTGCTAAAATTATTAAACATGAAAATTCCGAAGGGCATTTGAAAAATATATTTAGTCTAAGAATGTTAGAAAAAAATAACATTTAGAATGTTTTAGATTCATCATATAGAAAAGCAATTCAACAACACAATGAAAAGGTAACCAAAAATAGGCATGTGTTAAATTTAATAATAAATTGCATTAGATTTTGTGGCGCGTTTGAACTGGCACTTCAGGGTCATGATGAACAGCAAACGTCGAATAACAAGGGCATTTTTCGGGAATTGATAAATTTTACGGCAGAATTGGATAAATCGCTCAGAGATCACATCGAAGCAGCACCGGTTTTTAAGCGATTATCAAAAACGATACAGAATTAGCTGCTGGATGCAATGTTGAACGTGTATCATGAACAAGTTGCCAGTAAAATTAAAGCAACCGACTTCATATCTGTGATAGCTGATGAAACCACAGATGTGTCCAATCAGTTTCAGTTCGTGGTTGTTTTAAGATATATTGTGAACGCGAGACCGGTAGAAAGATTCTGGAAATTTCTTCTGCCTAGTGGACATGATGCTAATTCTTTATCTGCCTCCATCCTTAACGGAATTAGTTTGCTTGTTGATGACCCAGAAAAACTGATTGCACAGAGCTATGATGGGACAGCAGTCATGAGTGGTGCTATTAACGGCGTGCAAAGACATGTCCAAGACCAGTATCCAAGGGCTAATTTTGTACATTGTTATGCACATCAAACAAATCTAATTATGTCACATGCTACATCGAGCAGTAGTAATTGTAGAATTTTTTTTGCCAATCTGACGGGATTATGTACATTTTTCTCCACTTCACCACAACGAGCTGCAAGATTAGAAGAATTACCTTCAGAGAAAAAGCTTACCTCGTTCTTCAAAAATAAGATGGAACTTCAATTCTAGGACAGTGAATACAATATATGAGCACCGAGAAGAAATAATTGAAGCTCTAGAACAAATCGAGGGAGAAGCTAGTTTACAAACTACCATTCATCAAGCTAGTGCCAATTTGCGAATTTTAGAGGAGGAAAATTTTATCTATTGGTTAACTTTCTTTCATAAAATTATGCCACATGTGGACATATTGTTTAATCAATTACAAAATGTCAATACAGATGCATTAAAAATCAAGAATAATTTAGATAATTTTGAACGCGCTATTGGAAAAATTCGAACCGAAATCGCTGACACAGATAATCAGTTGGTTAAACAAAATGACCCAGAACTGACTCCTCGGCCATCAAAGCGGCGAAGAGTAACTGATGGTAGTCAAAGAAGGAGGGAAACTATTGAAGTGTGCGATATTATTTTGCTAGAAATAAAAACTAGATTTCGGTATACAGGGCACTTAATATTAGCAAACTTAATTTCTTTTAAACAGTTCTCCTCTTTTCAAAAAAATTTCCGGAAGATTGCCTTAAAGAAGCAGTAAAATTTTATCCATGCCTCAATGAAAGCAGACTACGAACTGAATTAAGCGTTCTATATTCTAGAGAAGAATTTAGGCAAAATATAGAAGTCGGTGCTGTAGGTCTGCTAGGTCTTCTGCTGGATGGATTAAGCGACACCTTTAATGAAGTTGTTACGCTTTCAAAAATTGTCATTACAATCCCAATGACAACGTCCGAAGCGGAACGCCAGTTTTCACGGCTGAAGAGAATAAAAACTTTCCTGAGAAATACAATGAAAGAAGAGAGATTAAATGCCCTTACTATGTTATCTTATGAAAAAGAATGTATAAATGATTTCCCAAACTTTAATGAAAAAGTGATAGAACTGTTCTGCAAGTCAAAGACACGTAAAATGGACTTCGTTTATCGTCAGATGTAATTAAACTGTGTAGTGTAATATTTACTATTCCCTCAAAACAAACTCTACAATGATCAGTACCTGTCTGGAACAGTACGTCGGTGAAATTTATAAGGATATATAAGCGTTTTTGTATTACACTTTTTAATTTTGAAATTATGCACTCCCTATGTGAACCACCCCGAGCCGCCACTGTGTCAAGCCATGTTGGCCATCCGAGAAGATCATACGCCTTATTAAATTTTTATTTTTTATAATAATTACCAAAATTATACTTCTGTTAAGTCTATTTAAGTTAAGTATTTACTGTACTTATTCCTACAGAAAAATGTTTATCTTCTCAAAATCCTAATAAAAGTTAAAATGAAACTAAAGGACAATGAAATAAATGACAATGTTTATTTTTCCCTAGACTTAGTGAAATAAGTCATTTAAGTATTCTTATCATTAAAATGCTATTTATTTTAATATCTACAACCATTTTTAATAAAATAATAAATATCCGCTAATTCTTTTGAGCAGTATATGTCTCCTTACAAAATATCAAATACTAACTTAACTAATACATATTTCTTAGTTAGGAATCTATAGAAATTCAAAATTCAATTATTTACTATCAGTATTTATTTAAGGAATTAAGGAAAATAAGTTTAACAATATTTGCGTGCTTTCGACAACTTTTTGCAAACTCTACAAAGGTAAACATGTGTTTTTTTCTTCATAAGTCTAGAGATTAAGACGTGATAATCATAGATTTAATCTTTGTATTGCATTATATTTTCAGTATTCTTATTTATAATTTTTATTTCGAAACAGTATACTAATCAATGCTAATAAACATACATACTTGCTTTCCAGTAAGACTCGCTTATTTTATATGAATTCATTAAATAACCGATCACAATTTTTATTCCAATAAGAACCAGAATTATAATTCGCAACATCAAAAGAATATTGTTATCTTAGAAACACAATATTCTTTAAATATGTACTTTAATTTATTTACTGCAGTATTACAACGAAAAATGAAACTGTCTTCTGACCTTGATGTTTAGTTTTCCGTCTTAAGGATGAGATACGAGGTTAGTTATATAAACTACAGGCAGATGGCGACATGTATACCACGTATACCAAATATTTGATAATTAGGCTTAGGATAATTATGCACATAAAAAACTTCAAAATATTCATGCAAATATGCACCTAAAGCATTCAAAAAATGCACTAAAAATATAAAAACTCAAAAAAAGTAAATACATACTATTTTTTTATATTAAGACATTTTAATTTTTCCGTTAAAACACACATACATTTTTTTAGATTCAAATGCGTGCGAAATTATAGAAACAAATTATAATTACATGATGTAAAAAATCTTCAAAAATAAATTTGTGACTATTGTCGGACAGAATATTTTTGTACTGTGAAAAAACTGTCTCGACATCATACGATACTATTGGTACAAATTCATATTTTACAATGTCACTGGCATTTAAATATTAATTTTTTTTTCATTAAGGGTTGTTTAATTTCGCAACACCTCACTGATATTCTTCAGTTGTTGATAACTCGTATTTTTTGGCAGCACTGCGTTTAATTTATTGATGAAACAATTTTTCTGGAGTTTTGCAAAATGTTAAGTGTTCAATGCTGTCTTGCGAAGATAATCCTTTTAGGGATTGTTGTCGAAATGCACGACAAATTAGCTCGAATAAAAATGAAATCTTCTCGAACATTGGTGTTCTTATCAGAACACTATGGGCTTCTACAATTCACTGCGCTTCTTCAGAGTCGAATTCATCGACAATTTCCTTCAGAATTTCAAAATGTTCAGCGTAATATGCAGCAGCGTCGATCCAAGTTCTCCATCTTGTAATGATTGGCGTGGATGGATCTGCGATTTCCCGAAACCTCTAAATACGAATTGGCGCTTCAAGAAAAATCTTATTCACAGACAATATCAGCATATTAACGTCTCGATAAAGAGTACGAACTGAATCAGCTACGCGGTGTAAAACATGCGCTACACATGTCACATGTACCATTTTTGGGTACAAAATCTATAATCCCCGCATTGCTTTGCACATACATATATTTCCTGCATTGCTACAAACTAGTAGCAACTTGTCGTATAAAATCCCAGACGGTCACAATAAACTTAGAGAATCGTTGAAAAAAGCAGCGACTGTTGAATGATTCACTTTGTCCAGCACTTTTAAAGTCAGCAGATATGATTTATCTTTTTCTTCATTAATTCCTAATATACCAAATACAAAATTTGCTATGCATCTTTGTTCTGCGTCGGTTGTTTCATCCAACAACACCCAAATAGAATAATTCTTTACTTTTTTCGCGCAGGACTATCTGAAGCTTATAAGCAGTGTTGTTCCGTGACCTGTTGAGATAATCGGTAGAATGGTTGGTGAAAATTCGGTAGATTTTTTTATCCTTAGTTTAAAATTAAACAATTTTAATTTCTAAAATACATATAATAATAGTTATTAATAGTATCATATAACTAGTAAATATAATGAAAATGTAAATATCTATGAAGCACACTAACAATAACTTATATTATTATATACATGATGTTTTATAAAACTAATGACGTTAATAATAATAATAGTTAATAAACTCTACTCGTCATCAGGTATATTTTTTAATGTTTCTTCATTTATTTTCAATATCAATTTTTTGTCTATTTTAAAATCGAAACAGCTATTTTTATTTATATATGTCTTACTATGAAGAAGTCCTGTTACTGTTTCCATGCTTAATTTAGTACGTTGTTTAGTTTTCATTAAATTGATGGAGGAAAAAATTCGTTCCACATTTGCGGAAGAATTTGGTAAACACAACAAATTTTGAATAAAATTACATAATAATGGAAAGACATTCGATTCGTCACCACGTTTTATTGCCCTGACACTAGTCCAGAATTCCAACATATCTGTGCTGAAATTTTGGCGTTCTGTGTAATTTCGTAATTGCCTCCATTCGCTATCTAAATTTTCAAGTTCGTTTTGTGGTATTAAATTCAGAAAAAGTAAAGCTATATCTGCTATTGAACTTATAGATCCGCTTTTTACTATCTCGGGGTTAATGAAATTAAATTTTTTAAGTGGGTTGTTCTTTAGTGGAAATCTAGTCGTGATTTGTGAACAACTTTCAACGTAAAAATCCAAACAACGTAGTCGCAAATATTTTATTTGTTCTGAACTCAATTTACCTTCTAGATAAATTCTAACATTTGCTCCTAAATACAGATCTTCTAATGCTTGATAATTATGTGGATTTTTAAATTCAATGTTTTCTAATGCTGTAGATAATAAATAGTTACGTTTTAGGAAACAGTCACAAATTGTTCGAAAAATATTGGATACACGATTATATAAAGTTATAAAGTTTTGGCGATTCTGATTGCATTTCACGATTTAGACTATTAAAGAGTGGCAAAACATAATCTAGAAATAATAGAAAGACTTTGGTTAGCGGATTATTTAAATGATCGAGTATGTTTTCAACTGTTGAGACATCGCCATCTGAAACAGCAGTTGTAAAATATAATCTGAGCGGATTGTATTGTTCTAGAATTCGTTTAATAGCTGAATCAACCGATAACCATCTCGTTTGGGACGGGTGTAAAATTTTGTGGATTTTAACAATGCAAAATAATTGATACTCTTGAAATTCGCTGATTCTTTTTGGACTAGAGTTGAAGTAATTAAAAATATTTCTTGTTAAGTTTTCAAGGAAATTTGGCATTTTTCGCATGCGTATGAAGCAACTAAGTGAAATGAGTGGCAGATGCACTTCATGACAAATAAATTCGGTATATCTTTTTTTAGTAATGTTGTAACGGCATGATGTCTTCCCATCATTACATTTGTTCCATCAGAAGCAAAGCCAATCATATTATCTTTATAAGGAACAGAATTTGAGACAAATGTATTTATAACATGATTATATAAAGTTTCCGCATTCGCACTATCTAATTTCACAAGAGCAAAAAAACAGTCTCTGATTAAATTGTCTTTTGCATACCTGACGACGAGACAAAGATGTTTTATCGTTGAGCGATCTGTAGACTCGTCTATAATAAGGGAAAATTTATTATATTTAATATCCTCACATATATTTTCGAAACATTCAGCACCTATGACATTTCGAACAATAGCTGTGGTTTTCTTTCTGGCGCACGATATGCCTTGAGCACTCTTTGAATCGGGACAAATGTTAGCTATTAATTTTGGCAAATGATCCATTACCAAAAATGGCAAATTATGTTCTGCAATAAATGCAGACAAGCGGATCTCGGCTAAAACCAAGATAATTAAAATTATTGTAAACATTAAATAATTTAAATAATCATAAATTCGGCAATATTATTCTTTATTTGCGCCGATTCTGCCATACCTGCTGAAAATTCGGTTAAACGCGGCTGTTTGCGTATCATCCTTGCTGTATGTTTATGAATTATCGAAAGACTGTGTTTTATTAGAGAAACTTTTCCGCTAGAAATATTAATGTCTTTACTGCAGATCTTACATCTTGCAAAATTCTTTACCTTTTTACATCTAGAAAGCCATCTCTCAAAGTCTTCCAGCTTTTCCCAATCTTCCTTATAATTTTGGGAATATTTTATTTTTTTTGCTATATTACTTGGGCCAGCTTGTTCACAGTCACTGTCACTACCCATATTTTAACATTAGGTATATTAATTTAAAAAAAAATCATGTGACACCTATGTATGTGCTTTTCTAGAACCGATATAGGATACTGATTTCAAATTTTAAATGCAAAAACAGAAACAAACCCTTCACTCAAGATGCCCCACTGTTTTAAACTCATAGAAATAAGCAAATAACCAAATAGATATCGCTTTTATTCATTATTGAATGATATGTTGTATTTATTTCATTCATTCATTTGTTCGAATGAAAAGGATTATTTCATTGTTGTAGTATTTTGAAATAATTATTTTCGGGGGAATAAGTATTTTTATTTGAAAAACAATGTTTCTTTAAGATAATTTTTAACCAGAATAGTCCCTTTATTTAGAATAAAGAGCGCTTGAGAAGCGTGCAAATAAATACCTACCGACATACATAATTGTTGCCTTTGAATTCAAGCATTATATCGACTACAATCCATACTCCATAGTAGCTTTTATTACTGTCCCTACTCATAAAATTGCTTGCCTGTTTTAATTTTCTATTTATTATAGTCATAGATTAAAGATTAATGCCATTATAGTAGTAATTTATTATATTGTATTTTTATTCTTTATTATACATTAAAAAAAAATACCCCTATAAATATTTACATTAACACGTATTATTTACATGAATATAAACAGTTTTAGCACAATTTTTTTTTTCTCATTCGTTTAAAAATCGGTAGATATGATGGCTTCATCGGTAGATCGGTAGAAGTGTAGAAAAATCGGTGATCTACCGAAAAATCGGTAGACGGAACAACACTGCTTATATAAGGATGAGACTGTTCTTTATGAAGAATTCGTTGCAAGCTTCTTCTCGAGATCCCAAGAGCCTCTGACCTGCGCCGTGTTGAGGATTTTGCTGAACTGATGCTCCAACTCTTTCAAAAGTCGCAATGGTTCGAATTCTTCGTATCGCACCGTGTTTTACATTAAATAAACTAACCGTATTTTTCAATTTATTAAACCATGACAATATTGTATTCCGTGCAGGTAATGCTGCACGCGATTGAATACCGAAATACCGTTGAAAATTGCGTCTTGTCTATGTAATCCATTACATAGTCTCATAATAAAACCGAACTGCCACTGTACGATGAACTAAGGTCCATTGCTCGATTATAATTACTAACCAATAACTTGAAAACTTACACTAACTGTTGCGAATAGCAAAGTTTGGTTGCACTGTCACTTTGACAGAAAACAAAATGTACCAGTTGGCTGTGGGCCACCTTGTATTTTTCCAGCAACATGTAGTGATGATACTATAGTCAGATGAAACGTGTTTGCATGCCTGGAAGGATATTTTCACATAAATATGAACTTGTATTCTATCCTCTACACCCAATTCTTAATGATATTTTTTTGCTTTATACAAGATATAGTAAGATTTTACCTACTCAAGTATGTTTCAAATTATTTTGTTATAAATTGGATTTTTTTTTACTAAATTGGGATGATTATAATATTTTTTTGAATGTTAATTGCTGATCCTGCTACGTTTACAGTTGCTTCTTCCACTTCGTCTTCAAGCAGAGTCACTTCTTGCAATCTACCAAACATAACAAATCACCCTTGTATATACATATATCGCGTTCAGTTACAAGTGTTATTTAGTATTTATTTGAATGCGCATTTGTGACCCATTTTCTATTTTGTTTCGACTCGATGCAATGTTCTATTTCTGCACATTGTTTTGATTTTCAAGAATGTATGCAAACCGATTGAACGAAACATTCTACCATTTTTACAAGCATCGAAACGTGTAAAATTTTTGGAATTATAACTAAAATACATACAAAATAGCAAAGAGTGTATGTTAATATAATAATAATAATATTTATTGGATTGTTCAATAAAATTACAAAAATAAAATTAAATTACTACATGGGGACACAACTTTCGCAATATTTTTATACAAACTTCTTCGCAACCAGCTAGACTGTATGCAACTTTTGTCAAATATTGGCTTCTGTGTTCTTAGGCCGCGAGACATGTTGATATATTTCACACGGTTCGGCACCGTACGGAAATTATGCTGAGGAGCTCCATTTTCAAATGTGCAAGTTTGGCAATAGGTTGAAAAACTGTGTAAATGTGGTTAGAAAAAGCATTAAACATGTCTAGACATGTCATGTATTCAATATTAATACGACGGATATTATTTAAGTAAGGTCCGTTTTTGAATACGAAGACAAATACTGTAAATATCATTAAAATATATTTATTTCCACATTCTACTGTTACACTTCGTATATACAGGTGTCCCAAAATTACCGAAGGGGTTTGAGTTCATTATAACTTCTTATTTAAGACATAATTATTAATTTTTTTTAATTTTAAATACAGTATATTAATGGAGAATATTTTTAATTTAATTATGAAAAATTATATCTCGCAAGTGGTGGCCATTTTCTGCTTCGCATATTCGTGCTCTTTCCAAAACATTTTCCATAACCTTTCGCAAAACTTCAGGTGTTATGTTCTTGATTTCGCGCGTATATTATTTTTTAATTGCTGTATGGTTCGAGGCTTATTAATATAGACTTTTCCTTTCAAATAACCCCAAAGGAAACAGTCTGAAGCGGTTAAATCCGGTAAACGCGAAGGCCAATTAAAATCGCTTGTACGGGAAATTCGTTCACCAAAGATGTCGCGTAAAAGAGCCATTGTGTCCCTTGCAGTGTGAGCTGTGGCTCCATCCTGTTGGAACCATACTTGCGGATGGTTTTCCACGGCTGGCCTTAAAAAAATTTCCAACATTGTCCGATATCTAACACCGGTGATGGAAACGGCGACACCGTGTTCATTTTCAAAAAAATATGGGCCAATTATCCTTTCCGACGAAACACCGCACCAAACGGTACACTTAAGTGGGTGTAGTTCTCGCTGTTGAACTACTCTTGGATTTTCCGTAGCCCATATCCTGCAGTTTTGCCTATTAACGAACCCATTTAATTGGAAATGGGCTTCGTCGCTCATAATTAAATTATGAATAAAATCATGATTTTCTTCTGCTTTTTGACGAAAATAAATTGCACAATCAAGTCGTTGCTGGTAATCTGTCGGTTTCAATTGTTGGACAAGCTGAATTTTGTATGGAAACATTCTTATTGTATGTAAAATTCTCTGCAGCGACCCTCTTGAGAGGCCAAGTTGTGTCGAACGTCTCCTGGTTGATGTTTCTCCATCTTCCCGAATACTCTCCTGTACCCGTTCAATATTATCATCCGTGTGCACCGTTCGTCGTCTGCCGGCACCAGGAAGGTTCCTTACTGCCTCTTGTTCTCGAAAATTTGCAACCAGCCGGTTTATTGTTGACTCTGAGGGTCCAACCCGCATATTAAAATAACGACGATATGCACGCTGAGTCAAAACAATGGATCGTTGACTTGAGAAATAAAGTTCAACGATTTTGGCACGTTGTTCAATTGTGTACTGTTCCATTTTAAATTCCCCAAGTCTTCTTTACAAAATACTGAAAACAAAAAAAATATATATAATAAAAAAGTTATAAGGAATTAAAACCTCTTCGGTCATTTTGGGCCACCCTGTATAAGAATGTTTTAATATAATTTTAAAATATATTTCTTCAAATTCTCGAATTTAAAATATGAATTAAAACTTAAGACATTTTCTGTATATATACGTTGGCAAAAAGAACGCCTTTCTTTTATTACCGCACTGGTCAGTTGACCCTTCCAAAAATTCTACCTGATTGAACGCTCGACTCAAGTATCTACGTTCTTTTCGAATTTGTACAAATATTTTATTACATTTCGTTTTTGAAAACTTAGTTATTTAATTAATCACGTATACTTCTTAAGTACATATACGTTATATAATTATATCATGTCGCATATCATTTTAAAGCTTCTTTCACAGAAGATATTTTAATGAAGATATTTTAATGATATATAACTTCGATCCCTCTCTAGGTCATAAAACAAACCTACCCGTTTTCAAACCAGTGTTCTACTCTACACAAATTCGTTCTTTTGTATCAAACCTTCGTAAGATACTTATCGTTCAAACTCGACACGTGTTGTTCCAGCACCCAAACGCCGTTCGGCCTTGCTTTCCACATGTCTGATCGCGACATGCTCGCAACCCAAAGGTAATCTGTATTGTTCAATATATGTTATACACATTAATTTAACTTTCTTTCCAGTCCACATTTCCTTATATCAGTTTTTAGTTACTTATTCATCGTACTTGTATATATAGATATATTCTTTTATTTAATCATTTTAAATAGTTCTATTTCTTATGTAAATATTAAAAGAAAACTTTAAGGACAACGTCGTTGTGTTTTATTTAGTTAGTAAATTGTAATATAGTTATTTCAGCACACATTATACACGTCCTGGACCTTTGATGCTCACCATAACCACCAATTATTATTTAAACATTTACAGCATTGTTAGAACGCTCCAGGTAGCTCAAAAAGAATGAATACGAGTCACAAGCGTCCATCCTGTATAAATTTGGCGCTCCCACGTGTTCAAATAAAATACAACCTTAACCCCATCTAGCGTTCTAGCAACACTACATATTTTCATCTGCTTTTCTACATAATTTCCATTTTCGTTGAAACATTTGTCATACCGTTTAACAAATTTTGAATCCCGATGCCAAAGAAATCTGCCACCTGTGAAGAAGGTCAATCCATGACTGCAATTTTTACTTCTTCGACGTCGTCGACTCCCCAAGACCACCAAGAAACTCCTTTAAGCACAGAAACAAGTGAAAATCACTGGGTGTAAGGTGGATGTTCCAGTTGGTCCCATTCAGAAGACCTTATTAGACCTTGTGTTTGTACAGGAACACGTGGCCTTGCATTGTCATGGAGCAAGATCATACCGGAAGATAATATGCCATGGCGCTTGTTATGTACGGTACGTCGGAGTTTTCTTAACGTTTCACAATACGCATTAGAATCGATTATTGTGTCTCCGCACAAAATCCATTAATAAAATCACTTTCCTGTCCCAAAATACAGTTGTCATCATTTTTCGTGCCGAAAGTGTCTGTTTTGATTTCACTTAGGTTGGCGACGATGTTTATCGTCATTCTTAGGACTTAGGAGTTAAGGAAGACACTCAAGTCTCATCTTCTGTAACGATGTGGTCCAAAAATTCATCTCCTTCCTGATCCTATCGAATCAAAAACGATAAAGCAGGGCCCAATATTTTTGTTTTGTGATCATCGGATAGCAGTTTTGGAACCCACTGACAACATAATTTTCGATATTACAGTTTCTCCAAAACAATTCTGTGCAAAACTGACCTTGAAACCTGTGGAGAATCAATTGATAACTTTGCAATCGTGAATCGTCAGTTCTCTCGAATTTTGTTGTCCACTGCGCGAACCAAATCGTCAGAAACCAGAGGTTGGTCAGGAAGTGGTTCAGCATGCACATTAACCCATCCGTCTTTGAACATTCTCACCCATTTTCGAACTATTACTGATAGCATTATAACCGTAAACATCACAAATTTTTCACTGTGAATTTCCACTGCTGTCAAATTTCTCGAATTACAAGACGTATCTCACAGTGAACGCGCGACCCAATTTGCTTAAGCATTATAAACTTCTACAGCTCAGCACAGAGACAGACGATACCGCTCCAACTGGCATTTAAACGCGCGCAAAGCATGTTGGGAATAGACGCGCATGCGCACTGTAGCGAATACGCATCATTCTCACTCTCATTCACAAACGAACCTTATTTAAAAATATTCCTCGTATTAAACAGTATACATTCGTTGAATCAATAAATATTTAAAGATTATTGCGAGACAGATTTTGTAGAACTTTTGTAGACTTTTGTGGAGAAATTAAATTAATTTAAATTTTTCTCAATTAAAGTAACAAATATTCAAGCGATCACTCTCCTGTAATTAATAAGATTCCTAAAATTAATGTAACATCTGTGTCAATGATAAACGCGCCTCAATTAATCATCTCCGTATTTTACAAGTTGAACAGTTCGATCTTTGAATTGGCACATAACATTATTTTAAATTAAATTTACGCTTCTGAATCATTTCAACGCCTCTCCGGGGAGTATGTCAGTTTCGAAACATGTGTGTATAGTCAATTTTCAATGAAGATAATTACTCTCACTGTTTTCAGTGAATCTAGTTGTTTTTAAAAGCAATTCGCGAATTTACGGTACGATGCCAAGAAGTAAACATTTATAAAAGCGACGTCTAAATAAATCCTGACTAAAGCGTCAATTAATCATTCAAATTCACGTTAACATGACGAGTATGGGACATGTATTGAATATTGTGTTCAATTGAAAAATTACATTGGAAGATTCTAAAAATAATCGTTGTACACACATTTGTGGAGCACATTGAATTACTTCATGTAAAATTTCGTTATTTTCAAATGTGTTCGAGTTCTTTTGTTTTTAGAATTACATTGTCTGAAATGTTTGTTATGTTAGACATGCTCTGACGTTTTTTAATTCGCTTCGATTCCCAGATACTTTTAAAGCGACTATTTAACGACAAATAATGTGTCGAATGCGGTAAGAATTGTAATTTTTGCGATGTAATATTGTAATGGAAATTAACATTAAAGGAATTCTGACAGTTGCATGTATGTAGAGAAGTATCCATTATACTCGTATACTTCAGAATAAGCGATACGCTGACTGTTCTTAGTTATGTCTTTTCGCTACCTAAAAACGAACATGTTAACAATTCTTTATACCGGGTGTATTTTTTAACATGAAACTTTCAAATATCTCGAAAAATAAGCAGTTCACGAAAAAATGTCGAGATTTAAAATTTAATAATTCAATGGAGGAAGTAGGTTGCATTACCCGAACCGGGGACCTCCACAATTAATTAATTAAAAGGGTTAAGTCGCGGGATTCGCGGTTTTATTCGCGGATTCGCGGGTTTATTCGCGGATTTTTTCGCGGATTCGCGGATTTTTTCGCGGATTCGCGGATTTTTTCGCTGATTCGCGGACACCCCGCGAATTCCGCGAAATATATCGCGATTCCGCGAATAAAACCGCGGTTCCGCGAAAAAAACCGCGAAAAATACCCGCGAATAAACCCGCGAAAATCCGCGAAAAATCCGCGAATAAAACAGCGAATCCCGCGACTTAACCCTTTTAATTAATTAATTGTGGAGTGTGGAGGTCCCCGGTTCGGGTAATGCAACCTACTGGAGGAAATACATTAGTTCTAAAATTAATCCCTCCCTCTTCCTCCATGAAGGTAAGGCGGGGGTAACTTAGAAATCTTAATTAGGAACCCGTATATTTTATTACAGATTCGAATTCTACTAGAAAGAGTACGTAGGATTTGTTCGAAACATTTTTTAAAAATTTATGATAGATAGCGCTGTAATCGATGAAATAATTTTTTTTTCAATTTCTCGCACTGAGAACCTATGCATACGGTTCTGCAATTCGTTTTCAATAAAAAGATACCCCGAAAAATAACTTATCAAGAAAGTATTATTATCATAACCCAGGAACGGGCGTCCTTCTCCACATACTTGGTCAACGCAATTTCCTTCGCTTATGACTAGAGCAGACCAATTTCCGTGCACGCCATGAGCGCCGGTATGGGAGTGTAATTCGTAATATATTAGAATATGCGATAGAATAGGGACGCAACATGAGCTTGTTACCGATATAAGTATAGAAGTAGAGACATTTATTCTATCAGAAATAATTAAATATACATTTGGTTTTCTGCTATTAAAGTAATATGCATAAACACACGAAAAATAAGAATAGTACATATTATGGCAGCTTTGTATGTACCTATAAATAAAATGGAAAATGTATGAAATCAGTGATTGTGTGCACGACAGAGGACCGTTTTAAGCGTCTTCCAAGGATTGACAAACTGGAGAAACTCGATTGTATATTTTCAACATCAGGTGCGTTTCTAAGGTTATTTCTGAAAAACATGTCCGCCGTGAGGAAAAAATATGTTTATATTCGGAAAACGAGCGTTCTACATCTAGTGATGTTATATTCGCGTAATCAAAATATTTTTTTAAGCAACTTAACGCATCTGTAGACGTGCCCTCACAAATACGTGTTCAGGTGTCAAAATCTGCATTTCCGTCTAAAACACTTTCAAATTTAATTAGAACACTTTCACTTTTTTCGTCTTCTACAGCACACAGTTGTGCGTTAACATCTTTAACGATTTGCAGTGATTCCTCTAACGACAGCGACGAATTTTCTAATTTTGTTATTGCTTCTTCTAGTCCCAAGTAATTCTCACGAATAATTTGTAAATCCATTTTAATCTGGGCATCTTGAAATTTTTTCTGGCTTGTATTGATAGCTGCACTTTCTTTCGGATCGAATGATAAAACCACGTCCTTAATTTTTTCAAAATGTTCATGATAGTAAAACCCCGCCCGTAACCATGTACCCCAACGTGTCAGAATCGGCTGTGGTGGCTCAGGGGTATGGGGACACAATTCGTGAAATTTCCGAATACGTTTTGGAGATTTCAGGAATACTGCCTTTGTACTCGATATTAAAGCATCTACCTCTGGATAACATCTGCGAACCTGTTCTGCAACAAGGTGTAGAGCATGGAGTTTACGAGTAATATGTAACAAGTTAGAATAATATTTTCTAAGAGACCGACCAACACATGGTTGCGGCACCATCGGTCATAAACATTAATACTTGGTCTTTCGAAAGTTTAAATTTTTCCAAAGTATCTAATAGCACCTCTGAATTTTTTTCGGCATTACATTGTTCTAGTCGTCTGGATGCTAATAAAATTGAAGACGTTGGTTTATGTGGTTCCATATTACGCGCCATCACATTAACTACAGATTGTTTTTTGCTCAGTTGTTTCTTTTGCTAGCTTTGATTTTATTTTCAACCTGTTTACGCACCGATGGTAAATTCCTTCGTAACGTTGTCGTGCTCGGTAATGTTTGATTCGCGTATTTATTCCAAAATGAAATAAATGAATCATTACTTAACAAGGTAAACGGCAGTGTACACACAATCGTAGTTACACATAGTTCATGTATAAACTGTTGTCGATTAATTTTGTTATTATTGTGCTTCGAACTGCTTGCGCGTTCTTTACAATGTGTTTTTGACCAGCACATTAGATATGTATTGCACACTAAACATTTAATTTTTGAGCCATCGTATATTAAGTCCGGGAAATCCATAATAACATTATTCACTTCGTCTGACAACGGTCGTTTTCTCGATTAATGTGTCGACGACATTTTATTACGTATGCTTACACTTACATGCAGTCTAAGCAAGTACCAAACACATACTGAACGCTTTTTATTAGTTCTGGATGCAATACAATCATCCTCACATCGGCGCACATGGCGCGCACGGAAATTGGTCTGCTCTACTTATGACTTATCGGAGAGCTTTCAAATAAAAGAAAATTATATTTTTATTTTAATACCATTTCTTATGTTGAAAATATTTTTTATAAAAATGTTTTCGTATGTACAATGTATGTATTTAACGTTTGTGTTATTTCTTCCATTCGTATTTTTTCTAATTAATAAACGTATAAAAGAAAGAAATGAGTTTAAGAAACAACTTATTTTACGCAGTTCGAAGAATATTTCGAAAAGTAAAAGGCCTGTCTCTATTACGCTGTTAATAGTACTTACTACTGAATGGAGTATTTAACTGTACGAGAGAAAATTGAAATGGTTCTGGTGTATGAAAAAGCTGGCAGAAGTCTTGATAATTCTGTGCTTTATTTTACAGAACTATCAAACAATTCACTAGTGATGGAAGTGTTCAGCCGAGAGAAAGGAGCCGTCGTGCAACAGTCACCGCAGAAAATAATGAAGTCGCTCTTTTAGCTGCAGTGGCTGTTAATCAAGAGCACAAGAGAAATAGCTCGCGATTCTGGATTATCCTACACCACTGCTTGAAACATTTTAAAATGTCATAAATATATCATTAAGTGCCTATACATCAAGATCTCCATGGCATTGATTTCCAAAATCAGGTAACTTTTTGTCAATGAACATGTGAACAATTACAACAAAACCCCAATTTTTTTTCGTTACGTGTTGTTCTCCGACGAGGCGTCTTTCACAAACCACGGAACGGTTAATCGACGCAATACACATTACTGGAGTGTTGAAAATTCCCACTGGCTTCGCCAAGTTGAACACCAGCGCCCTTGGACTGCATTCTTTAGTTCAATCTTGCTTTTATTTAATATTCAAATCATATAATAGGTATTTAACTATTAATAATTAATCTTAATATTTGCGTTATATAGTTTAGTAGCAATTTTCAGTTAAGTTAAATATCGTATGCTACACATTTATTTTTGTTTATACGATCGTGGAGATCTCCGACATCTTTTTTTCGCCCATCAGTATTGCTACCTAAACGCGACCTAAATAACAAATTGTCAAATCAAAAGGCTACGAGGTAGCTGGATGTCTGGTCGGGCCACCCTCTCCCGTCCGGACCCTCCTGATGGTGGACGTCCCGCTGTTATACTCTGCCGGCTAGCTCATAAGATTAGGAGAGGTCGCGAGGTTCCGAAGGTCGCTGGATGGTGGATAGACGCCACCGTATAAAATTCCCAGCTGAGTACCCCCCGTATATACGGATGCGGGTGGGACTCAGGTAGCTCCGAAGCAAGAGAGTGTAGGCTAGGGGTATGACTTTTTCAATTTTTTTAACAAAAAAAAATTTGCATGGCCATACATGATGAAAAAAGCCAAAAAAATAATAACTGCGTTTTTAGTTTTTCATTTTGTTGGAAAAAAGTCCCGCACCGTCCATGTAGAAAGTTTACATGTAAATTCTCAAAGACAAGCGTACGTTCTCGCTTACGTTCTCTGATTTGTTTTGTATTTTGTGTTGCTGTGTGACTGCAAAGTACGGTAAATCCCCGAAATCGAATGTAAACAAACTGATGCTGTCTACTATTGGTTTGAGCTCATAGTTTGGTGCGTGCTTTCTACAAGTGTGGTTATATTTATTAAGAAATATTTATATATTCAATCAAAGTAATGAGTTCTCGAAAAAGTGCAAGTGCTGTTTTGAAAAATTCGGCGGTATGGAAAAACAATTTGACTCATTTTGAAAAAAGTACAACTAAAAGACGAGAAATAATTAACATAGATAAAAATTTAAATGAAATGTGCAGAATACAAAAGCAGATGGTGATAATAGGACGGTACAACGCATTGGCAAAAACCGAAAAAAATAGAAAAATAAGGTGTCAGATTATAGCCAAGGAATTGCTTGATTTATGGTCGAAATTAAATTTTCCATGTATACTTGAATCTTCAATAAAAAGAAAAGTAGAAAAGCTTTTAGATCGTTTCTGTAAATATTTAAAGCGACCAAATAGAAACCCAACAATAGTGTTTGGAGAATTATTTGATGTAACAGATCCACAAGGCATTTGGCTAAGCATGGAAGATAAAAAGTTGTACGCAGTTCAAACAAGCACGAAAGGAGATGTTGGATACACAACAGCAAAGGAAATTAATATTCATCCATCAAAAGCTGCTATATTAAAAAGAAAAGTCACGACCGCCTTGGTCTCAGACATAAATGTATCTGACAGAACAATTATGTCCCTAGAAGAAGACACAGAATTATACGCATCATCAGAAGAAGACACAGAATTATACGCATCATCGGAAGAAAACACAGAATTCTATGCATCATCAGACGATGATAAATTTGAACCAAGTGTTAAAAACGTGGCCTGTTCAACTAAGGCGGCAGTGAAAATTGTTCAGACTTCCAACGTGAGCACAAAAAATGCAGCAAAAATATGTAAGGAATTTGTGAAATCGGGTATTGATATTCCAACACCCTCACAATCTGGTATTTATAAGGCCTCAATAAAAGCAGCAGAACGTTTGGAAGAAAAGTATATGGCTACATTAAAAGAAGAAAAATGGTGTATGCATTTTGATGGGAAGAAATATGGTAAAAAAGAAGTTCAGGTAGTGGTGTTGACAAACGAGCTTGAAGAAGTCAGGTTGGCGGTCATGGAGCTTAATAATGGAAAAAGTTTGACAATATTTGAAGGTGCTAATTAAATTAAAAGTTATAAATAACTAGATAGCTTACTATAATATTATATTGCAGGCATCAAAAACATTTTAAACAAATTTCAACTATGGAATTCCATTAAAATGATTATTTGTGATACTACAAATGTCAATACAGGGAAAAAAAATGGAATTGTTCATTTACTGAAGACGTCGTTTCAGGAAAAATCCTTTTCACCTCCGCAATATATTGGTTGTCAACACCATGTGTTAGATTTGATTTTAAAGCATGTCATGAATGAAATGCTTGTTGAAAAATCTACATCACCAAATATTTCGTATGATATTTTTACAGAATTGATAACAAAGTACGAAAATCTTAAACAAAACTTCAAACAAAGCGATATAATATTGGAAATATACAATATCAAGTGGCGTGATGACATGCAGTATTTGTACGAATTGGGACAAGCATTCAAATATTTTGAGAAAAATAACTTGTTTCCATTTATCAAATTCCGTGTATTACCATCACTCAGTAATGCCCGCTGGAATTCCAGAGCCATACTGGCACTTTTAACTTTTATACTCAAACCCGAACACAGGACAGAACTTTTACCAATTTGTAAATTTATATGCAGCGCATGGTACGATATCTGGTTTTCAGACCAACGTTTTCGCCACAATAACTTTGAAAATTTGAAAACATCTGTAAAGCCCTTCAAAAATGCTCATAAATGTTTTCTTAAACACTGGGTGGAGGAAGATTCCGCTATTAGAAATTTAAAACGAACCAATATTTGTGCAGAACGAGCCATTAAAGTAACACAAGAAATCTTTAATTATTGTAAAACTGAACGCACTTTAAACTTAAAATTTATTGCATCTAATGAAAAAATTAAAAAATAAAACTTTTTGCAAGCTATTTTTGTGATTTTTAGTTTGTTTTGAAAATAAAAAACTAAAACAGAACGCTTAAATAAACAGCATATTTTTACATAACAAAAAATGTTAGGCCTTTTCAATTGAGTTGTATTCTTCATCCAGTGTAAAATCCACAATTTTTCATCTTGGTCGGTGCGGGATGTTTTTTTAATAAAATGAAAAACTAAAAACGCAATTATTATATTTTTGCCATTTCTCATCATGTACGGCCATGCACAATATATGTTACAAAAAAGTCATACCCCTAGTGTAGGCCCTCCAGCTACTCGATTCCAAATAGAGTCGAACTGGTCTTTGCTTATCTCACACAAGTAGGGAAAGTAATCAAACACAAATAAACAACAACAACAATCTTTAATAATCAAAAGCAGTTCTTAATATCACATCGCTTATCGCAGGACACATCAATACAAAAGGAGCTGCCAAATAAATCTAAGTTTGCCACCCCTACATTAATTTTACAAAAAAAGGTTCTTTACCAGATTTACAAAAAAAGAAAAGATTTAAATGAAATAATCTAAAATTAGAGATTCAAAACTTATAATAGAAGTTACATGTAATATCAAATCAATCATGAAAACGTAAGTAGCAGCTTTAAGTATTATAGTCAGAATGAAAATGTTTTATAAGAAAACAGGATTAAATACTACATTAAAGACGAGGATTTACCTCACTGAAATTAATTCATTAAGTGACAATTTCAAAACAAAGTGGCTTTAATCAATGTGAAAACTTTCACGCAAAATAATTAGCCACAGGGTATAAATTGAAGTTAATAAGCCTACTTATAAAATTAATGGGTAACGCCCCAACAATGCCCCAGGTGTAATCTAGAGTACTAATAAACAGGAACACCTGTTAAGTTAACACCACCCTGTATACACAGGTGATAAATTGATGAAAGATTAAAGTAAATGTACGTCAATCAATCAAGACATTATAATTTAGAACACAAGTTAGGAATTCTTAACAGCGGTTCTGTACAATAAAGTTTACAGAATAAATATCGGATAACTTGATCTTGACGCAACCCCAAATTAGTTGCGAAAGCTCGACTGAAGGTTCTAAGCCTCGTGTTTTAAAATCAACAAAGCTGCTAGCTGCTGGAGAGGCCAGACAACCAGTAAATTAATTTTTAATAGATTGTGTATGAAAGTAGTCAAGCGTTTAATGCCTTTCGGACAAGATAGGTGGGTGAAGCCCGGTAACTGACTACAGTTAGCGTTTTATACATCAAAAATTCCACAGAGAAGGGTAAAGCTCCTCTCTTGAGTCCACTAAAGTTTAAATAAGCTATCAAACAAATCTCTAAAATAAATTATATAGGATAAGATAATTCGGGCTGATAAAACCCTCTTTAGTTAAGAAAACTATTTCAGCAACACTTAGCTTTAACAAATGGAATGCCTAGATCTCCTAAATGCTCTCTTCGTGATATTCCTCACGGAAGTAATTCGGAAATGTCCAACTCGGAAATGAATCAGCAAGGAACAGCCGTCATCTTGGTGACGCTGTCCAAACGGAACGATTTCTTCGGTCAAGAAGTTCGGTAAATATCAGAAGCTCCGCCGTAAGAGCTGGTAAGGTAAACCAACACGGGATTCCTACCAAAGTTCGCTAAATTTCGTCGACCATCCAAAATTAAGATCCAAAATGGCTGTATGACAACCACGTGGAACTTCTCACGATAAAATCTCAAAGTTTACGGTTATTAGTGCTTGCCACTTGGGAAATAGCTCCAATAACAAATTAATCCTAGGAAAGAAGAAGATTCGAAATAAGTAAAGATACAACAGATAAAGATAATTCTTACAGCAGATATAGCTTCTTCACACAAGTGAATACACAAGTAAGCGCTTCGATGACTTAAGGAAAAGTGTCCGGCGGCACAAAGGAGATGAATCGTTACATTATCGATCTACGTCATCAGTATGATCGGTGAACGGCAATTTTGAAAAGAAGGGAAATTAATTTACAATAAAACACAAAACAGATGCAGGAGTGAACAGCAAAGCCCAAAGGCGTCAGAGGGTTAATTAAATCTCCTTAATTAAAGATTTAAGGCTCATAAAATTGACCGAACGATAAACTAGGATACTGCAAAAGTTAGTGTAAAACGAATGTTGAGAGATGGCGCTCCGAGCGAGAGAAATTAAATAACGTAAATCTAATTGAATTAAATGAGTTAAAAGACGAATAGGCCCTAAATTAGATGCATGAATTTCTAAAAGAATTTCTACAATAAAGTAATCAATTAAAGGAACAAAATCTGAATACCACAGAATTTTCTGCAATCGAGACTATGCATCAAAAATAACAGATGGCGGACACCTTGACGTGAATGCAACATCATTCGGAAATATAGGGTCGGCCAAAGTATTAGAACATGAATAAAATTTGAAGGATATAACGTTTGGATTAACATAAATTGAACGGTAATTAACAAAATAATAAAATCAAATAGAATCAAACGTATAATATGTTGAAAAATGGGAGGACTAAATTGACTTGACGAGGTTAATAACGAAATAAATGGATTAAAAATTCCAGCATGATCTCAAAATGATTTCTCGCACGTAACAGTATGCAAGTCATAATGTAACACCTGTCGAATATATACAGGTCATTTCATATTTTTTTCTACGTGTTGTATATTTGTTAATATTATTGAAATATATACAGGTTCTTTGATATTTTTATCTAGTGATTATTTGTTAATATTAATCGAGTAAATATACAGGACTGCTCATATTATATGTATTGAATCCTTGTTAATAGCTTTTGAGGGGAAAGCATTTTCAATAAATATTGTTATAATATTACCTGTTGGTGCGAGTATTAATTTGTAGTTGTAGCTTCCCTGTGTTTTTTTAATACTACGCCATGTGGATACGTAATAGCTTCTACGTTAACCGTGTGACGTATGATCTCTGATTACAATTCAACAATAATTTATGGTGGCGGCCTTTCTACCCATTTTTATAGTCAGTTATACAACAACGTTTCGTAAGGAACCCCGCTCTCTTCACTGAGACCTTAGCCTGGATACTGGCTAGTTGGAACGTTTTTTATTATCAACCCTACCACATAGATAAGTCCTTGGAAATCTATTTTAAACGGAGGTTGTTACTTAGAAAAATGATGTATATATAGACTGATCCAAATTCAGTGTTCACCATTGCTAACTTCGTTGTTGTGGAATCTACGTAGTCGGTTAAACATTCAGTATAATATTATACCACGCGATTCAAAATCAATTGCTTAACAAAAGTGTTCATGTGACTTTTCCGCAAAAGTTAAAAATAACCGAGGCAATTTAAAAACAAAGTGTCTATGCTTTAAGCTAAATATCTAAGAAGCCATGGAGATTAACAAAATAAAATACTTAAGTATAGCAAGCGCCAATTAAATTGGCGCGAGGAGGGGGTGGGCAGAAGTAGTTTTTAAAAATGTCCACCCCCACTACTCAAGTAATTGTCAGAATACATTTGTCATTGACATTTGATGTAAAATCAAATACAAATCTCCCCACTACTTCTAATCCTGCGCGAACTTACCCCTCCTCGCGCCAACTTAATTGGCGTTTGCTATACCCTATTAATGGAGTTTCTTATACAAGTGACAGTGTGATAGAGTTTCTCAAAATACTTTCGATTGTGTGTGAGAAAATAATAAACTGTGCGCTTGATAGCAACAATTTATTATTAATTGTTTTGAAAATGCGTTTCTCACATATTGAAAAATGTGACATGATGGAAACATATTTGATGTGTCAAAAAAAAATATGTGAAAGAGCGGTTCAACGATACAGTGAATTATTTCCTGGGCGACAAATGCCATTTAGAATTTTTAGACAACGTGAATTTAGCGACTCAGCCAAATGTTTATTTCCAACAGGATGGGGCAAGTTTCCTTAATTTTCGAGCCGTTCCAACACTTCTGCAGACACTGTTTGGAGATAGGTATATAGTCACACATGGCCCAGTTCGTTTCTCCCTTGTTCACCTGACATAACACCTCTAGATTTTTATTTTTGGAGATATGTAAAACACAAGAGAAATAAAGCGATATGCAACATCGAAAATGAACTTCAAGACGCTATCCGCAATGTTATTAATTCTATTGATGTGAAAGTTGTTTTTAATGCAAAACGAAGTGTTTTAAAAAAGCCCAAAAATGTATTGAAGCAGGAAGCGATGTTTTTGAAAATTCGATTTAGAATCTTAGATCTTATATTTTACATTAATAATGTTCAAACAATTTGGTTATGCCTAATCTAAGCTTAACTGGTATGGTCTTTACTTGATGAAAATCCATTCAATTTTAATCTAAGTTTCTTATACAGTATGCTTATGTACATGTGATTTTAATACTGCCTTACTAGATGCTGAGTGTCATTGTAGACAGAAAAAATAACAAGTTCCTCTTAAATTTAGTACATAATATAAATTACTTATAGAATACAGTGTCTATCTGTAAAAATTTTGGCTTCATTATCTATTTATATAAATATTTGAAAAAGCATGTCGCCTTGAATATTAGTTTAAGACGTTTCTAAATATAGAACTGTAATTTTACTGATAAGATAATTGCTGAATGAACAGACAGCGTTGTGAAATTTAAAAGAATATTCCTTATATAATATTTTTAATTTAAGCAAAGGCTTTACATGAATTAAGAAAGATTTTCAATAAAAATAATCTAGCAAAAGAAATAACGAGTTAAAAGATGCGTGGGCAAGCAATATTTGCATTTTTTAACATACAGGGTTAGTTAAAAGTATGGAGACGGCGATTTATTGTCGTTAATATTCATTTTAAGGATTTATGTTCAATATAAAAGTTTGTTAGGATATTTTGATCTACATTTGAGAATATTTGAATTTTTTTTTTCTTCAATTGTTTTTTAGTTACGCCTGTCCGCGCATTTTTTTTTTTAAATGGGAACTAGTAAATTTTACTCTACCATTCGATAGAGATTTTTTTTCTCTTTACAAAATTTTTTTCGTTTTTTTAAAATTCATTTTAATAACTTTTTTATACGAAAAAGCCGGTTCATGTGTTTAACAGATGTTCGGTACATCGCAGATAGGCAGAAGCGTAGCGATAAACAAACTTGAGCGACATAATTTTATCAGTGGTTATTGTGTACGTCAAATCTTTGACAGAAATTATTCATTTGTGCAATTTGTTGCTGTTAATATTAACAATGGCGAGTTTAAGTGAACATGAACGAATTGAAATACTTATGATGTTGGGTTATGGAGATAGACGCAGAAGTTTACAAGACGTTAGTAATTTATTTAATGATACGCATCCAAATAGAAATCTAATTTCTAAATCGGTTGTTGGAAAAATTTTAAGACGCTTTGAACAAACGGGTAGCGTTAAAGATTTGCCAAGGAGTGGTAGAACCTAGACCTAGAACAGCAAAAAGCGATAATATCAAACTGGATATTTTATTGGCTGTATCTGAATATCCCCATTTATCAACCAATCAATTAGCGGCCAAATTCAATATTTCACAGTCATCGATCGTGTCATTTTTAAAAAGTGAAAAGTATAAACCATATAAGGTACACCTTATACACGAGTTATCGGAAGATGATTTTGATAGGAGATTACAATTTTCTGAAGAAATGTTAAATATTTGAAATAATAATGAAAATTTTGTCAACAATATTCTTTTCTCAGACGGAGCTACTTTTTGCCTTACCGGTGAAGTAAACAGACATAACTGCAGATACTGGTCATCGGAAAATCCCTCTTGGTTTTTGGAGCACCATACGCTGTACCCCCAAAAGGTTAATGTTTGGGTTGGCATTCTAGGCGGTCATATTATTAGTCCCTTTTCATCAATGGCAATTTAACTTCAGCTCTGTATTTGCAGTTATTGCAAAATGAAACAATACCTGCTAGTGCTACGCTATATCCTCATGAAAACAATGAACACCTGCCCAATGACAGTATCTGGTTCCAGAAAGATAGCGCCCCACCACATTATGGTGTAAATGTTCGTCAATATCTGGACAACGTTTTTCCCCACAGATTGATTGGAAGACGAGGAACCATTGAATGGCCAGCCCGTTCGCCAGATTTAAGTCCTTTAGATTTTTTTTCTTTGGGGATACGTAAAAAACAAAGTTTACAAAGATAAGCCCGATAACGTCGAAGATTTACAAATCCGAATTACCAGAACGATACAAGAAATTCCCCGAGATTTTTTACAGAACTCTGTTCGGGGTTTTGTAAATCGATTGGGTCATTGTCAAATTACTAATGGACGACAATTTGAACACTTACTTTAATTTACTTTGTTGTTATTAATTTGTTTAATTTTTCTTGTAAAAAAGTTATTAAAATGAATTTAAAAAAAACAAAAATATAAACCTCTATCGAATGGAAGAGCAAAATTTACCAGTTCCCATTTAAAAAAAATGCGCGAACAGGCGTATCTAAACAAACAATTGAAGAAAAAAAAACAAATAATCACAAATGTAGATCAAAATATCTTAACAAACTTTTATATTGAACATAATTCCCTAAAATGAATATTAACGACAATAAATCGCCGTCTCCATACTTTTAACTAACCCTGTATATAAATACACTAAAATAACTTGATATTCATATTGAATCGCGAACTTTTATTAGATTTGATATAATGCTGTGCAGCATTTAATTTCTATTTTGGACGGTAATAATTTTAATTTTAATGTCTCCGCACCTGTGCTAAAATGCTCTTTCGTAGGTTTTATAAAATATTTTTATTAGATAGTTCAATAAACAAGAAATTTTATTTACAAAGTATATATGTTAATTAATTCGCCCATAACTAGCGATAAATTAATGTTGGCGTTGGACGTTGAATATATTTATAAATTTTAAGTATTGTTTGCGCATGCATGTTTGTATAAACTATGACGATTTAACGCAAGCTGGGACTCACTTATCAGTGTTTGTTTGTGAAAAAATGTTATTTTCGAGTAGGCCACGCTTTTACAAGAGGTTATTCAAATTTTCAGTATCCTCTGATGTTTGACAGATACAGTTGCTTAACTAAGACGCGTTTAGTGAAAGTTGTAAAACGGATAAAATCACTATTCGTGGTGTAAATTAGTATTTGAATTGCATTATTCAGAAAGGGCGCAAGTCAAAATAACATAATTTGAGAAAACTAGAAAAAACCTTTTTTTTTGAACTTGCTACCTTTATTGCAATAAATCTCTTAATAGTGTTACGATGTATCTGTAACTGTTATTTGATCAAGTTATTTTATAACAAACGTCTTTCAAAAAATTTTTTTTGGGCTTATAAAAAAAGTGACATGCGCCCTTTCTCCAAAATGAGAAATAAAAACCTGGTAAACTGAACGAATTTTTATTACTTTCGTAAGCAAAACATACAAAATAACTTAAAAATAGTGGGCTAAAGTGTAGTAACCTGAAAACAATGAACTAAACTTTATTATACTTCAATATTTTCATTATTGTTACAACATGTACTTGGCCATAATAGTATTAAATCGTAAAATGGTTTGTACTCCTCTGGTACAAATGCAGCACACTTTTTGATGTGTTCCATCTTATGGTGCTTTATTGGAACTTTTTGTAGAGGGTATGCTGGAGTTGTGGGTAAATTTGCAATTACAACCCTTCCAGGTTGCTTTAACTGAAAAGTATGTTTCATGAAACTGTCGATATACTGATAAACTTCCACTCGACCAGGATATTGAGAATCATACAAGAAACTTGAGAAAGTGCTGATATTAAAATGAATTTGATTTTGTCGCGGAATGTCTTTAGACTGAGTTTCTTGTGATGTACAGTCTTTTTTTTACAGTTCTGGCCACCAGTTTCTAAAATTGATTATATCTGTTGTATCAACTTCTTTCACCGTAAATTTTTTTGAATTACTACTGGTAATAATGAGTTCCGTTATTTGGTGGATCGTATAGATTCTATCATGCTTTCGTAAGTTTCTTTTTATTATGGCGAAGTCTCTATCACAAGGAAGAAACGAATGACCTCTTACGGGAAAATAATGTATAATTTTAGAAAATCGTCTACTATCAGTTAAAAAAAGAAGCGTGATACTTTTGACAGACTACATATCTCGCAAAGGGTCACACTATCAAAACTATTAGGCTACCTTTCTAGGCAAAGTGAAAGTTGCCGAGAGAGAGAGGGAGAGAGAGAGAGAGAGGGAGGGGGGGAGAGAGGGAGAGAGAGAGAGAGGGAGAGAGAGAGAGGGAGGGAGAGAGAGGGAGGGAGAGAGAGGGAGAG
Source organism: Melolontha melolontha (assembly GCA_935421215.2). NCBI lineage: Eukaryota > Metazoa > Arthropoda > Insecta > Coleoptera > Scarabaeidae > Melolontha > Melolontha melolontha. Next base: position 156,394,595 of record OW285239.1, read on the forward strand.
AGAGGGAGAGAGAGGGAGAGAGAGAGAGGGGGAGAGAGAGAGAGGGAGAGAGAGAGAGAGAGAGAGAGAGAGAGAGAGAGAGAGAGAGAGAGAGAGAGAGAGAGAGAGAGAGAGAGAGAGAGAGAGAGAGAGAGAGAGAGAGAGAGAGAGAGAGAGAGAGAGAGAACAAATTGAATTTACCATATATATATATATCAATTGATAAATTATTGGAGTATTTCGGCGTTTATATGAAATATTTACAAATATAAAATTAGTATGTAATTGCAGAGTAAGTGGGGATGTAAACATTGCTGTCTACAAATTACAAAGCAAATCATACGAAATTTTTAATTGATAAATATTGTCTACGTTGGGACTTGAACCCATGTCTACAGTTTGCCCGACTGTTGCTTTTACCACTTAAGCTACGATAGACCTTGGTTCAAGCTATTTAGAAATGCATTATAAAGTAACAGTGTTAATGAATCAGATGTCAGTTATTGAATGTAGATGTCAAGTTGAAATCAGAAGTCAGTTTTGAAAGCTGATGTCAGTTTTGATAGCACATGTCAGTTATTGAAAGCAAATGTCAGTTATTAAAAGCAGATGTCTGTTTTGAAAGCAGATGTCTGTTATGAAAGCAAATGTCAGTTTTGAAAGCAGATGCCTGTTTTGAAAGTAGATGTCACTGAAAGCAGATGTCAGTTTTGAAGGTTTGAAATTGCTAATTATTACTTCATAGCTATATGAGTGTTTAGATAATTTCTTAATTGATATATTTAATAAACGACTAAGAAATTAATAAAACTAAAGACTTGACGCCTTTGCCCTTCCGCTCCAACGTTGTGTATTGCATTCCTTGCAATGGATGCAGTCAGGTGTACATAGGTCATACCTCCACTTGGCTAAAAACTAGACTCGCCACGCATAAGAGTGACATTCGGACTGGTAAGAGCAGATGCGCCTTGTCTTCACATATCATTAACAATGATCACCTTAACAACTTAACAAACTTAACAAACAACTTAAAGTGTAGAGAGTTTTTGGAAATGGTAGAGATCAATAACAACGCTAATTCGATGAATTTCAGATCTGATACGAACAACCTAAGTGCAATATATGCTTACTTGCTAACCATCTCAAGAAACATAAATTCTAAACAACAAACCACACAAAATAACTTATCAATTACCATTTAGCACATTGGTCCTTCTCAGTTTTTGCTCATTTATTAATTATATAACACGTTTTTTCTTTTCTAATGTAAAATTCTGTGAGACGACACATTCTAAAGAATAGCCACCTTGACTTTCGCACACCAGTGTATAAAATTTGTGACCTTGATTATGAATAGTAACTTTTCCAATTCGATGTTACACACCTGGAATCCAAATAAAACTTTACCGGATCTTTTACACTATCATCCTCTAACCTTATATGTATTAACTTTGTGACAAGAACATGTGTTTGTGCGATTACTTCTTTTGTTCGTCAATATTGCACATGTGCCTTTCTTTTAGATGTGTTTATCCTGCTTTTAAAATGTAATTTCGAAATAACTATGTGTACGTCCGTTGATATTAGTTGTATTAATTTAGAATATTACAAACATATGAGTAATTTCTCTAAAAAAAAACAAGTTCACATTTGTAAGTATTAACGACTTTCTTTTGTTAATAAGTACTTAATTTATGTCCATCTACTCTTAAAGTGATCCCCTGAGGAAGCATACGAATTCGATGCGAAATATTGAGATAAAAAAATAAAAAAACTGACTTAAGTAATAGAGTTTAATTTTGCTGGATTCCCCCAAAAAACGATTATCCTTTCCATATATATATCAAGTTTATTAGAAGAATTTAATTTTTTCGAAAAGGTTTGACATTTGTTTAAAATTACCACCCAACCAACTCCTCATATATTAGAAAATTTAATTGTTATAATGATTATGAAAATAAATAGAAGTCGAAATGAATTATTTCTTTTCAAGAAAATATGTGTATCTAATTTATTAATTCGTAAATCATGCATAATGTAGCTGAAAATACAAATAGTCAGTTAAAAGCCTAGGTACAATAAAAGGTAAATATACATACCACACATACATACATGTATACATCGCCTTATACAAACTTTGACATTTAATAAAGTAATATCATTTTATACGTACTTACGGTAAATATTTGCATGATATAATGCGCACATCCACAAGACCTCACTAATCCTATCATATTACAATAATCTCTAATATTAGCGATAATTTTAATACACTAAAGGATAACGCGTATTTCATGAACTACGTTCCCTATCAGATAAATGGGCACGACATTATATATGCATAGTTTTCAATTATTAATCGTTTTCGGATATATGTTAGAAATATTTTTTAGTCACGGCTAGGCTATATATGATGAGTTGACAGGAGAGTGACTGACTGCTCTATGAAATAATTATTTTAGAGTAAAAAATATATTTTATTTTTCAACACAATTCACTTCCAAAAGTAACTTTCGAACTCTTGGCATAATAGGCTGTTTGGCGGCTATCACCTACTCATTTGTTCTAAATTTGTTTCCACCAAATTATTTTTTTACGTCCGGGAACAAGAAAAAATAATTATAAGCCAGGTCTGGTGAATATGGTGGATGAAGTAGCAATTCGTATCATAATTTGACAAATTTAGCGGTTGCTCTAGCGGATGTATAACGAGAGCGTTATCTTGACGGAACAACACCTTTTTATAAAGAAGTGCAGTCGCTTTTTATTCAGTTCAATATCGAAGCTTATTAGTACACCAGCATAGTATTGGCCAATTATTGTACTTCCCGTCGGTAAACAGTCAATACGCTCATTTAATGCGCGCCATCTCCACCATTTTTAAAGGGACTGGTTGAAAATAAAACGAGATATCATGTAGAAAAAAGAATTTCAAATTACAAAATAAAGAATAAAGTAGCATACAGAAGGAAAATTTATACGATGATTGAAATGGAAATAATGTACGAAAACGAAGAAAAATTTGAATTAAATACAGAAAGTGGGAGACGAAATATTGGCCAGTTGTTGTACTTTCCTTCAGTAAATAGTCAATATGCCCATTTAATGCGCGTCATCACCGCCATTTTTAAAGAGACTGGATGGAAACAAAACCCATTTACATTATAAATTACCATAAGAGACTAGAAAAAGATAAATTGCACTTAATATAACAGTAATTAGTACAGCTGAAGGTACGTATACAACCTATACTATTTCTGATTTACATAAATGACCTCCAATCTAGCGTAAATGCCGATAAAGTCAATCTGTTTGTGGATGACACGACGATCTTGATAGCATCCAAGAACAGAGACAGATTATTACAAAAGAGTGATGCCACCCTCAGAGAAGCTGAGGAATGGTTCGTTTTGTTTCATCAGCTTAATGGCAATCACTTAATTTGCCGCAGAATTTTTAAAGAAATTTTAAGCAGAATTAGGATATGAATTACAGCTTTAAAAAATTGAAAAGTCGCGTAAAATCATTCTGGTGAACTTCTTGAAGCATACAAGAAGCGTTGAATTCAAATTACACGTAGACACATGCGATGTTATAAAATATTCGAACTTAATGCCAAACTGAAAAACAAAATGTCAATTGATATTCGAATATTGTTTAGAATTCCTATAATGTAACATGCTGTGAAAGTTTTGGATCAAGTCCAACAATGAAGTTTCTGCTGTTTATATGAAAACAACGAGCAAGTGAAACTGAATAAACGGGAATAAATAAACGAACGATATGTCTGAAATGTCAACATATTGCTTTTGGCAAATACAATTTTCTATCAAATAATATTTTTGTTGAAACAGAAAGTTACATGATAAGTATTTAAATAAGTGTTCACACCCACGATATATACATATATACAGGCTGATTCATTTTCGGCCCTCACCATGGGGATCTCGCTTATAATTGGAGATAGAGTATAGGTTTAAATTTGGCAAAGTTGTTACATTTTGTGTTTGTTATAAATCCATAAAGAAAATAGACCTGTGACGAATGACCTTCGTTATTTAAAAAAAAACGCGAAAACCCCATTTTCTTCTTTTACCTGTAGCACCGACATTTGGCCTTGTAGAGAAAATACAAAAACACATCCTTGTGGCCATTTCTAAACCTCTATCCAGTGGTGTACTCTAAATTTTTATACGACGTTTAGTTTCTTTCTGGCCATCATCAACTATCTAATTTCTTATAGGCGCCATATTGGATTTAGACATCTTCAGAAAGAGTTTTTTTTTCTGATTTCAACAATGTACCACATATTGACTAAAGTTTTTGACATTAGGTTTTATTTGAAAGAATAAATTATAAGATTAAATAAGGTAGCCATGGAATTTCAATCTGTCAAACATTTCATTTATTGTTCATTAATAATACAAAAATTTCATACACTAACGAAGAGAAACGAGATATGATAAGTATTTATTATTCTTCGAACCGAAATTCAACAGTAGCGAGTACAAGATATCTACAATTATATCCAGAACGACAACAGCCTCATCGTACCATTTTTCTAGATCTCGACAGAAATTTGGTCGAGAATGGATAGTTTACTAAGCCGCGTAATGGTTAAGACAACAGGAATTTAAATTAAAATCGACAAGATATTTTATAAATGGTAAATTAAAAGCGTGTTTTCAAATTTTATGTTAATCTTGTATTTTTATAGATAAATAATAATCCATCAATTTCTACACGCGAAGTAGCGTCAGAATTAAATTTGTGCCAGTCCAGAGTTTGGAGAACTTTACATAAAAGTAGGTTTAAACCATACAGGATCCATGTTAGTCACTCTTTACTGCCTGGAGATAATTTGAGAAGGCTAGAATATTGTAATTGGTTAAAGGATAGAAAATGACGAAAATTTTTTAAGCAAAATCATCTGGTCAGATGAAACAAAATTTCCAAATTCTGGAATGTTCAACAGAAATACGGAGCACTATTGGGCAGTACAAAATCCCCGACAAAACAGGGCTAGAAGACCACAACATCGTTTTGGAATAAACGTTTGGATGGGTATTTTGGCAAATCGTCTCTTAGGACCAGTTATGTATGAAGAACATTTAAATGGAGAAAGATATTTAAACATTTTACGTACATACGTATCTGACTATCTTGACAACAATATCCCATTAAATCAATTACAATATTTATGGTGGCAACAAGATGGCGCACCAGCACACAATGCAGCTCTTGTTAGAAATTTCTTAAATCAAGAGTTTGCAAACCGTTGGATTGGAAATAGGGGAGTTGTTGAATGGCCTGCGAGATCACCTGATTTAAGTCCGCTAGATTTTTTTTATGGGGATATGTTAAAAATAATATTTATAAAGTAGATGCGCCACAAAACATTGAAGAATTACGAGACAGACTTCAGAATGCCTTCGATGCAGTTCCTAGAAGAACTATACAAAGGGCAGTACAAAATTCCAGAAGGCGTGCCCAATTGTGCATTACCGAAGATGGCCAGATAATTGAACATTTACTGTAATTGTTTATTGTTTACTTTTCTATGTATTTTTATTAATGTTTTTGTTATCTTGTACTCGCTACTGTTGAATTTCGTTTCGAAGAATAAAAAATACTTATCATATCTCGTTTCTCTTCGTTAGTGTATGACATTTTTGTATTATTAATGAACAATAAATGGAATGTTTGACAGATTGAAATTCCATGGCTACCTTATTTAATCTTATAATTTATTCTTTCAAATAAAACCTAATGTCAAAAACTATAGTCAGCATGTGGTACATGGTTAAAATCAGAAAAAAAACTCTTTCTGAAGATGTCTAAATCCAATATGGCGCCTATAAGAAATTAGATAGTTGATGATGGCCAGAAAGAAACGAAACGTCGTATAAAAATTTAGAGTACACCACTGGATAGAGGTTTAGAAATGGCCACAAGGATGTGTTTTTATTTTTTCTCTACACGGCCAAATGTTGGTGCTACTGGTAAAAGAAGAAAATAGGGTTTTCGCGTGTTTTTTTTAAATAACGAAGGTCATTTGTCACAGGTCTATTTTCTACGGATTTATAACAAACAAAAAATTTAACAACTTTGCCAAATTTAAACCTATACTCTATCTCCAATAATAAGAGAGATCCCCATGGTGAGGGCCGAAAATGAATCAGCCTGTATATGTAAACGAGGGACAGTCGGAAAGTTTCGGGAAAAGCTATGAAGAAAATCTATAATGTAAATAAATGACTTTATTGTTTTTCGAAATATTCCGAAACCAATCATGGAGACATTTACGGCATTCTGAAATTGCGTGTGACTTGAATGCAGTAATGGCCGCTTCTGGACAGGAAAGACGATGGCCTCGCATTTTTATTTTTTTGATCGTTGGAAACGTAAAAAAATCTCTCAGGGCCAAGTCAGGACCAAGTCAGGGCCAAGTCAGGACCAAGTAAGGAATATGGGCTAGATGAGTCATTAATTCGATGCCTTTACTTCGCAAATAATAGACTATTCCATAAGCGTATGGTGAGTAGTATTACTAGGGATGCCTTTTATAAATATTTCGGGAATAGAGAACAGTAATTAAAATATGAATCATGGTACATATTATTGTTTTCCAAAATGGTCTCTATTAAGATCAGTACACTTTTGAATGAGCTTGAACCAATTTTCAAAGTACTTTTTCCACTCCGATTGTGGTAACTTCAAAAGATGCATTTCGAAAGTAAAATAAATTAAGTCTTTCGACGCCTGAAGAAGCGGTTGATCTTCCTCAGGCGTCGAGAGACTTAATTTATTTTTAATTTGCTGAAATAGAAAGAAGTCATTTGGGTGCCAAATCGGGGCTGTACGGCGAATAACCCATCAACTCCGCTTTTTCAATTGTCAAAAGCTCTCTTGTTCAAGCCTATGTGTGAGCTCGCATTGGAGAATGGTCTGCCTTCGGCGGTTGGTTTCTCTTATTTTTTCGAATACGTATGGCAAGCAACATTCAGAATTGGCCGTCCGACGTTGCACTAATGGTACAGTTGTCACGTCTCCTGTTTTTCCGAAGGAACAAGCGACTATTTGCTTCGAAGTAATTCGTGCGCGAAAACTATTGTTGGATTTGGTACATCTTGAAAGACTTGTACATGACCTGATTTTGAGACAAACGTTGCGACCATCTTTTTCGAGATATTTTGCGAACAGATAACTTTTGTCGGAGTCTCTTCATCTTGAAACATCCAAACAGCGGACTAACGTTTATTTTCGGGTTCGTGGGAATAAATCCATGATTTATCGCCACTCACAATGCTACAGACGCTTTTTGAGTTTCCGTTATTGAACCGGCTCAAAGATTTTCGCGACCAATTAGGGTGGGCCGACTTTTGCTCTTCGGTTAAAAGATGCGGAATCCAACGGAAAAATAACTTTCTCTTATCCAGTTCATCATGTAGGGTCGTTTAGAATGAGATCTTTGAAATTCCCATGGATATCTACATTTTGCAATATTTCACATGTCTATATTCCTTAATCAGGCGACGCACAGCATCGATGTTTTTCTAGGTGACTGTTAGTCTTGGCGGACCTGTCCTGGAATCGTCGTTGATACTGATGCGTTCACGTTGGAATTCACAGTACTAACGTGAAATTGTCGATTGATATGGTGCTTCATCTTCAAAAATACAAGCCAACTCAGCAACACATGGTTGTTGAGTTAATCCTCTCCGAAAGTTGTAAAATTATTGCGCGAAAATTTTCTCGAATCAATTACATTTTTCGGCCAACTTATAAACTTTAAAAATCTTAATGAAATTTTAGATTTCGGCTAACGAAAGGTTGAAATTATTTGTGACACTTGATTTATTATTACTAGCGTCCTCTATGAGACTATATGCAACACTAAAAACACATGCCTTGTATAGCAACAGTGTTTAATTTTGTGTTTTAGAATTTTTCAAAGCTAACTAACTACAACGTGTTTCAAAAAGAATTACATCTAGTTGTTCATGAATTTTTTCTATAAATTATGATATTCTGCATTCTTGAAATGTAGATATAGACTAAATGGGATGAAGGCTATTTACCCGTCATTGTCAAAATTTATCATCGAGAGATATAGTGATGAAATTAATAACAAGTACAATTAGATTATTCATTTATTTGATAAGTAAATAACTAATATGTAGAAATTTTAATTATTAAAATTTATAACAAGTGTTCAAAATGGTCACCATTCTGTTGAATGCATAATGCAATACGGTGTTTTATATTTTCAAAAATATTCTGCAATATATTTGGTGTTATTTCGTTATATTTAATTGTAATTGTATTCATCAAGTCATTTAAGTTATTCATTCTTCTTTTATACAAGGTGTACGGTATCGTTATGTTCAAATTTTAGGAGTGTAAAGTAGACTTCATTTCAAGTAACAAAAACGGAAAATTTGTATATCCATTTTTATTTGTTTTAAAGTTACAGATCTATGAATGTGATTGTCAGATCATGAAAAAAAATGTAATCCTAAAGTCAATACAAACTGATTTTATTTAAAAATTCAATAACAGGCCTGTGATTGCTAACGTCGCATAATAAAATGTTATCCTAAAATAAATAAACACGTGTCGTAGTGCATACAGTAATTTCTTGGAGATCTACAAAAAAGAGTACTGGAAATTGATTTATTTCGTAAGTACTGAACCATGAATATCATACAATAAACAAATGTTAAGATGACTGTTAATGTTGCATTTTTTAATCAAGGATTACATTACGTTTCAGTTCATACAACAGCTTACTAGTGAGTGGACACGTTTTCTTTATTCAAAATGCCTTACCGATTTACTTCTCAAGAGTATGCGGACATGCATTTTGTGTATGGCTACTGTAACGGCAGTGCACGTCAAGCAGTTATTGAATACCGACATCGGTTTCCCGATAGGCGCATTCCTCATTACAGAACGTTTCTGGAGGTACACAGACAATTTCGGGAATGCGGACTGTGTGATTATCTTTTCGGCCCAGGAGTAAATTTGCCAGCAGACTTAGAGGAAGAAGCAGTACCTATTGTTACAAGGGATCCAACTCTCAGTGTACGTCGAATCGCTAGACAACTAGGAGTGTCACGAACGACAGTTTGGCGAATTTTAAAACATAAGGGCTTATATCCATATCACTATCGCAGGGAACACGGTTTGCTTGAGGCTGACCACTATGCTCGTCTAGTTTATTCTACCTGGATATGAAGCCAGTCACGGCTTTATTTTAATTTCTGCAAAACAGTCCTCTGGATACATGAATCTACGTTCACGAGAAGTGGTGTTACAAATCTGAGAAACTTGCACAGGTGATCATCAGAAAATCCCAAAGCTATACGCCCATCTAAATTTCAACATGAATTTTCTATTAACGTTTGGGTGGCCGTAATCGATGACTTGTTGATTGGTCCTGTCGTTCTTCCTGGGAGGTTAAATGCGAACAATTATGTACCTTCAATTTCTTATTGACAAACTGCCAGGTCTCACTGAATGTTCGACGAGGCATGTGGTTTCACATGGATGGGGCGCCACCACATTTCGGAATTGCTGTTCGAAATTGGGTTAACGTCAATTATTCAAGATGGATTGGTCGAGGTGGTCCTGTTGCATGGGCACCAAGATCACCTGATCTTAATCCCCTTGAATTTTCCTGTCCTATTGTATGGCCACCCAGATCACCTAATCTTAATCCCCTTGACTTTTATTTATGGAGGTACATGAGAAATTTAGTCTACGCGCAAGTTTCGAAGACAAGATAAGAGTTGTTGGATCGTATTCACCTGGCTGCCGAGAAAATCCGACAAAACAAGTATGAAATTTGGAAAAGTACTTCTTCTGTTGGCTTACGGGCACAAGCCTGCATTCAACAAGGAGGTGGACATTTCGAAAATATTATTAATTGAACTTTTTTAAATAAAATCAGTTTTTATTGCAGTAGCCCCATCTTACTGGAAGTAATCCCTATTAAATACTTCTCGTTCCACTTAAGTTAAAAATTGTGTTAATAACTGTTTTCAGTATCGTTGGCTATTAATGTTATTGTGAAATAATATTGGTCTTATTTTTCTACGACGAGATACAGCTAACCATACTCCAACTTTAACAGGATGTAAAGGAACTTCGATGTGATTGTTTGGATTGTTTATAGACTATGTTCTGTAATTTCGTTTATTTACAAAACCTACTTAAATGAAACCATGCTTCATCAGTAAAAAAAACTTAGATCAAGAATTTCGTCATTATTTACATTTTCTTGAAAAAAAGTTGCAATAATTAAGCCTACTAGCGTGATCTCTAGGTAAGATCTGTTGAACAATCGATACTTTGTATGGATACATATTGCAGTGGATTTTTCCCCGCAAACATTTTGAAAAACATTATTTTATGATTGAACAATTATTTTTTGATGCCAGTGTATAATTTGTGAAATTATTTTATGAATACTGATTTTATTTAATTTTTATATTTGACTAGTGTTGTTAGTCCGCCGATTGGCCATGCTGTTTCCTTCAGACACGTCTTGTTACCCGAGTAAGAGAGTTACATATTAGAAGATAAAACTCTTTATGTTTTATTTCAAGTAATTTCGGTTTTTGTTTTTGTATTAATAGTGCTTTGTGATTGCTGAAGTCATTACCGAATTTATACGAGTTTGTATATCTCGTAATTTTGATTTTTATCTCTTACTTAACGTGTCTCGAGTATTATAAAACAAAATAAAAACTACGTAAGTTTTATTTTATATTATTATAATTTGAATGCATTTAATATTGTATTTTCAATTGTGAAATTTTGATATATATATATATATATATATATATTAATCGTAGTTAATATATAAATAACAAAGAAAGTTTTTAAAGTTTCTTGTAAAAAATTTTTATAACGTTAAAATTTTGCACGTTGGAGTTCAAGAGCAGAGTTTTTATTGCGTGTGTCTGCGCATGTGTTAGAGATTTGATTCGGGTCTGTCAGTTCTGGTTGTTTACCTTTTTGAAGTTGTTTATCTGGGGTGAAATTTAAAAGTTTCTTTGAAATTTATTAATTTTAATTTAGTTCGCGATTCATTAGAGGACGTTTGAATTCGCTTTGCGGTCAATACCAGCAAATTATTTTACCTCTTTGTGTATATTTGTATATGTAAACGACGCTTGAAAATTCTATGAACGATACTAGAAGATACGTTAGTTTGAACTGATAAACGACGAACTATGTATGTGGTTTTTTCTAACAAGGTTTTCTGCGTGTTCAACAATATTTTGCTGTGTGCGTGATCTACCAGAACTTTTGCTTTTTAGCACAGGTCCTGTAGCCCGAAACTTCTCTACGACTAGACGAATGTGATGATGTAAAGCGGTATTATCCACAACCCTATTAGGAAACTGCAAGTGAAATTGTCGCTTACATTCCGGGTAGGAATATTGCCATTCTACGTTAAGAAATTGTGCCCTTAAAGAATAAAAATATTTTCTTGCAACGTGTACATTATTTAGTAGTATTGTTTATTAAGTAAAAAAATATTTGTAAGAAAAAATTATATTTCTAGTCACAAAATGACATTAGATAAATAGTTATAAATAAAAGGCATGCGGCTTATAATAATTAGCAAGTATTAGTTACTCAGTGCCTACTGAGATGAAGTTCTTTTGAAACACGTTGTACAGGGTGCGGCAAAATAACCTCCCTATTTTAGATGCTCGGTAGTAAGTAACTGGAGATACTTAGAGTAGTGGGGATAGCAGCAGTCGACGCAGGAGAATGGAAAGTTAACGTTGCATTCGGCACGTAGGCACCAGTCGCCATCATGGCGTGGATGAACGAGCACAGAGCTTATGCGGTCGAAGCGTTCATTCGCAGCAATGAGTCGGTTGTCACGGCACAGCGTGCTTTTCGAACGAGATTTCAAATTCCTCCGCGTGAGTCGGTACCGGACAGAAAGTCTATTTTGTTGTGGGTAAAAAACTTTAGAGAGACTGGTTCTGTTGTTAAAAAACGGGGTGGAAGACCTCGTAGTGCCCGTACACCTGAAAACATCAATGCGGTTAGACAATCAGTTTTGCCGTCTCCTAAAAGATCAGCTCGTAAACATGCAGCCGCCCTTCGAATGTCTGACCGTAATGTTCGTCGAATCCTACACAAGGATCTTCATTTCCATCCTTACAAGATGGTTGTTGTGCAAGAACTGTCACAACGTGATTGCCAGAGTCGCACGGAAGCATGTCAACTCATCTTGGAAAGTCTTCCACCAGACAGCATTGTTCAAACATCGTCCCGGAAACCTGCTAGACCTGAAAGAAGCAATTCGCGAGGAAATTCATCGCATACCTCAAGCGATGCTTGAGAGAGTCCACAAGTGCTTCAATGTTCGCTTGCAGCAGTATATCAACAGCCACGGCCACCATTTGTCAGATATTATTTTCAAAACCAAGTAAAAAAAAATTCCCGTGTTAAAGAATAAGTTGGTAAAAATAAAATTGTTTTATCTGGAAAAATGCTTTTTTTATTTACGTCAAAAAATAGGGAGGTTATTTTGCCGCACCCTGTATATATCAATACCGTCTCGTATTTATACTGTACGTAGCATATACGAGTATTACACCTTACTAAATCTATTTTGTGCATTAGAATCTTTCAAGGCTACCTGTATATCAATACCGTCTCGTACGTAACATATATTAAACCTTACTAAATCTATTGCCATAGCAATCCATAAAAGTTTCTCAATAAAATGAAAGCATTACGTGGTAACTGATAAAAATAAAATATTTCGAAAAGTTTTCAATTAATGAAATGACATAAACCAGACTGAAGCAATCGAAAACACATAAAATATTCTATATCATCCATTTAAACACGTAAAATAGTTCTGAGAATAGAAAATCATATAAACTACCGTGAATAATTTCATCCAATACTAACATGTTATTATCTATAATGATAGCACGAGTTGTTTCACAACACAAAGAATTTCATACAATAGGTGTATTATATTGAAGCAATTGGTCGAATTACTACCTAGAAAATTTGATGAATAATAATTATAATGATAAGAAATATTAAATTTTATGTGTTTCCTTCTCTCATTGATTTACTAATGTTTGTTTACCGCTAAAGTAGAACTATTAAATACAAGTGTCCCGTATCGTTATGTTCAAATTTGAGGACTTCCTTTCAAGTAACAAAAACGCAAAACTTGTACATATATCCATTTTTATTTCTTTCAAAGTTACAGATCTATAAATGTGATTGTCAGATCATGAAAAAAAATGTAGTCCTAAAGTCAATACAAACTGATTTTATTTAAAAAAAGTTATACGATTCAATAACAGGCCTGTGATAGTTAACGTCGCATAATACAATGTTATCCTAAAATAAATAAACACGTGTCGTAGTGCATACAGTAATTTCTTGGAGATCTACAAAAAAGAGTACTGGAAATTAATTTATAATAAAGAAGGTTCTTACTTATTTCGTAAGTGCTGAACCATGCATATCATACAATACACAAATGTTCAGATGACTGTTAACGTTGCATTTTTTAATAAAGGATTACATTACGTTTCAGTTCATACAACAGCTTATTAGTGAGTGGACACGTTTTCTTTATTCAAAATGCCTTACCGATTTTCTTCTCAAGAGTATGCGGACATGCATTTTGTGTATGGCTACTGTAATGGCAGTGCACGTCAAGAAGTTATTGAATGCCGACATCGGTTTCCCGATAGGCGCATTCCTCATTACAGAACGTTTCTGGAAGTACACAGACAATTTCGGGAATGCGGACTGCGTGATTATCTTTTCGACCGACGAGTAAATTTGCCAGCAGACTTAGAGGAAGAAGCAGTAGCTATTGTTACAAGGGATCCAACTCTCAGTGTACGTCGAATCGCTAGACAACTAGGAGTGCCACGAACGACAGTTTGGCGAATTTTGTGTGAGAGCATATATCCATATCACTATCGCAGGGGACACGGTTTGATTGCGGCAGACTATGCTCGTCTAGTTTATTCTACCTGGATATTAAGCTTCATTTTAATTTCTGCAGAACAGTCCTGTGGACATTTGAATCTACGTTCATGAGAAGTGTTACAAATCTGAGAAACCTGCACAGGTGGTCATCAGAAAATCCCAAAGCTATACGCCCATCTAAATTTCAACATGAATTTTCTATTAACGTTTGGGCGGCCCTAATCGATGACTTGTTGATTGGTCCTGTCATTCTTCCTGGGAGGTTAAATGCGAACAATTACCTTCAATTTCTTATTGACGAACTGCCAGGTCTTTTAGAGGATGTCCCACTGAATGTTCGACGAGGCATGTGGTTTCACATGGATGGGGCACCACCACATTTCGGAATTGCTGTCCGAAATTTGGTTAACGTCAATTATCCAAGATGGATTGGTCGAGGTGGTCCTGTTGCATGGCCTCCCAGATCACCCTATCTTAATCCCCTTGACGTTTATTTATGGGGATACATGAAAAATTTAGTCTACGAGCAAGGTTCTAACACAAGAGAAGAGTTGTTGGATCGTATTCACCTGGCTGCCGAGCAAATCCGACAAAGAAGTATGAAATTCGGATAAGTACTTCTTCTGTTGGCTTACGGGCACAAGCCTGCATTCAACAAGGAGGTGGACATTTCGAAAATATTATTAATTGAACTTTTTTAAATAAAATCAGTTTTTATGACTTTAGGATTACATTTTTTTTCATGATCTGACAATCACATTCATAGATCTGTAACTTTGAATCAAATAAAAATGGATATACAAGTTTTGCGTTTTTGTTACTTGAAATGAAGTCTACTTTACACTCCTAAAATTTGAACATAACGATACGGGACAGCTTGTATATGTGCATATGTACATCTATTTTTTTATACTCTACGTTACACACCTTATTTAGGAAAGGCGAACCATCTATTAAAAACAATGAGAAATAGATTCGTAAATATAAAATTTTAGCGAAATGTTCAAGAATTTCAAATTCCGTATATTTTCTTATAATTATGGTTGAAATTAACAAATTCAAACAATTGTTTTTGGAAATAATACGAGGGACACGCTATATATTTTGAGATGCCACAAAACTAGAGAAGTTTGAGCTTGCAACACGGCATTTCCAAATAACACCATCATTAAGAATTAAACTCTGACTGTCAGTTGAGTCGCTGTTGTCATAGAGCAAACGTGGTAGATACGATTTGTCATCGGAACATGGACTTGTCAAGAGAACATGTACGCGCAATGATCTACTACGATTTTAAGGTCGGTTTAAGTGAACAACAAAGTCTTGAACGATTGCAACTCGCATTTAGTGATGGAAGTCCTTCACGGGCAACTGTGTTTCGCTGGTATAGCGAATTTAAAAGAGGACGCATATTGCTTGGTGATGAGGAAGGTGCTGGTGAGCCCTGTTTTTCAGTTACCGCTGGAGAAATTGAGAGAGTGAGACGTATGATCGACGAAGATCCAAGATGCGCCTATCAAGCGATTGAGGCAACTCTTGTTGTTTGATCTGCAATAGTAAATTCAATTTTACATCATCTTCGGATGATAAAAATTGTTACTCGTTAGGTGCCACACACGCTTAACGATTTCCTAAAAGCAGAGCGAGTAAGAATCGTTTGGGAAACGTTGTGAACATCGCATTCTATCAAAAATAGTAACAGGTGATGAAATTTACATCCCATTTTACGATATTCCTACCAGCCAGGAGAGCCGTGTGTGGATCCACGAAGATGCTCCAACACCAACATTGGCCAAAAAGCAAAGGGCTGTAAGAAAGTTATGTACGCAGTTTTGTTCCGTACTACCGGATTAGTAAAAGCAATCGAGCTAGAAAATCAACGTACAGTTACAGCAAACTGGTACACCACAAAATGTTTACCTGCAGTTCTTGAGCCAGTCAACATTCGCGGGTTAATGTTGCATTACGACAATGCATCGTCACACAGTGCACAGCAGACAGTTCAAATTTTACGTGAAAATAAGGTAAAAATCATTGAACATCCACTGTATTCGCCTGATTTGGCCATGTGTGACTTATGGTTGTTCTTTAACCTAAAGAAACATTTACGTGGTCGACGTTTGACAACGGAGGATAAGATAGATGAAGTAATTCATCTATTTTTTGAGAGCATTCCAAAAGATGACTGGCTTTAAGCTTTTACGTTGCGGAAACTTTAGTTACAAAAGTGCAATGATGCAGGAGGTGATTATTTTGAACATAAATAAAATCATTTTCGTAAAAAGACTTGTAGTTTTCTTGTATCTCAAAATATACCGGGTGCGGCAATAGTGTGTCGGCGGAGCTTAGCATGAAAACTAATAAAGTTGTAACAATGAAATTTTACGTACACATGTAGTATGCTACAGTGCATTTTCTATTTTTATTTATATATTTACAGGGTGTTCCAAATTTCCGCAACCACTTTCAATTTTTCTTTTTAAATAGATTGCTCTTGTTATTATGATGATAGCCACCCAAATTATCTTTGCAATGATATATGACAATGTGCACTTACAACTGTTAGTTTTGGTTTTATTGCAAATTTTTTAAAATCTTGACAGTTGCAGCGTCTAACATTTTAAGTCTTAGCCTGAAAATGGGTGCAGTGCCTCACGTAACTTTTTTGTTACCAATTTATGGACTAACACGTTATATGTTTTGAGGGTGACAACGTGACAACATATACAGAGTGCTAAATATGTCGTGCCAAAGTTATCGAAGTTTAAAGGCTATTTTCTCTTTTTTTTTAAATTGAACCTATAATTTTTTTATTAGTCAGCAAATTCCTTGTAAAATTGCCGTTAAAATGGTACCAATAACACAGTACTTATTTCTAGTATTTTCGAAGTTATAACCCTTTAATGGGATATACCTATGTTTATAATATTCAATATGCGGTGCTGCATCTAATAGTTGGGTGGTTGGCCATGAAATGATATTAAGCAAAAATTGCTGTGTAACCAAACGTCAAATATCTACTTAAAATTTCCATATAAAGTGTTTTTCAATAGTTTCTCTTTACTGTAATCGCGTTTAATTGTTATAATTTAAATTCGCCTAGTTAATTATCAATTTCCGTTTGTTCGTTATTAGTTGTTATCTTGTTGTCAGTTATATCGTTTTGTTGTCATTATTTTTTATTTCCATGCCGTAATAGTTTATAGTTGTGTTTCTTTAGAATGAATTTTTCGAAGGAGGAGGTAATAGACATGGTATTTGTTCTTGGCGCTAGCAATAGAAATCCACTTTTAGCATCAAGAACATATGCTATGGAGTATCCTCACCGAAGAGCACCAGATATTAAGACGTTTGAAAATTTGTTGACAAGGTTTCTTCGGACGGGTTCAGTGAATTATGTCAAACATGAAAGAACTAAGTCTATGGTTACAGAAGATAATGAAGTGACAGTCGTCCAGTCCGTTGTGGAAAATCCGCGCGTATCTACAAGGATAATTTCGAAAGAACACGGGATAGAATTCACTGCTGTAAGAAGGATTTTAAGAAAACATAAATTTCACCCTTACAAAATTCAAAATCATCAAGGCTTATTACAAACGGATTTTGAAAGGAGACTTGTTTACTGTGAATGGCTACTTTTCCAATTACGACAAGATCTAACTTTTCTAGATCATGTGCTTTTCACAGATGAAGCAACATTTGCTAATTGTGGAATAACAAACAGAAAAAATTCTCATTATTATGACACTAGAAACCCTCATTTTATACCAACAAAAAAGGAGTGTTAACACCTGGGGAGGCATCATAGGAAACACTATTGTAGGTCCATTCTTTCTTAATAATACTTTAAATTGTGAAATCTACACAAATTTCCTACAAAATAATTTACCATTGCTGTTAGAAGACCTACCAGATAACGTCATAAGGAGATTGTGGTACCAACATGATGGTGCACCTGCACATTACGGTGCTGCTGCAAGAACACATTTAGATAGGGTATTCACCAATAGGTGGATTGGGAGAGGAAGCTTTATAAGCTGGCCACCGCGGTCACCAGATCTAACCCCTTGTGATTTTTTTCTGTGGCCTACTGTAAAAAATATAGTTTACGAAACACCTCCTACAACGGCAGAGAACATGCAGCAACGAATCAGAAACGCTTCTCTTCAAGTAAGTGAAAACAACATGGCTCAAAATGTAAGTCTGTCGATGTAGAGGCGATTAAGAGCATGTGTAGAGCAGAATGGAAATATATTTGAACACATTTCAAATTAATTTTGTTTTATTATTGAAAAATTACAAAATGTAATTCTAAAACTAATAATAAAGAATTAAGAAACAGGTGTTTGTAAAAGTTACTTTGTTTGATATCATTTCATGGCCAACCAACTATTAGATGCACCGCATATTGAATATTATAAACATAGGTATATCCCATTAAAGGGTTATAACTTCAAAAATACTAGAAATAAGTACTATGTTATTGGTACCATTTTAACGGCAATTTTACAAGGAATTTGCTGACTAATAAAAAAATTATAGGTTCAATTAAAAAAAAAAAGAGAAAATAGCCTTTAAACTTCGATAACTTTGGCACGACATATTTAACACTCTGTATATGTTGTCACGTTGTGCACCCTCAAAACATATAACGTGTTAGTCCATAAATTGGTAACAAAAAAGTTACGTGAGGTACTGTACCCATTTTCAGGCTAAGACTTAAAATGTTAGACGCTGCAACTGTCAAGATTTTAACAAAATTTGCAATAAAACCAAAACTAACAGTTGTAAGTGCACATTGTCATATATCATTGCAAAGATAATTTGGGTGGCTATCATCATAATAACAAGAAAGTATAGCAATCTATTTAAAAAAAAAAAATTGAAAGTGGTTGCGGAAATTTGGAACACCCTGTAAATATATAAATAAAATTAGAAAATGCACTGTACCATACTACATGTGTACGTAAAATTTCATTGTTACAACTTTATTAGTTTTCATGCTAAGCTCCGCCGACACACTATTGCCGCACCCGGTATAGTGTGACCCTCGTATGTCATCTCCATACGATACTAGTTCTGTTTATACTCTAGATTATCGTTTCTCAACCTGGGGTCGCGGTAGTATTAAAGGGGGGTCGCGAAATACAAGATGACCTCTTTAATTCGAACATGCCTTAATCCGAACCTCCGATAATACGAACAACAGATATTTGAAATTATAGTCCGAACAACGCCTCTTTAATCCGAAGTAATTCCTGTTGCGTAAATAGGGGAATCACCGGCGTTTATGTTTTCTAAGATTTCCTTTGTTTAGGTTTTTATTCAGTAGACCGTTGACTGTCAGTTGCATGTTCAGTTCGCAAAATGACTTCTAAAAGAGAACACGTTTCTTTGTTATTAATTAACTACTTATTAACGATTTAAATGCGGGTCATACAGTGACTGCTTTATCATTAAAGTACAAAGTGGGAAAATCAACGACTTGCGACGTCAAAAAGAACAAAGAAAAAATTTTATCATATGGCGCCACATTCAGTTCTTTATCTAATAAGCGTAAAACGTTAAAAGTGAGTGCATATTCCGACGTTGATAAAGCGGTTCATACCTGGTTTATCCACGAAAGTCAATCAACGGGAGGAAACGTACAGACGCGTTTCGTTCTAGTTGGAACTTTTCAATGCACGGCATTCCTCGAAGACGGACATTGCTTTTCATTTCTATACTTTCTGTATATATAGTTAACATTTGGAACTTACTGCAAGTGAGAATTAATGAATATTAAATCTCATTCTTACATGTAAATGTTATGAACGCATTACATAAGTCGACATTTACATGTAAGAATGAGATTTAATATTCATTAATTCTCACTTGCAGTAAGTTCCAAATATTCTAGGTGTAACAATATCGGGAGAAATTTTACGTGAAAAGGCCAAATTCTTTTATGACCAAAGTCACAACAATGATAATTTTAAAGCTAGTTCCGGATGGCTTGATAAATTTAAACAGAGGTATGGAATTCGACAATTGTTAATTACAGGAGAAAAATTGTCTAGTGATGAGGCAGCTGTGGAGCCATTTTAAAATTTTCTTCGAAATAAAATCGAGGAAATGCAGTTGTGTCATGACCAAATTTACAATGCAAACGAAAGCGGACTTTTCTATAAATTACTTTCTCAAAAAACACTTGCTCACCAAAAGGAAGCATCAGCTCTAGGCAGAAAAATGAGTAAGCAACGAATTACATTTATGCCTTGCTCTAATGTTTCTGGAACGCATAAAATGAGATTGTTAGATATGGCCAAATCTCAAAAACCAAGTGCTTTTAGAAATGAATCACTACCAGTGATGTACCGAGGACAGAAAAAGGCGTGGGTTACCAAAGAAATTTTTAGGAATTGGTTTTATGAAGATCTCGATTGTAATACAGCCAACACCCACATCAAAGCTATAGCACCTACTGGGATCAACTAGCAAATAGATTGCTAAACGGTACTGCGCAAGTGTTGCGACACAACTGAGTATCTGTTGACAGTCTAATGAAATTTGAAAAAAAAATAGCTCTCATATGCTTGTTGAAGATAAAACACCCGCCCCGTCAATAGATTCGATATCATCTTAGCTCACAGGATCATTTTTATGGAGAAGACTGGGGAAAAGAAAGTGTATACAAAAAAATTAACAGGTGCTCAAAATATCAAACGCAGTGGAGGAGATAAAAACTGAAGCATAACGCGAAGAGAAGATTTTTATACCCTAACTGTATATAATACAAATGTATTTTTAATAATATAAAAAAATATTATTAAAAATGGGGTGTAAAGAACACAATACAAGTTCATTTATGTATTTTTGAATGTATCTTCTCCAAAGACATAGATACGTATTTCACATTTCTACATGTTCGTCGGTACGCCCCTGTCGGAGAAGAGACACATTCAAAACAAACATAACTACGTTAATATCTAGCCGAAATTATTCAGATAGGGCGTGAAGGAATATTCAGAGCTGTCTGTATAATAACAGCCGAACTAGACGTGTTTTTTATAGTCGGTAACCACCGTATCTATAAAAAACTGTATTCTCGTGTCTTCACTACTTGTCAGCGTGAGCCGAATGTGTATATGACAACATAATATGAAACATACTTGAGTGGGTACAACCTCACTAAATTTGTATAATACTAATCTCTTCTCCAACAGGGGCGTACCGACGAACATGTAGAAATGTGAAATACGTATCTACGTCTTTGGAGAAGATACATTCAAAAATACATAAATGAACTTGTATTGTGTTCTTCACACCCCATTTTTAATAATATTTTTTATATTATTAAAAATACTTTTGTATTATACAAATTTTGTGAGGTTTTACCCACTCAAGTATGTTTCAAATTATGTTGTCATATACACATTCGGCTCACGCTGACAAGTAGTGAAGACACGAGAATACAGTTTTTTATAGATACGGTGGTTACCGACTATAAAAAACACGTCTAGTTCGGCTGTTATTATACAGACAGCGCTGAATATTCCTTCACGCTCTGTCTGAATAATTTCGGCTAGATATTAAAGTAGTTATGTTTGTTTTGAATGTGTCTCTTCTCCAACAGGGGCGTACCGACGAACATGTAGAAATGTGAAATACGTATCTACGTCTTTGGAGAAGATACATTCAAAAATACATAAATGAACGTGTATTGTGTTCTTCACACCCCATTTTTTAATAGTATTTTTTATATTATTAAAAATACTTTTGTATTATACAAATTTAGTGAGGTTTTACCCACTCAAGTATGTTTCAAATTATGTTGTCACCAACTGTATATCGTGCGAATTGTAAAGTTCAAGGTAAACTTTCTGAAAATTAATTATTTTATTTTCGGTGAAGATCACGGCATAATATGAAATTGAATTTTACCGGATTTATATGTCGAGAAAAAAATCTGAAAACACGAAAATACTTCCATCAGCAACCATGAAAATGAAGTAAAGTTTCCAGGAGTCTAATATACTTTCATACAATTATTTTCACGAAACATGAGAAAAGGTCAAGTTGATTAACAGGGAATGATATTCTCAATGTAAAGTTTTATAATTAAGAATCATCCGCCATTATTATTTCTCGGAAGTTTTAATTAATGAACGACAATATCGCCATAAAGGAAAAGAATAACGAGGTAAATTTTAAAATGACCTAAATTAAAAAAGTCATGTCAAAGGTGAAGGTAACATGACTTTATTATTGCGAACATCCCTAATTCTATGTACTTATTTATATAATTAGAGAAGATGTGAGCAAAATAATAACACAGGCCTGCATTTTTCTACACTTTGAAAGTTGATTTAAAAATTTTAACTGTTTTCTAGTAATTGGGTAGCGCTGATTTCAAATCTGCTTTTATTTTTTTTGTATCACGTAAGGTTATTTTTCAAACCAGTAAAATCAAAAAATATAGAAAAAACACGATTTATTTAATTTATAAGCTAGTTTTATATTATATTTAAAAAAATACAAAATATACACATAGGAACTATTAGAAATAGTTATTTATTCTTTACTCTTCTTAGAAAAACGTTTTCATTTTTCAGAAAAGCTTCGTTTGGTTGTTTTTCTGTCATATTCAGCTAAAGGAAGATCTTTTCTCAATGTCCAACAGTAGTCGCCCATCATTTTTGTGTCCCAGCGCCCTTGGTGTCTTTTTTCCATCTCTTTAATATCCTGGTGAAATCTTTCTCCTTGCTCTTCACTCACGTCCCCAAGGTTTTCTGGGAAATAGTCCAAATGGGAATGTAAAAAGTGAATTTTTATGTTCATATTGCAGCCAAGAATCCTGAATTTTTCCAGCATATTTTCAACGATCTCAACATAGTTTGTGTCTTTATAATTCCCTAGAAATTTATGTACAACTTCGTTAAAAGCATGCCATGCATGTTTTTCCTTATCTTCCATCACATTTTCAAATTCTTGATCTTTCACCAAGCTCCTAATCTGCGGGCCTACAAAGATTCCCTCCTTTAATTTTGCCTCTGACAGAGTCGGAAATGTTTTACACAAATATTTAAAACAATTTCCTTTTTGTTTAATGCCTTAACAAATTGTTTCATAAGTCCAAGTTTTATGTGAAGCGGTGGAAGTAACACTTTTTGAGGGTCAATAAGACTTTCGCGAATTACATTTTTGGTTCCAGGTGTTAAAGTCACCCTTTGTGGCCAGTCTCGTTTTATCCAATGCTGTTCTCGATTTCTCTATCCCACTCGCACAGGAAACATGGAAATTTAGTATATCCAGACTGCTGACCCAAGAGAAGGCCTAAAATTTTTAAATCTCCACACACATCCCAGTTGTGATTTTCATATTGTATTCTTAAAAGTTATTCCTGTAAATTTTCATAGTTTTCCTTTAAATGAACAGAATGGCCGATCGGAACAGAAGCAAAAACATTGCCATTATGTAAAAGAACAGCTTTAAGACTCCTTTTTGAAGAGTCGATGAAAAGTCTTCAGTCAGAAGGTGTGTACTCAGGAGCTCCGAGGAAAGTAAGTAGATCAGCAATTGCTTGGCAGTACACGAGTGGTCCGATTTGTGCAAAATATTTTACAAATCCAGCCTCACGATTTCTATACCAAGAGAAGGTAGTTTCTAGGGCATGCAAATTTTTTTGTTTAAAACTAGACCCCAGTACTTCAGAAAGATCTTTTGAAAGTCCCAAATCTCTTACTAAATCATTCAGTTCGGCTTGTGAAAATAGTTGAGGTTGGTTTTGACCTGAGGTTGATGGTTCAAAATCACTATCCATCTGTACGGAGCCGGAAGTTGAAGAGGTTTCAATATCTTCTTGTAGTACTTTGGGGGGTATAGGTATATGTAGGTACATGATCACTGTGAGGAACTGGTCTGATAGCTGATTTAATGTTGTTTGGGTACAAAATATGTTTCAAAGTTTTTCTATTATGCCCCTTAATATCACAAAGACAAAAGTAGCAATCTTCATGATTTTGCGGTTCTCTTCAAACCATCGGTATTCCAAAAGGAAGGCTTTTTCTATTCCCTTTGGTCCATGTCTTAAACCTTCTTCACATACCTTACAAACAACGTGCGGTGCCCAATCTTTATCTTGATCTCCTAATTTGATTTTGAAATAAGCATAATATGCATTTTTCACAAATTCACCAATTGGTCTCTTAAACTTTTTCGAGACGAAATATCCACAAATATAACAGAAATCATCTGGTTTGTTTTTGCAACACCGGCTAGACATATTTTTAAGCAATGCACGAAGTAAAGTAACTCGAAGAAAAATATAAAGAATTGACCCTGTTTGTAAATTTGTAGTAAGCTGAGCTTAAAGTTTAGATTTCAGTTGAGTATCTTAAAAAATGTGACCCATCAACATGTATGACTGCAAAAATTCAAATCTGTATTCCGTCAAAGTAACGAAAATATTCATTTTAAATGCGACAAACGGTATAAAGGTGTTGCAGTAAGACAGATAGATGCCACCAGTAAATAAAAAATACCGCGTATCCTTGAAATAAAAAGACAACTTATGAAAAATGGAAAGATTAAATTATATAGACTATATACTCAAAATATTTTCGCAAAATTTCCACTAATAAGCGAGAAAAAAATGACAAAGATATAAAAAACAAACTTCGTCACACAACTGTGCGATGGACTATATTATAAAAGACGACATCTTAAAGTTGACCCACGATAACAAAAAAATATTTTTCTTATTGTTCATCTCGCTTTAAGTTTCGTTCAGTTGTCGGTCGTTACGTAAAAATTGATTATTATCAAATAAGACGTTAAATAACCGTAGAGTACACATCTTGCATGTTCTATTAATAATCATCTTTAAAAATTCACGTTGACTTTTGCACCAAGTTATCGAACCCTTACCATAACAAAACTTAGACACGACATTATCGTTTTTATAAACATATAACGGGTGTTCGTTTGAAAAGTCAATCTAGTAGCATGTGCTTTACTGAGAACATTTTGAAGTATGTCGTAAATTAAAATTTACTACTTAACCTACGAAGTCGTATATTTTGACAGTTTCATACATACAAATAAATAACAAATGTGATTGACATGATCAAATGTCATTTGGAATTACGTTTACGGAACAACAAACACATACTAATATATATGCGTCTTATTCTATCAAAATTTCAAAGTAACCTAGATTGACTTTTCAAATGAACACTTGTTATTAAGGTTGTCGCCCATTAGACCAGCACGGCACGGCACAGCGCAGCCGGTCGGAAAACGACTAGGATTATATCAATACAATTAAATAGACGACTGCTCACTAGTCCAGCACAGCACGGCACAGCGAGAATGTAGACGGACAGGATTGCTGGTCCCCGATCCTCGCCGATAAACAACGGGATGTATCGGGCTGTATCTGGCCATCGGCTGTATCTGGCCAGCATTTTAACTTTCCGAAGCCTGTCGAGTGCAAATATGTTTCGTAGTATTTAGGTTGTTGTTCAAAGTTCAGAGCATGGCGAACCTCAGTAAAAATGGATGAGGACAAATTAATTTGTTTAGTGCAAAAATAGAAAGAAATTTACGATTTTAGTGACGTAAATTACCACAATCAACAACGTAAGAATAACGTATGGGAGGAAATTGCTGAAGAAATTAATAGACCCGGTAAATTTCATCTTCTTATAGATCGTTAAACAAATGATGAAACTTTCCAAAATTGGCTCTCTTTTGATTAATGGGATGAATCCACATATCGCAAACCTATTTCTTCTTATGTTCTTCCTCTTCAGCTAATAATGTGGCGACTACTACACTAGCTTCTTCATCATCGGAGCCCTTGCTAACAGACACCGAACACCAGACACTTTGAACAACAATAAAAAATACTGTAAGATATCATTTCATCAAAATTGGCATAACAGCGTAATAAAACTGTTTAAAAATACAATTTAATTGCAGCTTTCTCCAACAATAATAAGTTACAACAGTGTCAATAAACAAAAATTGTTAACACAGATCCGTTGAAAGAGTCGGGCATTTACAAAATAAGTTGTAATTCTTGTCCAAAATTATACATCGGGCAAACCAGAAGAAATGTTCAGACACGATACAAAGAACACATGGCTCATATTAAATTACACAACATAGAAAAGTCACATCACACATCAGCTCTACACCATACAGATACAAGTCATAACTTCAATTTAGAAAATGTTAGTTTAGTTAAAAAAATCAGTAATAGACATATACATGAAAAAACACAAAAATTATCTTCTAAATAATGATATTTCACCCCTCAATAATAAACTGTTAGCATATATACCGACATCATTAAATACTTAAGACATCTTGTAAACAGGTACTAAATTCTTAATTCCCATTATTTTATATTGTAATCCCTAATCCTTTTTCCGTTAGTCCAACCCGATGCCCCCTTTGTTTCATAGATATTTGGTATTTCCTCATGAAATCATTCTCAGAAATTGTATTAGTTTTAAGATTCATTGAAATTTTTCATTAATTTGTTTTCACTCTACCTCTAACTTTTCTGTATATGATGTATTTTCACATTATATATTGTCGCGTATATATTATGTTTAAGCAGTACTACTGATGATGTGTGCAGAGCACACGAAATGTGCATTTAGTTTATTAAAACTATTTTTGTGAAAAAAGTGTTTTGTTTTATTTCAATATTTCACAAGTGCTCAACATATAATACTGTCATTATTTGGTCTGTACTATTTCCAGTTAAAAATAAAGCACCATTCTTTTTTAAGAAAAAACTGGTAGCTGTAACTTTGTGGTAATTCATTTTGAAAATAATAAAATAAAATAAAACAATAACTTTGTTATACCACTTTATTCACATGTAATAGTGACCGCGGTTTCGACATACAATGTCATTATTAAACTGCAAAAGTTACAGGCCTTCATAGATCTTATAAATGACACAAAAATATATGGGGGTGGATTAAAATTACTACTATATACTTAACTATTATATACAACATTGGAAAAGAGGTGTATATATAAGATCCAACCGGTCGTTAAGAACAATATCTGTTGTGTTGTTTCTGCTTTGTTGTTTCTGAATTTGTTATTAAATGTAAAGTAATTTTGGTTGGTAACAACAAATTCTACAAACAAACAGAAGGTCTGGCAATGGGCTCACTTCTAAGTCCTCTATTAGCTGAAATTTTCATGAAGCATATTACAGAAAAAATTCTTTCATCACAACTAGGTAAAAAACATTAAATTTTGGCATCGGTATGTAGACGACATCCTAGCTTGCTTTAACGGTACTCATAGACAACTACAAACATTTCTGAACTACATAAATTCAATCCATTCTAATATCAATTTTACAGTAGAAATAGAAGAGAATAACAGTATTAACTTCCTGGATTTAAAATTAAACAAATTAGATCAGAGCTTAAAATTTGATATATATCGTAAACCTACTTTCACTGATTGCATTATTCCCAAAGATTCACTACACCCTAAGACACACAAACATTCATTTTTTAATTCTATGATACATAGAGCATTAAATATTCCTTTGTCTAATGAATCTTTTGTTCGTGAAATCAAGACTATAAAACAAATAGCGGTAAACAATAGTTATAAAAGTAGCGTAATTGACAGTATACTAAAGAAAAAACAGTTACAAGTGGCCCTTAGTTTAGTATATCCTAAAGCTGGTGCTAATTTGAAACAATTTGTCTCGTTAACTTACTTCGGTAAAATAAGCGAGCAAATTGGAAATATAATTTAAAAAAATAATAGTAATGTTAGTATAGCTTACAAACCATATGAAAAAACAAGTAATTTCATTTTTAACGCAAAACCTAAAACAGATATCAGTAATAAATAAGGAGTGTACAAATTATATTGTAATGCTTGTAAAAGTGTATATATAGGTCAGACTGGTCGAAGTTTTATTATACGGGTAAAAGAACACATGAGGTCATATAAACTAAAGAAGACAGATTCAACATTCGCAAACCATCTTATTACAGAAAGGCATACATTTGGTCATCATAAAATATTGCATTTGGCCGAGAAAGGTGGTAAATTAAATCTTTTAGAGTCCCTTGAAATTTTTAAAAGCGGAAACAACACAATAGATATTGTTCTTAACGACCAGTTTGATCTTATATATACACCTCTTTTCCAATGTTGTATATAATAGTTACGTATATAGTAGTAATTTTAAATAACATCATAAACCACCCCCATATATTTTTGTGTCATTTATAAGATCTATGTAGGCCTGTAACTTTTGCAGTTTGATAATGGCATTGTATGTCGAAACCGCGGTCACTATTACATGTGAATAAAGTGGTATAACAAAGTTATTGTTTTATTTTATTTTACCATTTTCTTTTATCGCCATTTATAATAATAATATGCAATGATACAATATTTATGATATTGTGTGAATTATTTTCAGTTAAAAATAAATTTTTTTATCGCCCTGTATAAGAATAATAATATGGAAGGGTACAAAATTTATTATATATTTGCCTCCAACGATGCCAATGTAAGGAAATTCACGCAACACATTTGAAAAACTCTAATTAAGAAAATTTGTATGAACGTGTACGCTTTAAAATTAAATTAACGATGTTTTAAAACATAAATAATATTAGTTAATACGTTTTTTTACATTTCTTAATAATCTTTTTTTTTCTTAGAAACGGTTTCTTAATATCTTTAGAATTAAATTTTCTTAACAACAAAAAGAAATACATATTTAACTTTATGTGGCTATAATAATCAGATAAATATCTCGTTGGTTCCGGTGTGAACACCACTAATGAAATCGTTGCTTTATAAATTTTGATGGAAATTTATCTTATGGTCCGAAAATACGGTACAAGACAGAATACATTAACACTTACAAGGAAATGTGATTACATAAATAGACCACGACCGCATCGTATGTAACCTACGTACGTGTGTAATTTTTTTACGGTTCGTTACTTGTAAAATATATGTCTACTTTATTTCAAATTTCCATTTCGTGAGTTGGAATTAAAGTGAATATTGTTAGATATTGTTTGTAATACAATACAATTAAAACTAGTCTAGGTAATCTAAAAATATTCTAATATAAGCATTAATGCCTAAGTAAAAAAATACGGACACTGATTAACTAATCAATTAAAAGTGAAATTTGTATACAAAATTACTACAAAAGGATCATTGAGTTTTAAAAACCTATATTTTTACAAAATATTAAAAATCAAATATTAGTTATAAATGAAATACCCTGATCTAAAAGTTTAAAAGTTTTATTATAGATTTCCACTACAACGTTGTTTCACCGCACTGCGGCCATATCAGGTGGATAAATAATGGAGTTTCAACAAGGTCGTTCCTCGTCAATTAATTTTGTATTATGAGTTTGCGAAATGGCGACTATGTAGTAGAAAGCTTTATCATATAATACTACGTGGCGCCAAAGTCATCACCCTATTGGAAGATGCTATAATTTTTGCAAATGGCGGCAAATGTCAATTCTGCTTTGACATTTGTGAAGTAAACAGATACAAAATACACGTCAACAAGGCATGGATCGCTATATTCTTCAAAAACGCAGAATAATTCTTTCGATTATTTTGCGGAATAATTCGTCGCAGATTTCCCGGTCGTCCAACACTAACTGGGCAAACACTACGGCGTTTAGCCGCTCGCCTTGAAGAGTGCGTCACAACACGAGATGCTGCTAGGTCTGGCCGGCCCCGGAGCAGCCGTTCTGATGAGAATATCGCGGCTGTGGCTGAAGATGTCGCAGAGAACCTGGGAGTATCGACCAGACGACGTGCCACGTAATTGGGCATCAATCGACGGTCTTTACAGAGAATTTTGGTGAAAGACTTGAAGATGTTCCCTTACAAAATGCAGACAGTGCATCAGTTGTTAGCTGTTGACCGCCAATCGCGTGTAACTTATGCTGAAGCCATTTAGAATCTCGACCACGATGAAAACAACTTTTCATCGAAAATCATCATGCGAGACGAGGCCGATTTTCATCTCTGTGGATATGTGAATAGGCAAAATTGTCGCTTCTGGGGCACCGAAAATCTGTGTATTTTGAAAAAGAAGGAACCATCACAGAAGTCAGATGTAGTAGAATTACTGAACCAATTTGATGCTAAAATTAGAAGCAAAAAACAAAGGATGCGTTTTGTACTCATTCGGTATTAATTGCATAAGTATGATGCCTTATTTACGTTACAAATTGTTGCCACACGGCTTCCTCTTGATCCCTAATTGAAAAGATGACTAGCTGGAAAGACGTTTGTCTGAAACGACGAGATAATATCGAAAACTGATGCTTATTTAAAGGGCTTCGAACAATCTTGCTATACGAAGAGTATAAAGAAGTTTGAGCTGTTGAACACTAGATAATGTGTAAAATTGGAAGAGGACTATATGGGAAAATAAATACTTATTTTGCAAATGAATCCATTTCGTTGTTCGAGCGGAAAACATTTCACTCTACCCTCGTATAAAATCCCGCCGTTTGATAGAAAGATTACAGACACAGTGTTCTAACTAACGCCGAACGATTTCTTTATATCCAATACATGTCGAAAAGGGATACGGTAAATGACGAAATATACTGCTAGACATTACTAAACTTTAGAAAAACGTCGCGACACGTCTGCATAGAAAACTGAGCGAAGGAATTACTTTGTTACATGAAAACGCAATTCTCTACGAGATCCCTACGCAGGAGTGTCTTCGTAAATGTAAATGTTAAGAATAACCATATATGGTTATAGCCTGGATTTAGCGCCCTACAATTGACATTTCTTCCTTACAATAAAGAACGAATTTCAGAAAATATTTCTCGAACAATAAAGTAAAAAATAGACAAAGAAAAATCTCAGCAATTCTCTCGTTTGGGGAGAATTATATTTGAAAAATGTTTGTCACGTTTAAGAAAATGCAAAGAAAATTAAGGTGATTATAAACAAAAATATCTTGAAATAATTTTCATACAATTCAAAATATTTAACTAATTATGTTAGTTATCAAGTCATCAAGGGTGTTATAGGGATGATAACGCTCGGGGCCGACGATATATAAACCCGAGGGGTGTATGTCCTCCGAGAGCGCATCGTCCGTATAGCTCCCATGGTGCCGTCAATGTTTAATGTCTGACTGGTTTATTTTCACCATCTGAAATATTTTCAAATCTTTTGACATTTTCTATTTATTAAAAACATTAATTAAAGTTTCTTTTATTATTCTGCTGTATTTGTAGATATATAAATTTGTAATGCTTTAAAAGCTGAAAAGGCACTAAGACAATTGTTCCACAAAAAATCACTATTTGAGCAAACGTGTTTCAGTAGAGCGTTATTTATAAACTGATTATACCCATGGTTATAGTAGTAAAAGCAATGAAGTATTTTAAAGAAACTCTCAGCAAAGATGCATTTGATTACTCAAGCTGGAATTGGAAATGAACTAAAAAATATTTTTGTTTTTCTGTAACATTATTTACTTAAGTGTCACTGCAAAGTATTTCCTTACGAATTAGTAACATCGATTGGAAGAGAAGTATATTCAACTAGATCTGACTGTCACGAAAATACGAATAACTATTAAAATGACCGGTCTAACGTCTTGTGACGTTGGTGCATACATCAAAGTTGAAATATTTTCCGCAGTGGAAAAAAATCTACTTCTTTTTTATTAAATATATATATATATATATATATATATATATATATATATATATATATATATATTCGTGACCTTGGTATGATATGGTAAATTAAATCAGTTGGCGATTAAAGGTCTGTTTTACTTCAAAGTACATATATTTCAAAAAACCCTACATGTTTCGGCAATGATGCCTTATGTCATCATTCATCATTGCCGAAACATGCAGGGTTTTTTAAATATATGTAGTAAAACAGACCTTTAATCGCCAACTGACTTAATTTACTATATATATATATATATATATATATATATATATATATATATATATATATATATATATATAAGTGTTAGATAATTTCTTAGCCGTTCATTAAATATAACATTTGATAAATTATTGGAGTTTTTCGGCTTTTTTATATGAAATATTTACAAATATTAAATTAGAATGTATGTAATTGCAGAGTAAGTGGGGATGTAAACATTGCTGTCTACAAATTACAAAGCAAATCATACGAAATTTTTTATTTGAAAAATATGGTCTACGTTGGGACTCGAACCCAAGTCTACAGCTATCCGGGCTGTCGCCTTTACCACTAGGCCACAATAGACCCAGGTTCAAGCCATATAGAAATGCATTATAAAGTAACAGTGTTAATGAATCAGATGTCAGTTATTGAATGTAGATGTCAAGCTGAAAGCAGAAGTCAGTTTTGAAAGCTCATGTCAGTTTTGATAGCAGATATCAGTTAGTGAAAGCAAATGTCAGTTATTGAAAGCAGATGTCTGTTTTGAAAGCAGGTGTCAGTTACGAAAGCAAACGTCAGATTAGAAAGCAGATGCCTATTTTGAATTATCTAACACTCATATAGCTATGGAGTAATAATTAGCATTTTCAAACATTCAAATCTGACATCTGCTCTCAAAATACTGACATCTACTTTCAGTAACTCACATCTAATTTCAAAATAGGCATCTGCTTTCTAATCTGACGTTTGCTTTCATAACTGACACCTGCTTTCAAAACAGACATCTGCTTTCAATAACTGACATTTGCTTTCACTAACTGACATCTGCTATCAAAACTGACATGAGCTTTCAAAACTGACTTCTGCTTTCAGCTTGACATCTACATTCAATAACTGACATCTGATTCATTAACACTGTTACTTTATAATGCATTTCTATATGGCTTGAACCTGGGTCTATTCTGGCCTAGTGGTAAAGGCGACAGCCCGGATAGCTGTAGACTTGGGTTCGAGTCCCAACGTAGACCATATTTTTCATATAAAAAATTTCGTATGATTTGCTTTGTAATTTGTAGACAGCAATGTTTACATTCCCACTTACTCTGCAATTACATACATTCTAATTTAATATTTGTAAATATTTCATATAAAAATGCTGAAAAACTCCAATAATTTATCAAATGTTATATATATATATATATGTATAAGTGTTTAGATAATTTCTTAGCCGTTTATTAAATATACCAATTGATAAATTATTGGAGTTTTTCGGCTTTTATATGAAATATTTACAAATATCAAGTTAGTATGTATGTAATTGCAAAGTAAGTATCATATACAGGCTTAGTTAAAAGTATGGAAGACGGCGATTTATTGTCATTAATATTCAGTTTAGGGATTTATGTTCAATATAAAAGTTTGTTAAGATATTTTGATCTACATTTGAGAATATTTGAATTTTTTTTCTTCAATTGCTTTTAGTTACGCCTGTCCGCGCATTTTTTTTTAAATGGGAACTAGTAAATTTTACTCTACCATTCGATAGAGATTTTTTTCTCTTTACAAAATTTGTTGGGTTTTTTTTAAATTCATTTTAATACCTTTTTTATAAGAAAAAGCCGGTTCATGTGTTTAACAGATGTTCGGTACATCGCAGATAGACAGAAGCGTAGCGGTAAACAAACTTGAGCGACATAATTTTATCAGTGGTTATTGCGTACGTCTAATCTTTGACAGAAATAATTCATTTGTGCAATTTGTTGCTGTTAATATTAACAATGGCGAGTTTAAGTGAACATGAACGAATTGAAATACTTTTGATGTTGGGTTACGGAGATAGACGCAGAAGTTTACAAGACGTTAGTAATTTATTTAATGATACGCATCCAAATAGAAATCCAATTTCTAAATCCGTTGTTGGTAAAACTTTAAGACGCTTTGAACAAACGGGTAGCGTTAAAGATTTGCCAAGGAGTGGTAAACCTAGAACAGCAAAAAGCGATGATAACAAACTGGATATTTTATTGGCTGTATCTGAATATCCCCATTTATCAACCAATCAATTAGCGGCCAGTTTCAATATTTCACAGTCATCGATCGTGTCGTTTTTAAAAAGTGAAAAGTATAAACCTTATAAGGTACACCTTGTACACGAGTTAACGGAAGATGATTTTGATAGGAGATTACAATTTTCTGAAGAAATGTTAAATATTTGCAATAATAATGAAAATTTTGTCAACAATATTTTTTTCTCAGACGAAGCTACTGTTTGCCTTACCGGTAAAGTAAACAGACATAACTGCAGATACTGGTCATCGGAAAATCCCTCTTGGTTTTTGGAGCACCATACGCAGTACCCCCAAAAGGTTAATGTTTGGTTGGCATTCTAGGCGGTCATATTATCGGTCCCTTTTTCATCAATGGCAATTTAACTTCGGCTCTGTATTTGCAGTAATTGCAAAATTAAATAATACCTGCTAGTGCTACGCTCTATCCTCATGAAAACAATGAACACCTGCTCAATGACAGTATCTGGTTCCAGCAAGATGGCGCCCCACCACATTATGGTGTAAATGTTCGTCAATATCTGGACAACGTTTTTCCCCACAGATGGATTGGAAGACGAGGAACCATTGAATTGCCAGCCCGTTCGCCAGATTTAAGTCCTTTAGATTTTTTTCTTTGGGGATACGTAAAAAACAAAGTTTACAAAGAAAAGTCCGATAACGTCGAAGATTTACAAATCCGAATTACCAGAACGATACAAGAAATTCCCCGAGATTTTTTACAGAACTCTGTTCGGGGGTTTGTAAATCGATTGGGTCATTGTCAAATTACTAATGGACGACAATTTGAACACTTACTTTAATTTACTTTGTTATTAATTTGTTTAATTTTTCTTGTAAAAAAGTTATTAAAATGAATTTAAAAAAACAAAAATATTATTGTAAAGAGAAAAAAAACCTCTATCGAATGGAAGAGCAAAATTTACCAGTTCCCATTAAAAAAAAAATTAGTGTTTTTAACATTGATTAGCATGCAGTTCATGAAAAAAAAATTGAATAATGCATTTTCCAGAACTTTTGAATTTTTTTTAAATGGAACAGCCTGTATATTTTTTATATTTTTTAAAATTCCGAATGATAATGTTCTTTGTAATATAAAAGTTTCAAAACACTATTGTCCTAAAACGAATAATAAAGTATTTACGGTGGAATTTAGTTGATGTCAAAGATACTGTTTTTCATTCTGTAAAATCAGTAGTAGACTTCTTTCACTTTAAACAGAACAAATAGTATGGCCCTTTGTAAATGTCAATAACGTACTGAATATAAATCTTTCGCACGTTTAGTTATTAAAATTTTTTTTTTAAATTTTGTGTTGTGTTCATTAGTTCTCTATTTATTTTTTTAAACATTTTGGATTTACTTTCGTTGCTTAGTGTTTGACAATATTTTACTATGGTATTTCCTCATTTGGAGAAATGCGATATGTTGGAAGCATACATTTTATGTCGTAAAAATTCAATAAGGACTAGCGAATATTATGCTGAACACTATCCTTTACGACAGCAGCCAGATCGACGTTACTTTCGAAAACTTTACAATCAGTTCAGACTGCATGATTGCTTATTTAGATAGAAAAGAACAAAGAAAAATACATATCGTCGTCAACGAAGAAGTAGAAATTACAGTGTTAGCATATTTTGAAGCCCATCGCGAATTTTCCATTAGGGATGCTACTAAGGAATTGGCATTAAGTTATTCATCAGTTCAAAGAATTTTGAAAAAGCATAAGTATATCCCCTTTATGTTCAGAATCTCTCAAACATTACAGCCAGGAGATTAGCTTTCTGTCATTGGTTTGTTAGTTTTTGTGATGAAAATTTGAATGGAGCACAGTGTATTTTATGGAGTGACGAAACAAATTTTTCAAATAGAGGCATGTTTAATAAGAAAAATCTATATTTCAGGAGTTCGGGTAAGATCTCCGTTACGAATTGAAGGTTGCTTGGGACATCATACTGCAAGAGGATATCGACCACTTACTGAAATCAATACCACGAAGAGCGAGGAAGTGTGAAGCCCCCAACACATTGTTAATAAAAACAAAATTAAGTTGTGTTAACCTTTGTTCGCTTTGAAATTATAATGCATTATTACCTATGAATAGTTACATGTTTCTGTTAAGTTTGGTCAAAAAATTCGCACTCTTTCTTAATATTTCAATTTCCAACCCATTGTTTTATACGAAGTTACTGGGTGTTCATTTATTTACGGCCAGTACATTCCAATAGTGCCATCAATATTGTTAAAAAAAATGACAAATCGGACAATAAATAAATTACAAACTCATTCCTTGTCGAGTTATATACTGTAATGTTGTTTATATAATGACGTCACCCGCCGTACGCGTTAACACGTTCGAGGGCCACCTCGAATAACACCAGACAGAGTCCGGAATATTCTGGACGCACGAGCAGGACTATATATATCGTTCGGAAGAGATTCGGGATTCATTGAAGAAGTGAGTGCGGCCAAGTTGATAGCAATTATAAATAAATATTGTTATATAAATATGAAACAAATACTGTTATTAGCTTTGAAATGTTATTTATTTATAATTAATAATATTTTTTTAAATATCATTTGTAACATTGAAATTATAAAAGAGTTTTATTTTAAAGGTAAATGCTAATTAAATCTAAAATTTTATTTTCTCTGAACGAATATTTATTTTGTTTTCAGTTAATGCATTTGTTGATAGAGCTCTACAGAGAAAATAAGATTATTATTTTAATAAAAATTCTCCTATGTATATATTACTGTAAAAGGAAACGAAATATTTACTGCATTAATAAAATATACCAGAGCGACGTCGGAGTTATCGTGGAGTTCAGTCAGGTGTAAATCGCCTTTCTCTCTTGCCGTTATACCGGTGTCAATAGGGAATACTAAATCAGCGCTAAAAAATAACGATTCTCTGTAGATTTTCAATTTTCCGCATGGTCCAGAAAGGCGATTATCTACACACCAATTGCTTCGCCAAGACGTTTTTTTAAGGTTACGGACGAATACAAAATTTATAACTACAGAAAATAAAGCTTCTGAGAAGTTGAGAAGCTTACCTTTTCAATTTGAAACGCGATAATTTGGAATTACAACCCTCTTTCGTTTATTTTCACTTGAAGAAGTAAAGCTTAAATGCTTTCATGGCGTAAAAGTAAATTTTGGAAGCTTAGTTCATCGAGTTTATTGACAACAAAATAAGGCCTGTTTCTAAATAGGAGTAGCAAAGTTTTTATTAAATTTTTAGTCGGCGACAATTCTATAATGTAATACGATAGGATTGGATTTAACTACTTAAGGTCCTCTTGTGGCGTAATGAGAATTCTTCCAGCGAAGAAGTCTCTTAAATCTTATTGGAGAACAACTGGCCAGCGCCTTCTTAATTTTCCATTGTTATGTTCTTGCAGAGGCGGTTGCCACGTATTTCGAATCTGTCGTGGTGTTTACTGTTTTGTTCTTGTATAACATCTTTGACGAATAGCATATTAAGATAATGGAAATGTTAAGATTGGAAATGTATCAGGTTGTATTTGTTATTGTTTTAATGACTTTTGATTGGTTTGTTTAAGAAAATTAATACTAGTAGCCGTAACTTTGTGGTAATTCATTTTGAAAATAATAAAATAAAATAAAACAATAACTTTGTTATACCACTTTATTCACATGTAATAGTGACCGCAGTTTCGACATACAATGTCATTATCAAACTGCAAAAGTTACAGGCCTACATAGATCTTATAAATGACACAAAAATATATGGGGTGGTTTATGATGTTATTTAAAATTACTACTATATACTTAACTATTATATACAACATTGGAAAAGAGGTGTATATATAAGATCCAACTGGTCGTTTAGAACAATATCTATTGTGTTGTTTCCGCTTTTAAAAATTTCAAGGGACTCTAAAAGATTTCATTTACGACCTTTCTCGGCCAAATGCAATATATTATGATGACCAAATGTATGCCTTTCTGTAATAAGATGGTTTGCGAATGTTGAATCTGTCTTCTTTAGTTTATATGACCTCATGTGTTCTTTTACCCGTATAATAAATCTTCGACCAGTCTGACCTATATATACACTTTTACAATCATTACAATATAATTTGTACACATTTGTAATATTGTGTGGTAATAACAAAGTTATTGTTTTATTTTATTTTATTTTTGATTGGGTTTACTGAGAAAAATATATAGGTTACTACAACTATAATACGACATACTAATGTAGTTTATTAAAGTGGTTGCTTGTACAATACTGTTGTGATAGAATGGTAGCATAAAGTTGTGTGTGAAAAATATACTTTGGCGTAGGAATTATTAGGTGGTGTACAAATAAGTACAATGTATAATAATCTTTCTTTAAGGTGCTTTATCTGTAATGCTTCTTTAACCTTTCAATGTCGAGGAGCCAAATTTACTGAATTGGAGTGCCACTTTTTTCCTCGTCAATTTAAAAACTTTAGCTCACTTTGTCTTTAGTTTTTCTTTCAGTTTCCATACTCTTGTAAAATGAAAACATATTTTTTGATAAAGAAAATATACATACTTTTATTGTGAAAGCGTAGATTTTTTCCATCGAGATATTGTTTTCTATAATCTTCTACAACTTGCATAATTGCTTTTCTTCTTAATTTTTTGACAAGACGTTACACAAATCCTCCACGAGCTTAACTGTCCTTTCAGCCGTGTCATTACCAACATTAAAATTTTACTTACAATATTGTGCCCAATATTATAACAGGAATCGTACTTCCGTATTACAAATCTTCACACTTTTCTATAAGAAAAGTAAATTCATAGTTTTTCTGCTATATGGTGTACTGTTATGGTATATTCACTGACGTAAACATGATGAGTTTGGCCAGTAAAGCGAAAACAGGTTGTCAAGTGGCAAAATCTGTAATACACGTTGAAAAATATATCCGCGTGCCAAATTCAAAATATTTGTAACTTTATAAACTGGTTATATACTCAAAAAAAGGGATATTTATAAATACGTTTTGCACGTATTACGCCGTTGTTATATAATGAAACGGATATGCAAAATACATATCCGTAACTGTAAACAAGGACAAACACCTTCGCGAAGATCGCCTTTTCTGGCCTAGTCGCTTTCTTCCGCCAGATGTCACTGATTAAATTGGTGTCGCCTGATAGAACGAAACTGGTTATGGCTTGGGGACGATTTTAGCGTAAATGTAGATACAGATACAGATCCGTTGTTTAACAGATCTGTATTAATTTGTATATACATTGCTTCACTAGTTCAACCGATGAGGCCTAGATGGCTGAAACATATGTATTGAACAGAAGTAAATGCTAAAAATACGAGGTGTTTGTCCTTGTTTACAGTTACGGATATGTATTTTGCATATCCGTTTCATTATATAACTATGGTTATATACTCTTCGCGTTTACGTTTTTCCGCATCTCGTCGAAGGATTTGCTTTTTTTATATTTCAAACAAGACGCGGTCAGAACCCATCATTGACCGAGCCCGCTCTTTCTTCCTTTGCTTTATCAGAAATAACTTATCTTCCTGACTGTTAATCATATTTAAGCCATCAGCGTGTGCAACATCAAACAGCTCGTCGAAATTCGAAATAAAATGTTGTTCCTTCTTCTCCTACGTTGGTGATAAACGTTTAGAATTCTTCTGCAACTGCCTCCATTATTCATACAAAGCCTCAACCTTTAAAGCACTTTTATTGATACCTATAGTTGGAATTCGTGCTTTATGCCAAATAATTTCCACTTCTTTCAGGGCGAGGTAAGCTCTGGATCGAAGATCTAACTTCACTTTGCGCTGATTATAAAATAACACGCGTACAAATTGCTCGTTTGGACGGCAACTTAGCACTGACAATTTTTTGACTTTTATCCTGGCCAAGAAGAAATAATCTTTCTTGCTCTGTTGTTTCCATTTTATTATTTTCTTTATTGTCAATCACGGAAGTTAATGCACTTTAAACACTCGAATATTTTTTATAACACGAAATCACGACTCTCTATACTTGAATGAAACTTTACATTAAAACGCTTTTATCTATTATTTTCTCAGTAAAAATTTTGAACGAAAACAACGCCTGCTTCGGTCATAGAACAGGTGTTAATATTTAAATATTG
Source organism: Melolontha melolontha (assembly GCA_935421215.2). Lineage (NCBI taxonomy): Eukaryota > Metazoa > Arthropoda > Insecta > Coleoptera > Scarabaeidae > Melolontha > Melolontha melolontha. The sequence continues at coordinate 156,434,715 of OW285239.1, forward strand.
GTCTTGTTGGCAGCCTGTAACATGTATATATGAGGACTTAAAGAAATCACGATTTCTGGTAAAAATCACCTGTATTTCGAAATTTAGACGAGCTGCGGTCTTTTTGGGATTAAATTTCGATTCAGTGAATAAAACTACATTAGGAACAATATAATAATATCAAATTTATGTCACCGTTTGCAGAAATCTTGCATAACGTACGTCTTAAAAGTTTTCGGAAAAACTAAAAGGCATTTTTTTAAATTTTATCTTTTATTCTTTTACATTTTAACAACAATATTATTCTTATACAGGGTGTGTATAAATTGGCGGACCCACTACACGTGGCGACATTCTTGGGCAAATTTTGAGTTAAAAGTCCTAATCCTAAAACGATGTATCAGGCTTAATTTGTCTTCAGAATGAATTTGACAGTAGTAATGTATTTGACTAGAACAACATTAGGCTGCCTAGTTATTGTTTTGCAACGTTGTCAGATGTGTTTTTCGTCAAAATAAGTTAATAAACAAATATTAAAAACAAACTTTAAAATCAAAAAGAAAACTTTAACGAAAGGATAATAACAATTCTTCTTTCTTCTAAATTGTAGCTTTTTCTGTCAACAAATATCGAGTAATAATGCTTATTTCACGACTGAAAGTCCGAACTTTAGGAACCTCCTGCAAAGATATGGAGCATGGTACAACATTTTCGTATTAGGATTTTGGACTCCAAATTTAACGAAGAACATCGCCGCGTGTAGTGGGTCCGCCAATTTATACACACCTTGTATAGTCTTAATTCAATTAAACATAACATTTACATGACGGATAGAGGCCAATGCTCTTCTGTGGCACGTAATTTGACTCTTACATGGCCCATCAGTCTTTGGACGGTAGCTACGACGAGTTCCCGAATTTTCTGAAAGATTCTGCGTCTTAACTGCTCCTCATTTTGGGCTTCCTAACCACTATCATATACCTTTCTGCTTAAATGAGACCAAAATTCCTCAATGGGCTTAGCCTGTGGGACATTTGGGGGTTATCTGTCTTCGGAACAAAAATTGATGCCGTTTGTGGCAACCAGTCATTGGGATGATGTGTGTTTATAAAATTTCGAAGTTTTGTGAGGAATTTTCGTATGTAAATGTCTGCATTGATGGCTTCACATCGAACACGTCCAACATGCGGCTGTGAAACACCAGCCTCTGAAATGGCACACCACACCAAAATTTTATCTTCAAACTTGACTCTGCCTTTGAATTTAACATTGCTAGGAGAGTCTTCTACATAGGCCGTATAGAGATCGTCATTACCTTTGATCTTCGAGTTGGACAACGTGAAATATTTTTCATCGTCCATAACGATAATTTTGTCAAGAAAACGAATGCGTCCCAAAGCACGGCAACACCTGGGAATTCTTTCCAACTGAGTGTCAGTGTATTTGGAGCCTTTCTTCCTTTACGATAATTTAGATTATTTCTGGCTAATGTTCGACTAACAGTCGAGCGTGAGATATGGTATCTTCGAATAATTTTCACGTTGACATTCCCAATGTGTTTTTTGCTCTTTCAATCAACCTTCGCTTATTAAGTTGGCTTAAAACTTTGGGTCGCTCACTTTTAGGTAAATTGATATAAGAGACACCATCCTGGTAATCTTTTATTGTCTGATAGATTGTCGGAACCGAAATATCTTGCTCACTTAGATCCTAACAATATCGATCACCCTAATTTTTTGCATAACATGTTTCTATCATATAAGGAATATTTCTAGGGGGAGTTATGCCCTGTAGGTACAAGTCAAAAAATAAGGTGCACTCTAGTGATAAATCTTGTTTTTTCACCTATTATTTTGAAACAATGTGTCAATCAATGGATTGGAAGAGCCCAACTTCACCGAAAGCTATAAAAGCGCGAATGAGCAAATCGAAATTCAAAACTATTGTTTTCTTTCGATATCCATGAGATTGTGTATCCTAACCGAGCTCCTGAAGGTCAAACTGTTAATCAGCATTACCACCTTGAGGTTATTACTGAACTCCGTGAGCAAATAAAAAAAAAAGACCCGAATTGTGGAAAAAAAGCAATAAGTTCATCATCAGAACATCGCAGTGGCGCACAGTGCATTGTCTGTCAAGACGTTTCTAGCCAAGTATAGCATCCTAGTGTTAGGGCATATGTTTTATTCGTCTGACCTGGCACCATTTTACTTTTATTTGTTCCCTAAGGTTAAATCTGCATTAAAAGGAACAACATTTCAGACCGTTGAAGCTGTAAAAGGCAAAGCGACACGTGTCATAAACGAGCTCACAGAAGAAAACTTTCAGCACTGTTTTGCACAATAAAAAATTCGAATGAAAGGGGATAATAACTAGAGAACGGACACGCTTACCACATGACGCAAGGCCCAGTACAGTACTGGCGAAAGACTGTATTTCTAAAATATTTAATTTTAATTATATAATTGGAAAACGAACGGGTGGTGATCTATAAAATTACGAAATACATATTTATTTGTTGAAAAGTTGTATTTATAAAGATTTTAATTTTATTTATATAATTGGAAAACATACGGGTGGTGATCTATAAAATTACGAAATACATATGTATTTGTTGAAAAGTTGTATTTTTAAAGTTTTTAATTTTATTTCTATAATTGGAACATTTTTATTTGTTCATTTTGTCGTTCAAGTTGAGTAAAGGAGTATTAATATTGACTAACAATAGTTTCTCAAGGTTTTCTTCTGTCAATTTTATTCTCTTTGAATTAAGTACATCCTTATAAATAGAAAACGTCCTTTCTACATCGCAACTGGTTATAGGTGCATACTGGGAATATTCTTTTATTTCTTCATATTTAGCGGTTAGATTTTGTGGATTTGTCTCCATACATAATTGCTGTAATGTAATTAAATCTGGATTTCTATTAAGAATTGCTTCAAACTTTTGCCGAAGGCCACATCCGAAGTCACTTGGAATACTTTTCAAATTATTAACAGCCACATCTAATGTGGTTAATCCGTCATTTAATTTGAGATTTCGATTTTCAAAATAAGTGATTAGTTTTGGCAATTTTCCAAAGTGTTCGTGAAGAAAGTACAACTGAGTTTTTAAATTTGGGATTTGTGTGAGCTCCTTGCACTCACCAATACTTCTAGCATCCTCCTTTAGCAGTGTTACGAAATGTTTTAGACTATCGAAATTCTCAGCATAATAACTAGTAGCTTCCAGCCATGTTCCCCATCTAGTTATTACTAGAGTGGGAGGCCGTGACAGAGATGGAAATTTTTCCCTGAAAAGAACTACTCTCAATGGTGCTTTTCTGAAAACTTTTTTAAAAGCTGATACAAGTCTATCAACTTCCGGAAAAGTGTCTCTGATATATTCACAGATTCTGTGGAGAGCATGTGCTACACAAGTAATATGCAGCATATTAGGATATGTTTTCTTTAATAGTCTGCCTGTTTTTAACATATACGCAGCACTATCACTGACAAATAAAAGTATATTTTCTTTGTACGTGGCGTCCGAATGAAGCATTTTTTGCATATTCTCCTTAATGGTTTCAGGAACTGTTTCCGCATCAACTCTATTTATAACACTTGTTGCTATTACATATGAGTTATAGGGAATAGTTGGATGTAGTACACCAGCTACAACATTTACCACACAGCATCCTAACATATCCACCGTTTCGTCGGCGCTTATCCATATGTATTGATTTAAAAGATGGCTTCTAATGCGTTCTACTGTTCTCGTATAGCACCTAGAAACATAATATTTGCGTAAAGTTGATTCATCAGGAACATTTCGACCAGTATATTTTTGAAGAAATATTTTTAAAGTGGGATTGCTAAGTTTATTTAATGGAATATTAGCCGCCATAAAAGTTTTACAGAGTTCAGATGTGTTTGCGATCCTAAGTGACGAATTTTTGACGATATTTTACGGATTTTCTAATAAATTTCGGAATCACTGACAATGGACATACAATCAGTATGACCGTCAATTCAACTCGCCATTGTTTTACAATGCCGTTCTCGACATTCTTCCATATCATGTCTGAAAAAGTAACTTAGACAATGCTCTAGATCTAAATAAATGAAAACTAAAAATGTGTGCGTAAGTTATTGAAGCTGAACGAAATTCAATGCACACTTACGTCGAAATAATTGGTAGAAATAGATTAAATCAAACGATATTAAACAGGATCTAACACAAAAATTACGATGTAATTAACAGTTAAAACTATGAAAACAAGAAACTTACAGCACTTTATTTATCTTACGAAATATAAACTAATAAATAAAATACATTATAAAAACTCCGCTTCTATCTACGCTCATGAAAACACTTTAAAAAACACTATATTCTCCGAATACAATAGCTGAGTTGTCCATTGTTATCGCGGCGAGACCAGGTGGCCGAGTAAGTCAAACAAATACTTCATTGAATTACGCCGGGATGTACTGTGCGACGTTATACACAATTCCAATTGCCGATTGCGTTTTATGGAAATTGCATCCGTTCTCTAATAATAACTAAATATATATAAATTTAAAATAAAAAGTTTTATAGCATCAGTTTCGTTATTTTATAGCCACACCTCGTACACTTGCAATAACAATTTTGTATTTCTCAATACTAAGGATGTTTCAAGTAAGAACGTTCTCCTAATTGACTACATATTTGTTTGACATATTCGTGTCGTAAATTGGTCTTATGAAACCATGACCTATATTTTAATATAATACCACAATATTTGCTTTATTTCTCAAAGGATATATGCATTAAATAATTACTTTGCTTTAAAATCTGTTGTTTTCTAAGTGCTTTTTTTTAAGTTAATATAATCGAACATATATTTCTAAAAATTGGGATATACATTTTGCATTAATTGGTGAATTACTTAGTATATTATTTCGCAATTGTATTTTTCTTATTAGCCGAGAAGTAATCTAGTTATTAAAATAACGACAAAGTGGGGTTAATTTTTGCAGTTTTCGTAGCTGTTTCAATAGTGTAAAATGAGTGATTTAAAACTTGAGCACGTAAGCGTCCTAAATTTTTTTACTAAAATGGTAAATGATCCAAAAATAATTCATGAACGAATGATTGCTGTATATGGCAAGGATAAACATTCTGGCCTAAAAAATATCGTCATGGTTCAGAATCCATTCAAGATGATCCAAAATCTTGTAGACCTGTCGAGACAAAAATACAGGGAACAATAAAGAAAATTGAAGGTTTGGTAATACATATGAAAACGCACCAACTTTACAAGTGTATACGTGGACGCCGTGTAAAGTTGGTGCGTTTTCATATGTGTTTTAGCTTTACTATGCCCCATGTGCGACACTTTAATTAGTGATTTTATCTACTGATGATGACAACTTAGTTTTCAAAATACATATTTAAGATACGATTAGTTATTGAGGTAAGGGGTTATATACCTTTTTTGAGTTTTTACTTAACCGCAGTCCCCAAAGAAAGACTTGTGTTTTTAATAAATTAATTATTTAAAACTCTCTGATAGTAATTAAGCCTTAGTTTAAGAAATGAGATATTTTAAGTTGCAAATACAGTGAAAGCTCTCATAAGCGGGCAGTCCCGGTTCCAGGATTTTTGCCCGCTTATGGGAGGTGCCCGCTTAAAAGAAAACTCTGAGAAATCAAACAGAACTCGTATAATGTAACATGTAACTACTATATAGGTACATATATGTATGTACATAATATGTAATGACATAGACACAAACAAGTTATTTAGGAACAGCTGGAAAATATCTTAAAATGGATGACTGCTTCATTTTCCTTTGCTGTTCTTCCATACGGCACTTCTGAAAATGACATTCCACATTTTTGATATGTTCAAAAGCCACATAGTCATCTGTAGAAAACTTTTTCAGTTCCCTGATGCAATTTAAAGCTTCATCAAAGCACTTTATTTTATTTTCTTCTTCTTTTTGTTCTTGAACGTCTTCTATTTCGTCATCGGTCTCGTGCGCTTCACTAACTTGACTGGATGTAGTAGTCTGGTTTTCAAAATCATCTTCTTCTGTTGGTGTCTTATCATCAATTTTTGTAAATTCGTCTAGGTTCTGGTCACTGGTAATCTTTAAATCTTCTGCAGTTCTCCTCATCATCTCCATTGTCGCAAAAACAGACAACGGTAAGTCATCCTCATCCTCAGAGTCAAACTGAGGAACCGTCGCATCCGTTTTTCTGAACCCAGCCTTTCTGAAACAATTTTGTATTGTTGATGGAGTGATCTTTTCCCATGCCTTTTTGATAAAATATAATGCCTCTAAAATATTATTTTTTTTTGATAATTCAGATGATTTAGAAGAATCTATGTTTGATAAAATATGTTGTATAATCTGGTTGCGGTAATAAAGCTTGAAATTCTGAATGATGCCTTGGTCTAGTGGCTGGCAAACAGAGGTTGTATTGGGAGGCAAAAAAATTAATTTCACATTTTTGAGGTGTAATTCTCGAGGATGTGAAGCAGCGTTATCTAAAAACAGTAAAATTTTTCTCTTTTCAATTCCCATTTTTCGATCAAGCTCGATTAACCATTCACTCATTATATCGCCTGTCATCCAGGCTTTCCGGTTTGACATCCACTTGACAGGTAAATCCTTAATGCTTATGTTTTTCAGTGCTCTAGGACGAGCCGATTTTCCAATCACTAGTAGTTTTTCTTTCTGCCATGTCATACTTGCACAAAACAACACTGTAAGTCTTTCTTTGGCCAATTTCCCACCTACACACTTTTCAGATTTTAAGGAAAGGGTCTTATTGGGAAGCGCCCGAAAAAAAAAGGCCACTTTCGTCGGCGTTGTAAATGTCTTCGCATTGGTATCCGAGTAATAGTGAAGGAAGTTTTTCTATAAATGCATCAACTGTCTCTTGGTTTACATCAGCTGCTTCACCAGAAAAGCATTTAAAGCTTACATTATGTCTTTTACGCCACTTTTGTAGCCACCCATCAGATGCACTGAAACTGGTGTAGCCGAATTTTTCTGCAATTTGTTTTGCTTTTTCTTTTAGAAGCCCTCCAGAAATGGGTATGTTCCGATTTCTAGCATTCACGAACCACTGATAACATTCTTTATCGATGTTGGAACCTTCAGTTCTGAAAAAACTTTTTTTTTGATGCACATTTACACCAGACTGCCATAAACGTCTAATGTCCTCTTTATTTTTTGCTATCATCGTAGCTTGCGTCTTTCCTATCGAAAATCGCGCTGCTATAGCCCGAGTAGATAGTTTTTCTTTATCAATTATATTCACTATTTCCATTTTTTCTTTTAGTGTTAACATTCTTTTTTGTGGAGGCATTGTTAAAAATGCACACACCCGATTCTCTATCACAACTAAAGCACAAAGAACCAACGATCAGCTGTTTCTTAAACGGTAAATCCCCTAAGGGAATCACCGAGTCTAGAAATGTGTAATGCGTGTTAAAATCTTAATTCGCCCGGTTGTTGGAGCTTCATGGTCGCTTATGGGATATATTTTCTGGCTTTGGCTAAAAAAAATGTTGCCCGCGCCTGTTTATAGGAGCACTCGCTTAAGGGAAGGTGGCTTATGTATTAAAAGATAGGTCGAAAAACGGTTCCGAACAATTTGGTCGTTTAAGGGAGATGGTCGCTTATTAGAGCTGCCCGCCCGTTAAGGGAGCTTTCACTGTATATGATTTCTGAAAATACTAATTAACAATAAAAGACTCTTTGACAATTTACATCTTCTTGTATTATTTATATATATATATATATTATATAGAGAGTCAAATGTAAACGTGAAGACGTTTACATTTGACTCTAGGCCTAGTTAAGTAGAACGCAAAAGAGGTAGCCCTGAGATATACAAACATTATGCAGAGTCTAAAAAAAAATATGCTTGAGTAACTGCTCACATACAACCATTTACTTCATTATATTAAACTAACGACACTCAGCAATATGTTAGAGTTATTCAAATAAAATTAGTACCTCGCTATAAGGCCGCTCTTTATACGGCATTTCGCTATAACGGCCTTTTTTAATTATGACACTTTTTCGATCTACGGCCTACGTATACGTATACGTTATAAAACGAGGAACCCCAAAATACCGTTTTGATAAAAAAAGCAAAAGCACACAAGAACGCACGCATTTTATGGAAATTGCGCATCGTAGTGACCAAAATAGTTATTAATTGCTGAATTAAAAACGCACAGTTGGTACGTCTTGTAATTAATTCAATAATTCTTTTAAATATAATCGTTCCCTTTTTAGTAAGAATGCCACCTAAACGTTCATTCAATTTGAAGATTGATGCTGCTAATAATAAAAAGAGAAGCCGAAAATTTGTTACGCTAGAGACCAAATTAGAAGTTTTACGTCGTATTGAAGCTTATGAGAAAATTGTTCAAATTTGTAATGCAATGGGACTGGCGAAGTCTACCGTCCAAGCTATTCGTGATAGAAAAAAAGAAATTGAAATACATTCGCTGTCCGCTACACCTTCAAGTGTTTCAAAATTAACTCGCCAAAGAAGCAATGTTATGGAAATAATGGAAAAATTATTAGTTATGTGGATGGAAGACAATAATGAACGAAGGATGCCAATGAACCAGATGACTACCCAAGAAAAGGCCAGAAGTATTTTCGGAAATTTAAAGAGAGAGGATAATGATGATTCTGCGAAAGGTGAAAAATTCGAAGCAAGCCGAGGTTGGTTTGAAAAATTCAAAAATCGCCACAATTTGCGTAATGTAAAAATGAAAGGCGAAAAAGCTAGAGCCAATGATAACGCAGAAGAATATCCTAACACTTTGAAAAAAGTTATAGAAAGAGGTGGATACCAACCAGAGCAAGTTTTAATGTAGACGAAACAGAACTCTATTGGAAGCGAATGCCTGAAGAAACTTTCATTTAAAAATCTGAAAAGTCTGCATCTGGATATAAGGTCTCTAAAGAACGAGTAACTTTGCTTCTTGGTGCAAATGCTCTAGGAGATTTTAAGCTAAAACCATTGTTAGTATATCATTCAGAAAATCCAAGGTGTTTTAAAGGGCTGAACAAGAAACAATTGCCTGTCATTTCGAAATATAATAAGAAAGGCTGGATGACTAAGATTCTTTTCGAGGACTGGTTTGAAAATAACTTTTGGACAGAAGTAAAAAAAAATATTTCAAGGAAAAAACTTGAGCAACAAGGTATTGCTCATTTTGGATAATGCTCCAGGGCACCTGGTTAATTTACCAGAATTATTAGAAGATGTGGAGATTGAGTACCTTCCCAAAAATAGAACAGCTCTGATCCAACCAATGGATCAGGGTGCTATAGCAACTTTTGGGGGCTATTATTTACGTAGAACTTTTCCGTAAACTTATTCAGCAAACCGATGGTGAATCTTCGATAAAACAATTTCGGAAAAACTACATCAAAGATGCCGTGTGTACAACATTAGCGAATCATGGAAAGACTTAAAATCAACCACAATGAACCATGTTTGGAAACAAATATGGTCAGAATGTGTAAAATCTAATGAGTCTGAAGTTAATACTCTTCCTGAAGTTCGACAAAACATATTGAGCTTAGCAAAAGAACTTGGTTTTGAAGATTTAGAAGATGATTTTATTGACTCGCTCGATGCTGATAGTGAACCGCTTTCATACGAGGAGCTGATCCAGTTAGTAACCGAACAAACTCTTGATGAGGAGCCAGAGCCTGCTATATCCAGGCAGCCAACAGCAAAAACCTTGACGAATGCGCTTTCTTATATCGAGAAGGGAATGAGCATCCTTCTTCAAAAATGATCCCGACGAAGAACGCAGCGATAAAGTATCTCGAGAAGTAAACTCAGCCATTAGATGTTACAAAACGTTGCAAAAAGAAGCAGAAAGGAGGGCGAAGCAGACAAAGTTGGACGAATATTTTAAGTTAAGTCATTCAACAACAACGGAAATTGACGCCGGCAGCATTTTATCAGATTAAAAAAGCTTCCAAAGATTTTATAATTTTTGTATGTGAATATGTCTTTTGTTTTTCTTTATTGAACTATGTAATGTGTTCATTTTATGTATGTATTCTTATTTGTTGTGTTATTTTTGTGAATATGATCTCTTTTGTTTTTCTTTTTTGAACTATCTAATGTGTTCATTTTATGTATGTATTCTTATTTGTTGTGTTACTTTATTTTTAAGTATGTATTTTTATAGAAAATGAAAAGAATAAAATGCCTGATGAACTAAACCCTTTAAATATTATTTTTTTTAACCCATTTATTCCCATAGTTGCGTTAACGCAACACAAAAAAAAATTTTTTAAACATTTTGGGAACGGGTAATCGCATTTTCAATTTTGAATAAAAATAAAATAAAACTATGGAATTTTCAAGAAAAAAACTTGTGTATCTAAATTTAAATTAAATAACATACGAGTACAGCTTACTTTTTCATTTATCATTAAGAGCTTTCATATAAAAGATACTTCACGTAACATTATTTTGGAAAAAAATCAATCCCGTTTTTCCCGGAAATGTTTCTGAAACGGATTTGAAACATAGCTTTGCGAAAACGCAACATTGGGACAAATGGTGTAATTGTAGTCATGAGACTCATGAGTAATATTTCTGTCTGAACATGCTTTTTCACGTCTTGGGGAAGTTTATCGGGTATCCGTTGTGTGATGCGAGTTTATTCAGTTCATTTACGCTGTGGGATAGAGAAGTTGAAGAAGTTAGACTTCATAATAGTGTTATCTTGAGGATTACAGAAATATTATACAATGGTAAGTACAACAATTTCTGAAGTATGTGTTGGTCGTTGATGTTGATAATAAAATTATTTTACAGTCACGTGAAATATCGCGATGATCCTACCAGACCGTTGACTTTGAAAGAATTTGAGGCAATTGTTGAAGATCTTGATTTGAATGAGGAAATTGATGTTTGTTATATACCACCCGACGTCGATGATATAACGGACGAGGAGGACATTGATGATAATGTTATAGGTGGAGTAGAAAATTTGCATGTAGATATAGCGGGAACTTTTGAGATAGTGTGTCCGAATAACAAAATTGAGATAGAGGATGGTAAACATCATGAGGCAGCTTTATCTACACCAAGCAAAACGGCAAGAATTGAAGACATTATTTGGTGTAAAACGCCCGTTGATTACGAGGAAGATGCTACGTCAAATGAGGAAGGGAATGTACAGAATATTGTTGAGGGGCTACATGGAAAGTCTGTGCTTGATTTCTTTATGCAAATGTTTGATAAAAATGTTGGCCAGCTTATATTTCAAACTCCATAAAATATGCAAGAGATAATAACCGTACTCAATTCGCCTTAGATCAAAATGATCTAGAAATTTTTTTGGGAATATTGATTTTGAGTGGGTATCACACTCTTCCACAGGTAAAACTTTACTGGTCATCTGATGAAGATAAAGGTGTTCAATTTGTGAAAAATGCGATGTCTCGAAACAGATTTCTCGACATAAAGCAGAACATTAATCTTGCAGATAACAATCAATTAGACAAGGCAGACAAATTTGCGAAAGTAAGACCGCTGGTTGATCTCTTGAACAGCAATTTCTTGTATGGTGTTTTTAGACATAACTTATTAATTGATGATCAAATGGTACTCTACTTCGGCCGCCATTCAGCGAAAATATTTTTGAAAGGCAAGCCGGTACGTTTCGGGTTCAAAGTGTGGTGTCTGGCATCTAGCGATGGGTATTTATATCAATTTATACCCTATGCTGGAAAAACTGGTGAAAATGCCAAAAGAGAATTTGGTTTAGGTGAAACAGCGGTCATCAATCTTTTGAACGTATTAGAAAATAAGTCGATAACTTTGATAACTTTTTTACGAGGTACAAGCTATTAGTTCATCTGAAACGTCAAGGATACTTTGCTACTGGAACTGTACGTGAGAACAGAATGCTGAAATGCCTTTTAGAGACTTGTAAGTCTATAGGAAAAAAACCTCGTGGTACAATGAATTCTCGTTACGATCACGTAAATGAAATAAGCGTGGTCCGTTGGAATGACAATTCTGTGGTTACATTAGCAACCAATTGTGAGTCTGCCCTGCCAAATGTGTTTGTGAAGCGGTAAAATCGTAGAAAAAAAAAGACATCTCTATACCACAACCAAATATGATTGCCAAATATAATAAATATATGGGAGGCGTTGATCTACACGATAACGCAGTTGCAAATTACCGAATAAATATTCGTGGAAAAAAATGGTGGTGGTCGTTATTTATAAATATCTTAGATTCTACTGTGGTGGATGCTTGGAAACTGCACAGACTTGTAATCTCAGAGAAACCCATTTCGCAGCTGGATTTCAGGTCTGAACTTGTACGAAGCCTCATTACTGCTAACAAATGTAAAACACAATCTGTTCGAGGACGTGGTTCCAGTGCGTATCTATCATCCAGTGCACGTTTAGATAATGTGGGTTACCTAATTGAAAGAAATCGTGAAAATTGGAGACGTTGTAGAGTATGCAAAAGTACAACCGTATTTATGTGTAATAAATGTGGAGTTCCATTACATTCACACTGCTTCAAACACTACCATAATTAATAATTGCAATATTTTTTTGGGCATATAGTCCCATTGTTGCTTTAACGCAACGCAAAAAAAAATATAAGAATCAATGGTTTGTCTTTTATTTTACTTTAAAGGATGTTTATAAATACCTAAATAGAAGTTTATTCCTTAAAGAATTTGCGTTTTCCTTGATTTGTCTAATAGTGGTCCTAAATGGGTTAATTGGAACCTATCTGATTGAATTTGTATGAAAATAATTCGTTAAACGGCTTTTCACTTTACGGCCATTTCCTTCGGAACGTATCTAGACCGCTAAGCGAGGTATGGATGTATAGCCAATGTTTAATCTAAGCCAATTACACAGGTCTACAGTGATTTTGATATTTGAAAGCTGTTTGCTAATTTGTATATGTTTGGGGGCCCTTATTCCAAAAAACGGCATATTTTTGCTCTATCACGTAAATTTTTTTTATAGCGTTCTATATCTTAAAAATGTTAATTTATTAATATACATACCTATGACAAGAATATGTTTGTTCCATGTTAGGCATGATTTTTAAATGAATTGATTTTTATGAAATTAAATGTGATTTGGCAACACTGGTTAATATTAGATTTCTCAACAAAGCAACAGAGTCGGCGCAGAAGCGTCAATACAACGTTGAAACCTGCTTATGTGCAGTTTGGTTGTGTTAGTCGTCGTGCTACTGTGTCCGCGCGCTTGTTGTCTTCGTTGTTGCGTATTTTAAGTGTTCTAGAACGTATAAATATGGAAAGAAGACATTGTGTGAACAATCCGAATAACTTTTGTTATATCTGTGGTAGTAATGTCGTAGTAAAGCAAAGGCAAACTATAACTTCGTTTGTGAAAAATGTATACCACGCTTATTTTGGTGTAAAAATTGGCGACCAAGACAAGTTCTGGGCTCCTCATACTGTTTGTTCCGTTTGCGTTGAAGCATTAAGAAACTGGCAAAAAGGTAGGAAGAAATGTTTAAGCTTTGGTGTTCCTATGGTATGGCGAGAGCCTAGAAATCACAGTGATGATTGTTATTTTTGTTCGTGTAATGTTCAAGCATTCAACAGAAAAAATAAGAAACAAATTGTGTATCCCAATCTTGACTCTGCTATTCGACCAGTTCCTCATGGACCAGATGTACCGATACCTACCGCCCCAAAAGCACTAGAAAACGTCATATCGTCAGAATCAGAGGAATCTAATTGCGACCCAGATGACTCAGATTTCACACCAGATTTCAGAGAGCCCGAAGTGTTTAACCAGAGCGAACTAAATGATTTAATTAGAGATTTGCACCTTCCAAAGGATGCATCCGAATTGTTACCCTCCCGACTTCGTGAGAAACATTTACTGGCACCTGGCGTCACATCAAGCTTTTACCGGGATCGCGAAAAAGAGTTATGTCAATATTTTACTCAAGACGGACCGCTAGTGTATTGCAACAATATTCCTGACTTAATTTCAAAATTAGGAAATGTGCCGTATGTAAAAGAAGAATGGCGCTTGTTTATTGACTCAAGTAAGCGTAGTTTAAAAGGCGTTTTATTGCACAATGATAACGAGCTGGCCTCGGTTCCCGTTGCCCATTCGGTACATTTAATGGAAACGTATGAAAATTTTGAACTTCTTTTAAAGAAAATAAACTACCAAGAACATCAGTGGATGCTTTGTGGTAACCTTAAAGTGCTGTGCATGCTACTAGGACAACAAGGAGGTTATATAAAATTTCCATGCTTTATTTGTGAGTGGGATAGTCGAGCAAGGGATAGACATTGGACTCAAATAGAATGGCCCTCTAGAACAAGCCTTACACCTGGTAGCAAAAATGTATTAGGAGATAGCTTGGTTGACCCCAAAAAAGTTTTACTGGCTCCTCTCCATATCAAACTTGGCTTGATGAAGCAGTTTCTTAAAGCCCTAGACAAAAATGGACAGTGTTATAAATATTTGTGCGAGACATTTCCAGCCTTATCCGATGCCAAGTTAAAAGAAGGTATTTTTGTTGGGCCGCAGATAAGAATATTATGCAAAGACAAGGATTTTCAAAACACAATTACCAATGTCGAGAAAAACGCCTGGGTTTCATTTAAAGAAGTAATTGATAAGTTTCTTGGGAACTCTAAGGACCAAAACTACGAAAATATTGTTCAAAATATGTTACAACACTTTCATCGTCTAGGTTGTAATATGAGTTTGAAGGTGCATTTCCTGTTTTCACACTTGAACTATTTTCCTGAAAATCTTGGAGCAGTTAGTGAAGAACAGGGAGAGAGGTTTCACCAAGACATTAAGAAAATGGAACGGCGATACCAAGGCAGATGGAGCATAACGATGATGGCGGACTACTGCTGGATGTTAAAACGGGATATGCCCTTAAAAACACACAACCGAATGTCCGGACAACGCAGCTTTCTGGCAAAAAGACAAAGATTTCACTTAAAAAAGACTGAGTAAAGTATTTTTTTCCACTTTTTTAACTTGTATTCCACCTTTTTACTCAATAAGCAAATAAATTTTTATAGAAATATCGATTTTTTTCATTTAATATTTGCAAAAAAACCTTACGTGATACAAATAAATGCATAGAATTTTTGAAATCAGCCTACCAAAATTATATAAAATCAGTTTTCAAAATAAAAACATCTGTCAAAAAGTTTAATTTCGTAGACCTGTGTTATTTATTATATTTATAATCGCACTTCTTCGGTAACCAGACCAAGCTGTACGCTACTGCAAATCCAATGCTTTGTCCTGCTTTACTTATTACAAACCTGATTTTAGTTCTCAACCTACCATTTGCTAATAAAATGATTTTTTTTCAATACATGTATCACCAGCGCGATATAAATTTCGACGCTACATTTAAATTGCACGCACAATACACACCGTTTGTAAATTAGAAACGGTATATATCTAACAACACCATGCTCTCGTTCTATCCACTTCGACCTAGCAAAACACGGTACTTTGAAAGAATACAACCGTGAACGTACAAATACCCTGACCATACCGGTTTCTGCTTTTCTTTTTTCGTATTTTTAATTCTATAAATAAACGCGCGATCGGTACTTCTATTTATAAACCGATTTATATGACAACACGCATATTTCTCAATGAATAGCACGCGAGGAATTTTATGTTGTCTCGGACAATTATGATATACAAAAGTGAAGAAGAAAAAAACGGTCGATACAAGAGTCCGAAATGGTCGGCGAAATGGAACAGAATGATTTAAAAAGTTTAAAAAAACACATGAAGGCAGCCGATTACGTGACTATAATCGCCTCGATGCCAATGCATAAAAAGTGTCCTTCCAGAAAATTCTTTAATATCATTATTTATCAAGTAATTAAGTCCAAGACGCAATGAATATTATTTAAAAAAGAAACTTAAGCGACGTATAAAGCCAATATATCTACTTATAAACGAAAAGAAATGCATTCCAATTATTATTTTATTTAAAAGAAATAAACTCTAAGAACACCTACTAAAGTTGAAGAAAATAAACAGTCTGAGATGCAAGATTAATACGTGCTTGACGTATTGATGTACTCAAATCTCTTTGAGATGAAAGAGATAAAAAAAAATGTGAATAGAATTTAGAAAAGATATAGTGGACATTAGAAGCGAAACTAATGTGACGTTAGAGAAATTAAAGATGATTTGACGGAAGTAAGGGTAGACATTACGCAGAACACTGAGGAAATGAAAAATATGAAACAAAAAATTATAAAGACCAGAAAGGAGTGGGAAGAGGAAAAAGCAAAACTGACAGCTAGGTTAAAGGAAGTAGAAGATAAACTAGAAAAACTGGAGAGAGATAAAATTCGTAACAATCTAATAATAACTGGTATTTAAAGAAAGATATATAACCCCTTACCATAATTGAAGGCTTTGGTGCAAGAATCGGTTAAACGCCATTTTTCACGAAAATGACTTAGCATCAAAAACCTATACTTGTCGATATCCCTCATCGTTTGGTACAAGAATCGCCCATGTATCTCTCATAGAAACGATGTTATACTTCACATAGCTTGTTCTTGCTCCAAACGCAGTTGCATATCACAAACATGAGCGAATCCGTTCGGGAGCAAGAATCGGCTATGTTTGTCGCATGACCGTTTCTTGCCGCCAATGGCACCAGTTTTGATAAAACATCACCTACAAATATTAGACGTTTAACCTAAGTCGGTGCAAAGTGATTCATGAAAAGAAAATGAGTGAAACTAGTGAAGTGGATCCCTATCACACTTCAAATGATAGTGATGCTGATCCCGATAATTCACAAAGCAGCTCAGATTCTGAAAATGCAGTTAATTTGCAAAATAACAATAACGAAGTTCAACCAATAATACAAAAAGGAAAGAAGCGTATGCGAAATCCAGAAGAATGGGTTCGAAATCAAAGGAAAGTTAACAGAAATAGTGGAAAACAATATATAAACAGTGCAGGCAATGTGGTACCTGAAAAAAGACAAGGACCTAGGTGTCAATGCAAAGGAAATTGCTTTGACTTATTTACGGAGTTGCAGCGAGACAAAATTTTTACAGAGTTCTACGGAATGAAGTGCCATAATATTCAGGATGCGTTTCTGGGTTCTTTAATATCCGCAAATGAAGTAAAAAGAAGAAGAAAAACAACTACTGATAATAATCCAAAAAAAAAATTTTCGTATACGTATAATATTAAAATAGGGACCACAAACGTTAAAGTAGGTAAAATAGCATTTTGCAACCTATTCTCCGTGCATAAATCTCGCGCACAAAGAATAGCAGCATCACGTGCTTCTGATGGCAATATAGTGTCAAACGTGTCAACAGACCGAATAAGGTAGCTGATGATGTTGTAGCCACCGTGCGTGAACATATCGAAAGTTTTCCTCCTAGGGAATCTCATTATTCGAGGAGCGAAAGCCAAAAGAAATATCTACCGGATGAGCTAAACGTAAAAATTATGTATGAAATGTACTTAAATAAATATGAACCGGAGCAGTACGAATTACTAAAGAAGAAAGAACAAACAAAACCAAGAATCACATATGACTTTTACTAAAGATATTTTGTACAACATTTTAACTTGTCATTTGGCTTTCCTCGATCAGATACTTGTAGTACGTGCGACAAAATAAACGTGGAGATTGAAGCTACTTCCAATGATACAGTAAAGCAATGTATTTTACAGAGAAAAGAACTACATCTGCGCAAAGCACAGGCATTTTACGATGATCTGAAAGAAAAAACACAATTGGCTGAAACAGATCCCACAGTAGAAACTTTATGCTTTGACTATCAACAAAACTTGCCTGTGCCATTGCTAACTACTTCTGATATTTTTTAGGCCCGGCAACTGTGGGTATTTAATCAAGCATTTCATTCATGTTCTAATAAAAAGGCAGTGATGTACATGTTTGATGAAACAATCGGTAAAAAAGGATGTACAGAAACGGTTTCTTTCTTAAAGCATTACATTGAGAAATATTTGAGGAAATCTGTTAAGATTTTGCATATTTTCACGGATAACTGTGGGGGGCAAAATAAGAACGCTGTAGTTCTTCATTTTCTAATGTCCCTAGTTAAAAATGGAACTTTGTCGAAGATTGTTCATCACCTGCCAGAACCAGGTCACAGTTTTCTCCCGTGTGATCGGGACTTTGCTCAAATAGAGAAAAAGAAACGCAGAAAAGAGCTACTCTACCTTCCTGAAGAGTGGTATTCTCTAGTCGAATCATGTGGAACCAAGTTTATTGTGGAACGTGTCACACAAGATATGTTTTTAGACTTCAAGTCGCATCTTGATCCATATTTTAAAAAATCTGCCGTGGTTAAGAAAAAGCCTTTTACCATTTCAAAATATAGACTTTTTCTATACAGTGAGGAACATCCAGATAAGGTTTTTATTTTTTAATTAGTTTAGTGTTTATTGTTATATTATTTTTATATTTCAGGTCTTTGTATCAGAAAGTCACTGTCGAGACTTAACAGAAGGTCTCTATTCAAGTCACCTGTACCTGAGTCTATTGACTTAAATGCTGCTCCTCTTGCATACAGTGAGAAGTTGGCAATAAAGTCAAAGAAGTATGAGAGCATAATACCGCTTGCAAAAAATTATATACCGCCTGCTTATTTTTATCCTTTTTACGACGACCTCAAGAAACTGGATGATGAAAACCATGATTCCGATTAAATTATTATATTATTAGTTTAGTTTAGTTCATGCAATATTTTGTTTTTGTTTTGTGCTAGGTAACTTTCATGGTGTTTTATTTCTTTGTTGTTGTCGTTATTTGCTTGATGACAATAAATAATATCTTTAAACTCTTTATTTTAATCTTTTTATATTATTAATATTTAATTTGCTACCAGTTTCGCAGATGTTGGTTGCGAAAACCGGCTATGTGCAATTTTGAAAAATTGTTTTCTGTAGTATTTTGTAAAGCAAGATTTGCTAAATATCAGTTAAAATAACTATTATTATATATTTATACTGTTGACAAAAGATGTAGTCCTAGTTTAGAAAAATATTATCAAAAACCAGTTTTTCCTTGTTTTCTCAAAACTATGCTGTCTTCACATAGCCGGTTCTTGCACCAACCCCTTCAATTATTAATCGTATCCTAAATACGTATTTCGACAACTAAGTTGTCATCATCAGTAGGTAAAACCACTAATCAAGGTGTCGCACATGGGGCACAGTAAAGCTATTAGTGGTTTTACCTACTGATGATGACAACTTAGTTGTCGAAATACGTATTTAGGATACGATTAATAATTGTGGTAAGGGGTTATATACCTTTTTTTAAGTTTTTACTTAACGACAGTCTCCAAATAAAGACTTTTAATAACTGGTATAGTGATCGATACTGGCAACGAAGATACCCTAAAGGAGGCAGTAGAAAAATTAATAGAGAAGGAACTTGGAGTAAGGACAGGTGTTAATAAAGCAATCAAGATTCGACAAAATAGATGTGTGGTGGTAATGACAAAATGGTCGGACAAGATAGGAGTCCTAAAAGAAAAAAGAAAACTTAAAGGAAAAAATATATTTAATGATTCGAAGCTAACACAGAAAGAAAGAGGAATACATAAAAAGATCAGAGACACAGCAAGAGAGGAAAAGAGTAAAGGAGCCAGGACGAGAGTGGGGTACCAAAAATTGGTAATTAATGGCAAGGAAATCAAATGGGACCTAAAGGAACAGAAACTAAAAATTGAAAATAAAGTGCAAAACCTAAAAAACTATCTTCAGACAAGCATTTAATGATGACAAGACGGCTAATGAACAGGAATAAAAATACACCATGAATAGTATGGACGACATATTCTAGAAAACATAAAAGTATCGGCCTATAAGAAGTTTCAACTATAAAGATCAAGAAACGACACACAGAAACTAAAATTATGAGACTGGGAACATGGAACATCAGAAGTCTAAGTGCAAAAAAACAAGAACTGAATTCGACAACACAAATCTCGATATATCGGCAATCACAGAAACAAAGAAAAACGAACAATAAATTTGTATATATATATATATATATATATATTGAAATTGTATACTCTATGTAACAATATGTAATTAGGGTAAACAAGTTTTTAGGTTAATATACAGTGAAATCTGTGTTAACGGCCATCTCCGCTAACCGGACGCTTCCCTTAAATGGACAATTTTCTTGGTCCCTTGAACTTCCTATAATATTTATTAACAATTTAAACTCTATTGGCCGGACACTCCCTTGAACGGACGCGGGTAGTACTTTATATGGAACATTGTTCAACAAAACTCTCTCCTGTACGGATAGTGTTTATACATCTGCTGGATATTCCCCTATAGTTATACGCACAGTAGTACACTCTAGTATTAATCAGTATACTCCAGTAACAAGCGGTATTAATGTAATCATTATAATGTCAAATAAACGAAGAAATATTGTAACACTTAATCAAAAATCTGATTTTTCGATTTTTCTGTACGGAAGGAAGAACACAGAAATGCGGTAGCTAAAAAAGAAACATCATCCCTAGCTAAGCATGTATTACATACAGGACACACCATCGATTCGACGGTACAAAAACTATAGCCCGCAGTACGAGGTTAACGTACAGGATAATAAGAGAGGCTATGGAAATTGAGAAACGGCAACACTGTATGAACAAACGTGACGACGGACAGCGTTTGCCGGACACATGGAACCCAGCCTTGTACAATAGACAGATTACATACAAGCGACGTAATGATAATAACTTGCGACAGACCAGTCATACTAACACGGACCGAACGCAAACCGATCAACCAATAACCGAAAGCGACAGTACAACCGACGCACCAATCACAAGGAGCCAGACACGCGTCCCCACTACTACGGGACCACATAATACGAGCGGCACAGGAAATCGACGCACTCTTGATGTTACTATCGCAATGAGAAGATCCTGTAGAAAAAGGTGAAAGTGATGTCATCGAAACGTCAGGAAGAAAGTTGTCCTTCTCAGGACGAAATCATCCATACGTGGCAGAATATCGTGAAGAACAACGCTTCAACAAACGACCGCGAAAACATCCGACAATATACCTATATATTATATATATAAAGATAATTATTTCTTGACCTTTGTATAATATATTAGATTTAGATATTCGGCGATTTAAGGTCTATTTAATTTTAATATGTATATATTCAAACTAATCTCTTACCTGTTTCGGTAAATATTACCTTTATCAAGGAATTATAAGTGACAATATATAATGTCGAAGTTATATAAGAGATGTAGTCATGGTGAGAAATACATATTAATAAATACATTCTACATTCAATTCAAATAATAATAATTCATGACCTAACACAACTTGACGCTCGGTGTAGGTTTTTGTGGTTTTCCTTCTCGTTCTAGGCGAATGCCGACAGCTTAACATCTTAAATCGCTCCGTGGGCGCAAGGGTAATAATAACTCATGACTTACCAATTCCTTTGTAATTGGCGTACTACTACATACTTCAAAGGAATTACCTCGCTCCACCCTGTCTTCTCCTATCTCTCTATTTTAGTTTGTCGATAAAACAATTTCTAATAATAGGCGCGAACAGGTAAAGAGTAGTGTTGCGGCGCTCCATCTTTAGAAGATTTAAGAGCACGAATACGCCAAGATATTAGAAACATTACTGCAGATGTCATCGGCAACGTTCAAAAAGAATTTCTTAATCGCCTTGGCTATTGTCTGATTGTTAACAGTGCTCAATTTGAACAGTTAATTTAGATGATTATGTTTTCAATTTTAAAGTTTACGATAATATTACTTCAAAATTTCCTTATGTAAACATCATTCAACATTACCTTGTCGTATGTAAAAAATCTACCATTTATAATTCTGTAATAAAAAATGTGTGTTTATATTGAAAAAAAAATGACGTCATATCGGTTTTTGGAGACAGCCTGTATATTTCAGTTTCATGTAAGAAAACTCAACTTAAACTAAAAATCGACGGGTCCGAGGGTTTCTTGAAAAACTTCCCTTTTAATTTTTATTGAATTTATCCGCTACTTTACGAATGCATTATATACAGGGCGAGTTTTTCCCGATGTTTAGCTTAGCCTGGGGATCTTGGAAACTAGCGGAGATAGAGAGACAAGTAAATGGGGAAAGAATTGCAGTTTTACGACCTCAATTTAATGACCTTTTTGTTTTTTTGGAAAAAACGTATGGCTAACTAGATATATCGCAAAAATGATTTTTTTGTTGTTTTGTAACCAAATTTTTCATTTAAGCTATAATTTTGGAATTATGACACAAACTTGTGTTTTTTCTAATGGAAACCATAGTCGGCCATGATTTTATAAAAAAAAGGCCATCTTTCGACGATTCAAATGATGTAACACTTGACAGTTATTTTTATAAATAAACAAATTATAGCCAGCAGTGGGGTAGAGGCATCTCTTGGCATATAGCAGACTGCAATTCATTCGATTTTACATGAACATTTATTCGTAAAAAAATGTTCCAGATGGATTCCACATAACTTGACCGAAGCACAGAAAGCAGCTCGTGTCAATTGGTGTAAAGAGATGCGCCAAAAATTCGATGTAGGTACCGCAAAATTCGTATACAACATCGTCACAGGTGACGAAACATGGATATATGCGTATGAGTCGGAAATCAAGCAACAATCTACTGTATGGGTGTTCCAAGACGAACCGAACCCCACAAAAGTTGTTCGTGCAAGGAGCACTTCCAAGAAAATGATCGCTTGTTCCTTCGGCTGCACAGGACACATCGCAACAATTCCTTTAGAAGATCGAAAAACTGTTAACGCTAAATGGTATACAGTAATTTGTTTGCCAAAAGTTATAGATGAAATCAGGAGTAACAACCGAAAACGTCACATTATTCATCACGACAATGCGAGTTTCCATACAACACGTCTAGCAGTTGACTATTTGAAGAAGAAACGTGTTGAAATAATGTCTCATTGTCCATATTCACCTGACATATCGCCGAATGATTTCATTTTGTTCCCTACTGTGAAACAAAAAATGCGTGGACAGCGATTTTCGACACCTCAGGAAACAGTCGAAGCCTTTGAAAACCATGTTTCTGAGATACAACCTTCAGAGTGGAAAAAATGTTTTGAGAACTGGTTCGTACACATGCGAAAGTGTATAAACCATAAAGGCGAATATTTTGGAAAACAATAAAATAGTTTGTTCACAAAAATTTTGTTTTCTTCCCTGATTTTGTAAAAACATAAAAGGTGGCCCTCGTATGCTTCGGGGTGAAAATATGGTAGAAATTTATTTTGTGTCTCCTTTATGTTTCGATCAATATTTTCAAGTATAAAATAACACCTATTTAGAGATACTTACAGTCTCAGGAAGACAAGATGCTGACAGGCTACGCCGGGAATAAAGCGGAAAGGTAATACCTGATAATGAAATGTCGCATCGAAGAAAGAACATCAATTCTAACAGCGAGACAGAGTACGAAAATTATGAGAGTGGAATTTAGGAGTTTTCTTTACAATTTCATTCCTAGGAAAAAAGGAATTACCCGGCCCTTAAGTTGAATAAAAAATCATATACATTAGTAATCAGTAGTAATCACTTACAGTACATATTCGGGAATATGTAAAGTTGATATTTTTTAAATATATTTTTGTGTTTGTTTCCTTGTAAATATATTTATTCTAATGTGATGTTAGCAATTACGTCATTTATAATTTCTCCAAAGAGATATCTTGTTTAGTAAATATTTGTCTACTCACGTTATTATTGTTGTCGCTATATACAGGGTGTAACGGACTTTTAGGGCACCTTATCGTTTTATTTATTTAAAAATAAGATACATAGAGAATAAAACAGTGCCATACAATAGACATACGCACACAATATGTCGATTTAAAATTAAGGCAAAAACTTTCATACATAACAATTAAGTAGACTAATCAAAAAATAACATAAAATAAAAAAAAATAATAATTGAAATTTCTTATACATTACCAGCTGAACTCGGTAATACTTTGCTATGGCCAGATTTGAGTATATATATAACGAGCCATCGAAAAAATTCATAATTGGAGTAGACTGTGAAATTGGGTTGGTACTTTAGCCACTTCCACATAATGACATTTATTATTTGACATTGAAACTATAAGTTTGTGTCAAATTTATCAAAACTCTTGTTAAGAAAATTAAATTTATTTAAAAAATGGTATTCAACATAGAACAAAAAGCAAAAATTATGTGTTACTTCCGTACAGGTAAAGTAAATGGCGAGTGGCAGTATTCAATTACGGAATGCATGGCTGATTTTAGTGAAGAACATCCTCAATTAGTGTTTGACTACAATGATTTTTACAATGTTTTGACAAATTGTGTAAAGTTATTCAGAGAGACTGGTAGCGTCGGTCTAAAAACTGGAAGTGGACGGCCATCTAAACGTACAGCTGATAATATTGAAGCCCTTCAGCATATTATTGATGAAAATCCAAAAACATCCATTTCAGTAGTGACCCAACAAACAAATTTATCTTATGGTACGTGCCAATTCATTCTTAAAAAAGTCTTACATTGTCATCCATACAAGCTGCAATGTTTTCATGAGCTTTATCCAGTGAATTATTTAAGACGAATGGAATTTTGTCAATGGTTTCAAAATAATCTACACAATCAGGATATCCTTAACACAGTTTTTTTCACGGATGAGGCCTGGTTTTATCTTTCTGGATATGTTAATTCCCAGAATATGAGGTGCTGGTCCTCCGAAAATCCTCGTTTTTTTATTAAAAAAACATTGCATCCCCAAAAAGTTGGTGTTTGGGTTGGAATATGTCGAAGAAGATTGGTGGGTCCCATTTTTTTTGAAGGTACACTTACTGCTGCACGATATCGCAATGAGATACTCGGCTCATTCATAAATCAACTGGATGATGAGGAATTACAAAATGGGTATTTCCAACAAGATGGTGGAACAGCACATACGACCAGAGAAACACTTCAATATCTCAGAGAATTTTTTGATAACAGAATAATAACCAGGAACACTGAAATCCCATATCCAACTAGGTTTTGCGATTTAAACATATGTGATTTCTTCGTATGGCCATACATCAAAAATTCGATTTATTCAACGCTAATTCATAATCTGGAACAACTGAGAATTCGCATAACAGAAAAGTGTGAAGAGATCAACAACTCACCGCAAATGCTGCATAAAATTTTTCCTGGATTGCGGAGAAGAGTTGGTTTGTGTTTAGATGTAAATGGACAACATTTTCAACAACTTCTGTAGCTATATGTAAATTTGATTATGATTTCGATATTAAATACATTATTTGTTTTTTTTTTGTTGTAGTATGGCTCGTTATATGTACATATATATATATATATATATATATATATATATATATATACATATTATGGATTAAATGAACACAATTGAAAGTTTTCCAAAATAAATTAACAAAAAAGCAAAAGGCGGCAGGAATATAACAAAATATGTACTTTTTAACTATTAAAAACCATTTAAGCACTAACTTAATGATAAGAATGAATAAATTGTTAAAAAATAAACTTAAGTGATAATTCAAAAAATAATGTTTTAACTAAAAGGAAACATTTTTTACATAAAAAATAACTTTAAATGTGACAACTTCAATGTTAATATTTTGTAGGGCCCCCTCGAGCTCGTGACACAGCTAAGCATCTTCTTGGCATGTTTTCTATTAGCGTATTGATGAATTCTTGCGGTATTCTTTCCCATTCTTCTCGCACCGCTTCCGTGAGTTCATCTAGCGTTGTGGGAGGACGAGCACGAGATCGCAACTGTCGATCAAGTTTGTCCCAAACATGCTTGATGCAATTGCAATCTGGTGAATTAGGGGGCCATATCATTCTTTCAATATTATTGGTAACAATGATATCCTCGACGATGTGGGCTCGGTGGGGACGAGCATTATCGTCCACAAATACGAAATTTCTTCCAAAATTTCGGGCAAATGGTACAACTATTGGCAAAATACATAAGTCCCTATACCTCTCTGCATTCATGGATTGATTTCTCAAAACCACCAGCTCGGTGCGACCGTTAAATATTATGCCACCCCAAACCGTAACACCCCCACCTCCAAATGGCACACGTGGGGCCATGTTCCTTTCAAGATACCGTTCTCCACGCCTCCTCCACACTAAAACTCTACTATCAGAATGATGTAGAGTGAATCTGGACTCGTCAGAGGAAAGGCATCTTCTCCAGTCGCGTGCCTCCCATGGTAAGTGATTTGCAGCCCACTGCCTCCTAGCGATCTTGTGTTGCCTGGTCAACAGTGGGCATATGGCCCTTCTTCTAGCCCTTAAACCAAACTCGTGCAGCCTTCTTCTAACTGTTAGATTAGATATAACCACTCCTGTAGCTGCACGAAGATCGTTATTCAATGTTCTAGACGACTGAACTCCACTTCGTCTGACCTGGAGTCTTAAATACTGATCTTGTGCAGGAGTTGTACTCCTCCGACGGCCTCCCCCATGAGTAAATCTTACACTACCACTTCTACGAAATCGTATTGCAACTCTATTAATGACACTGTGAGATATATTATAAATTCTAGCCACTTCTCTGTTGGAATATCCATTTTGTATTAATCTTAGGGCATTGTTCATAATATCTTCACTAAGACGCGGCATTTTTATTAATTTAAGTTACTTAACCCTAGTTTTAAGTCAGCAACAAACTGACAGATATAAACTAATATCAAAAAGTCAATGCCAACCTAACATTTTGTGTGAAATATTCCCCTAACTTAAAAACATATTTCCATTAGAATTTAATCCAATAAATTAATAAAGTATCATAAGTTAAAATTTTAACAAAACGAACATTATATTAGACTTGCTGCGTTAAATAAACTATAAAACATTTAAATTCGTCATGCTATGCATTGCTAATTACTTAGACTAAGAGTAACATCAAACTTTTAATAGTGGACCACTTCATTTGAACAGCAGTTTATTTAATTTAGTTAATATTAGGCCACCAAAATTATAGTGATACATTGAGACTGTTAAAAGGTCACAATAAAAAAATTGACCAGTAGTATAAGAGCATAATACAGTGAAAGACTCTCAAACTATTCTAATGTGCTGGCTAATATTAGTGAACACAAGTGAAGTACCTAGGTTGAAAACATTCAGACCTTCAGATTTTACTCAACAGCCATGCTATTAGTTCAAAATTAGACAATATATAGACTTGTTATGTTAAGAATAGAGATTACTAACTGGAATAATACTCTCCATGTCTAGTGTATACAAGTGTCCTTGAAATAAAGACACAACATAAAATAAATGGAAAGATGTAATTATATAGAATATGAATCAAAAATATTGTGACTTAATAACAATACGAAACCCGAAATTAAAAACACCTTGAAAATTGTATTACGTGACGCCTATGAATTCAAAATATTCAGAATGTGTATAAATAATAAATACCCGTACCACACGCACACATACGCGTGAGCAGCGATGCACATACCGCGGCTGTCGACTGTCGATATTTATGCGGCCTGCCAATGATTTTTAAAAATTCATTTAATTTAATATTTCTTAATTTTTTATTTTATTCTAACTTTTGTAATTGTTAGTAAGATATGTATCTTTAAGTACCTACTACTTTCTTGTTCAGGTTTACTACGTAGGACAGGTATGCTCCTCGTCGTTCCAAGCATATTGTTACAAGACTAGAAATCTGTCGAACCAACTAGATTACTCGAAGATTCGCGAAACACGTCGGTATTATCCCAGAATAATGTGGTATGTTGTTGATGTTAGGTAACTCGTATAAATACAACGCATCGCCCGCTATCGGGGCAGTTAAGTTTTAACTACGGACAAGTGAACGTTATATTGTTTGAATTGTAATCTGTGAAGAATAAATATTTCGTCGTTCGAACTTGGCATCTACCTACGTAATATAATATCAATTTTGATATGGATAAACCAGGCACCAGTAAAAAAAACGTAGTCGTAAGGTTGAAGATGAAAATCGACAGTTTCAAAGATATTTGTACTGAAAAATACTTTTTTATTTCATCGCATAACAAAAGTGTCTGTTTAATATGCAGAGTAGTGTTTCTAGTCCGAAGGAATATAATGTGAAAAGGCATTTCGAAACCCAGCATCATACTTTTACCAAATTAAACGGCGAAAATCGAACGCAAAAAATTTCCACTTTACAGAGGGAACTAACAGGTCAGCAAGCTATGTTTACAAAACCAATTCAAGATGCTGAAACAGCTACTAAAGTTAGCTTTGAAATATCTCCAATAATAGCGAAAACTTGTGGGCCTTTTAAAGATGGTGAGTTTGTTAACTAAAAACTAAAAACATAGATACCAAGGAATTAATGCAGTTTCATTGCATTATACATCAAGAGACCCTCTGTTCAAAATTATTGGGATTTGAAAATGTGATGAAAGTTGTAGTACCTACTGTAAACTTTATAAAATCACGAGGTCTCAATCACCGACAATTCACACAATTTCTCGAGGATATTGAAAGCGAATATGGTGATCTCCTGTTTTACACTGAAGTAAGGTGGCTAAGTCGTGGGTTGTCACTAGAGCGGTTTCTTAACTTGATCAAATCAATCAAATCAAAATATTTCTGTCGGAAAAGAAAAAGGACGTCTCCGAACTCGACAACCCTGATTGGCTGCGTGACTTAGCGTTTCTTGTAGACATCACAAATCACTTGAATGTCTTAAATACGCGACTCCAAGGCAAAGATCAATTGATTTCGCAGCTATACTCTCATGTTTCGTCCTTTCAATGCAAATTGAGTCTTTTCAGGACACAAATCAATTCAGCCAAAGACATGCAAAATGATGATAATTTACAAAACAAGTTTAATGAAGGTAATTCACTCAACTTTTACCGTTGAGTTGACAAAACCGCTTATAAAGAGTTGCGAATAAATGCATTGAAATGCGCAAGCTTATTTGGATCGACGTATATTTGTGAGCAAACGTTTTCAGTGATGAAACTTAACAAAACAACAAATCGAAACCGTCTGGCAAATGAAAATCTGGAAGCAATTTTACCTGTGGCGACAAGTAAGTGGAGCAAAACATAAACAAAATTGTTAGGTCAATGCAATGTCATGCATGAAAATAATAAAACATGAAATATTACATTGCAATGATTAGATTAGATTACGATTACATAATTACAACAAACATTTTTGAATGTTCTTTTGTTTTTATCATTTGTAGTAATTCATAGTATTTAAAAATAAAAATATTTGTGTTAATAAGTATTCTTTGTTGTGGCCCGTCTTTGGCTTACAATTTTCCCGAGTGGCCCCTGTTCCCTATAAGTCTGTGCATCCCTGCGCTAGAGCGTATGTTTACATACGTAACAGCTGGATGAGATGAACAATAACAAAACTATTCTTTTCGTTATTGTCGGTCAACTTTAAGATATCGTCTCTGATACTTTTTTTAATCGCACTATAATAACTTTAGAATTATTTTTCTCCCTTATGAGACGGACTTTTAGGAAAATATTTTGGATTTATATTCTACATTATTACATGTTTCCATTTTTCATACGTTTTCTTTTTACTTCAAGGAGACCCGGTATAAACACGAAGCTTATTAACCCGCAGAGATAGATTCCCGAATACTACGGGATTATAAAAAAATAGGAAATCGTGTTCTAAATAAAGTAAAAATGTTACAGCTATCTGCCAATTTAATTTAAGTTTCAAAGACTAAAGAAACCCATTTCGTATATGTACATGCAACATGTAAATGCAAGCATAAAAACCGCATTTGCTTCCATTTTCATGGCATTCGCTAAACGAATATGATCGAGCTTGAAAAATTTAATAGATTCCTGTAATTGTACACCATAAATGTCCAATTACGTGGTGAATTATGTTGTTTGCTTTACAACTCACTGTACGTAAACGCGAACGACTTCTGTTCCGACATAGACGTGTTCTTATTTGTTCTTTATGATTGACATGAACGCAAATGGTAAATTATACAGAACACACACCATATAATCCGGTAATAGTTTTTTTCTTTTTCCAAATATATTTGCTCCACTTCTTGGCAGTCAATATGCATAAGTATATAGGGTGTGCGAAAATGAGAAGGGCAAATATCGACTACATTTTCTGGCTGAAACCAGGCACTAAAATGTCATAAATGTTACAATAATAATGTAATAATTAGAGACCGGACGCATCAGGCCGAAATTACGAATACTCTATAACATCGCTAAGTACAACACGCAGTTATTGAATACTATTCATTCGGTTAACGGCACGTCTGTTTTTTGTCGTTGAATTGTAACGCAATTACTTCAAAACTGCAGTAAAATTCCTTTCTTCATGGGTGTAGATAGCTTTTTAAGTTTCAATAAATTACGCATACATCTTCAGTTAGATCTAGAACATTGTTTAAGTTACTTTTTCAGATATGATATGGAATAACGTCGAGAATGGCATCGTGAAACAGTGACGAGCTTCTACTCTTTTTTGCTACTTTATGTCTGTTTTTCCTCCTCGTTTGAAGGAAGTTCGGTATGTATCGACCGAAGTATGAGTTGAAATAATGCAAGAGTTTTTGAATAACACTAATATATTTACAAATTTAGTCTTGGAGTTCCGTTAACTTAATACAAATGCAGTATCTGGTCTTAATACTAAAGACCGAGAAAACTGGCTAATAAATAATATTTGCTCCTATTTAGATCACTGAGATCTTAGTAGGAACTGTTAGTTAACTCGAAGAGATCGTACTTGGAACTGTAGTGAGCTCTAAGAGATCTTGTTTGGAACTGTTTCTTCATTTACTTATTTTTCGGCGAGAAAATTTTTTCCCGCCAGCCACAAGAGAGGGAGAAAACAACGAAATTGATTATACAGAAATTTATAAGAAATTATATACAGAAGTATAGAATTATTTTTACCTTTCTTTCAAGAAAAGGATATGCTGCAGTTTCCAACGACATCAATGTATTAAAATATACAATACACAGGAAGCGCGTTAGAGATAACATAATAGTTCGCAGAATCTCATCGAACCAAAACTATTTAACCTATTATAATAATATAATACTTTATCTATATCAGGAAATATGTCAATAAAACTTATTCTATTATACATTACATTTACAACTACTAAATGGATGGGTTAACAAGAATGTTGTGCCTGTAATAAAATAAATAGTTTTTATGACCGTAGAAAACAGACAATGAATAAAGAAATGTAATACCTGACCAGGCCTAAAGTAATTGACAACATTAAATATATCCGAACTCCAAGAACCTTTTCTATATACACATTACAATATTTACAATTTAAAACTAGGATTGAATACATTAACATAAATATACCTACATCTGTTTGCTTATATCTGAAGCTAAAAATACAAAATTAAATCTATTTTTCCCGAACAATGTCTTCTTTTAGAATGAAATATTTGCGAAAACAAACACTATACACACTTAAAATACGAACAACGCCTACGTAATTTTCAATCAAATTCGCTTACTTTTACAAAAATATTTCCGTACAAGCTTCCTCTATAATCACTAATCACTGCTAAAGCAGAACTGCGAAATAAATACATTATATACGCATATCATTACGTTCAGGGGAAGTCCCTTTGTGCATACTTGTGCAATTCATTCTGGCGAGGTATAATTCGTTCACTATTCCGAGGTTAATGTTGCTACTTTTGTGTTCATTGCAGTGGATAGTTCCCTATATGGGATATTAACTATATCGAGACTGCAGTGTACTTAACTTTTTTATTTATACCATTGCCAGGTTTTTTTTACCGTTCACTAGATTCAGAATCCATTTGGATCTTGCAGTACACTGATCAAGTTAAATTAAACAAAATAGACAGCTGACCACCCCGAACACCGATTAAACTACCCCAGAGGTTAATTTAATCTGCGAATGACTGAAAGAACTTTCATTTCAAAATCTGAAAAGTCTGCGTTTGGATATAAGGTCTCTAAAGAACGAGTAACTTTGCTTCTTGGTGCAAATGCTGCAGGGGATTTTATGCTAAAACCACTGTTAGGTCATCATTCAGAAAATCCAAGGTGTTTTAAAGGGCTGAAAAATAAACAATTGCCTGTTATTTGGAAATCCAATAAGAAAGCTTGGATAACTAAGATTCTTTTCGAGGACTGGTTTAAAAATAATTTTTGGCCAGAAGTAAAAAAATATTTAAAGAAAAAAAAACTTGAGCAACAAGGCATTGATCATTTTGGACAATGCTCCAGGGCACCCGGTTAATTTACCAGAATTATTAGAAGATGTGGAGATTGAGTACCTTCCCAAAAATAGAACAGCTCTGATCCAGCCAATGAATCAGGGTGCTATAGCAACTTTTAAGGCTTATTATTTACGCAGAACTTTTCCGTAAACTTATTCAGCAAACCGACGGTGAATCTTCGATAAAACAATTCCAGAAAAACTATAACATCAAAGATGTCGTGTACGACATTAGCGAATCATGGAAAGACTTAAAATCAACCACAATGAATCATGTTTGGAAACAAATATGGCCAGAATGCATAAAATTTAATGAGTCTGAAGTTAATTCTCTTCCTGAAGTTCGACAAAACATATTGAGCTTAGCAAAAGATTTTGGTTTTGAACATTTAGAAGAAGATGATTTGTTGACTCGCTCGATGCTGACAGAGAACCTATTTCATACGAGGAGCTGATCCAGTTAGTAACCGAACAAACTGCAAAAAAATATATCCAAGCAGCTAACTGCAAAAACCTTGACGAATGCGCTTTCTTATTTCGAGAAGGGAATGAACATCCTTCTTTAAAATGATCCCGACGAAGTACGCAGCGATAAAGTATCCCGAGCGGTAAACTCAGCCATTAGATGTTACAAAACGTTGCAAAAAGAAGCAAAAAGGAGGGCGAAGCAGACAAAGTTGGACGAATATTTTAAGTCATTCAACAACAATGGAAATCATTTTATCAGATTAAAAAGCTTCCAAACATTTTATAATTTTATTATGTGAATATGATCTCTTTTGTTTTTCTTCCCTGAACTATGTAATGTGTTCATTTTATGTATATATTCTTATTTGTTGTGTTATTTTATTTTTAAGTAAGTATGGATTTTTATAGAAAATAAAAAGAATAAAATGCCTGATGAACTAGAACTTTTAAATATTATGTCTTTTTATTGGAACAGATCTGATTTTTATGAAAATAATTGATTCGTTAAACGAAGATTGAATTACTTTGTGATTCGTTAAACCGCTTTTCGCTTTACGGCCGACTTTTTCGGAACGTATCTAAGCCGCTAAGCTAGGTATGGGTGTATATTCAAATAAGCTACGATTTAAAATATCCGCCAATATAGTTTAGTTTGCGAACTTTTCATCAGAGGCGCTAAATCTTGTTTTAAATGCTTGTTAATAAGATAACTTTCTATATTATACTTTTTCTATGGTTTAGGCTATTTCGCGACCCCCTTTCAATATCACCGCGACCTCCAGGTTGGGAAACGATGCGCGAACCATCAATCTATGGTTCCCTTCGCAAAAACGAATGTAAAGAAACGGACTCTAACATATATTCTGTCCATTCTCTCGTGTGTTGTTTGCGTGCCGGGGAGGCAGCAATACAATACGACATACGACCATATCTTCCTTTGTAATTATTAATTAACTTTATGTATATATAATGTACCTTGTTATTATCCTTAATGCTATTATTATTCTATCTAAAAAGGTATGAGTTTTACATGAATAAATCACAGTTACTGCATAAACATGTTAATCATTTCGTTGTATTTATGACATCTACTGTATATGCAAATAAAAACATTTTATTATGTAATAATTTCGTTGAAACAATTTCAATTTAAATTTGGCTAAAAGATTTTTTTTGTAAAACCTATTTATAAAATGTCACGTTTGGTTCTTCCCTGTTCGATTCAAGGAAAGAAATCACATCTAAACAAAGTTTTCTTTTATTTCATTTTAGAGGAAAAGATAATATCAGTACCTGTGTGAAAACAAGATACATATTAGCATATGTATTTCACTCCGCTATACGGAATATAAAATTTCATATGTTCTATTTTTGTACCAGATATCCATTCCTTTTTCTGACAATCTCAATTACATTTCTGTATGTTGTAGAATGAACACATCAAGTTGATTAAATTATGAATATGAATCTAAAATTTATTTATGAGATATTAGGTAAATACATGCATTAGCATTTACTTTACTGGATATATTAATATTTTAATAAAAAATAATATCTCTTAAATATTAATATATTCCCCGGAAAAGTAGATAAAAAAAACAATAAATATAACTCCAGTTCTTTTCGGATCTCATATAATTCATGATATTTATAGCGATTTATTAACTACAGAATCGATCGTTTAATAAAAAAAAGGTGGTTACTGCTAATAAAAAGAACTGTTTATTTAGATTTGCAAAGCCGAGGCAAAACCAAAGGACCTACAGAACGCAAATCGCATGTATTGAAGTGTTGAAAACAAGAGTGAGAAATATAGGCAATTACGAGAAACCAATTTTACCAATCGAACGAACATATTAGGTCTGTTGTATTTTTGTCTTCTAGAAAATGCATTTGAAGACCACAGGGGAAGAAAGGGGAATGTCACATATTTTAAGTTTTGAGTAAAACGGTATTGAAAGATTGAAACTCTTTCTATACTTTGAGACTAATTCAATGTAACTTATGTTGTGTATATCATCTGGTTTAAATGTTAATAAAACAATTTGCAAGTATGGTTTTATATTGCTATATTTCACAAAAATAAACAAAAGACAGTAAAGTAACTACGTATTTTATTTGAAAAAAAGGGGGAATGTCCATATTAAACCGCTGTACGATGTAGCAAGGGGACCTTATGACATTGGTTTTGTCAGTTTTTAATCACTATCAACAACTGTATCTATATACGGTAGGTCATCATAATACTTCTGGGCGTCGCAACGGCAGTGTTTCTTTAATTCTTGAAGGTTTTTGTATTTTTTTTTACCAATCGGGATCAGGTCTGTAATAAAACGTTTTATTTTACTTTTTAAAAATGAATTTTAAATTATACTAACTACCTAAGTACTTTCTGTCAGGATACAGAAATTCGTTTTGTAAAAGGACTGACTCATTTCTTTGACTCTTTGGTGGAAGGATGTTAGTGTGTTCCCATGCTCCATTGTAAGAAGATCTATGGCTAACTAGACGTGGATGGAGAATAGTTGTTTCCAGGCGCGGCTCGTGATGACGTATTTTGGTTTGCAGTACAATGATACGAGTGCCTCGTGTGTTTTCGGTGTTTACTAAAGCAAACGTTACAGTTAGTACACGAGAATGCACGAAGCACTCGGATCATTGTACTGCAAACCAAAATACGTCATCACGAGCCGCGCCTGGTTGTTTCTATTTCCTTAATTGGTTGTGTTGGCATAGAACATTCCTTGTTGTAAGGAAATTGCATGAGAAAAGTACTCCAGTCTCTTAACATTTCTTGAGAATCCTCAACATTTTCTGTAGCAAATGTGATTGTGGTTTACTCCTAGATTTTGCAATCTCCTCTACCCACTCATATGGGAGTTCTGCTGGATATTTTTGATTGACGAGTGCCATATTCCGATCGCATTCTAGATAAGAATGACCCCGTATGGGGAACGTTATTTTAAACGAGTTAGTCTCTTTTTTATATGAACGATGTAGTGCATGTATAGTTCTTGTTTTGTCCTCCGCAAGAATCACAAAAAACCTGTATATGTTTTATTTCTCTTGTAAGGTAGTTATGAATAAAATGATCCAGAAAGGAAAGTACCTCATCAGTCTCATCACTTCCTTTTTTGCCTATCGTTTGTGGATATACATAAAATACCGAGTCATCGCTTGCAAGAATGTGAATATTGAAAAGAAAGACAGATAACTGTCGTTTATAATAAACATCGTTGGTGGTTATATTTGGTACAGGAAGAATTTGCATGCAGATAGCTTCAGTTGTATTATCTTTTTTACAGTTATACTTTGAAAACGTGTTCGATCATAAAAAACTTGAGCTTTCTTCTTGTGCAGAATGTTTTCGGTGTCTAGCGTTCGCAAACTGCTTTGAATATCATCTTGTGTTGATGAATTACGTAGTTGTAATTGTAAGTTCCTTTTTCGCGCTTCATATTCATCGCAAGCACTGCAAGGATCTTTCCTTGGATAACCGAACGAGATATTAAATTTTGAACTAAATATAGTTCTATATGATTCATATGATACTACATGGTTTGGAAATTTTTCTGTATACATTTTATGCATTTTCGATATGTTAAGATCTTCACTTAAATACAAGCGGTCTGTTTTCGTTAGGCTATAGTGACTTTTGCGACCCTTAAATGACGAAATATGACTGATTACGCAATTATATGTATCTTCTGACAACTTTCGTGGACGATTAGAATGCTTACCCCGAAGATCACGAGGAGCTGAACCTATGGTCCTCAAAGAGCATTGAAGGTATTCTAATTTCTTCTTTGTTATACCATGAATTGATAAAAACGCTTTAAAGCAGATAGGAATTTCTACTACCTCACCATTTCTTATCATTCTAACGCGATAAGAATAAGAATTATAATGTAGCAATGCCTCATCTTCATCTTTTCGAGGCCGTCTCCTCTGAATACTTTTAGTTGTTATTAGTCCACATAGATAGGCATTCTGCTCATCCGTACTTTTTAATTGATTAAACTCTTTCAATATTGTTTTTCTCTCTTGATCATTTATCTTCTCAAAACACTTTAATCTTTTACAGTAGCAATATTCTCCGGCTTCATGACTGCATAACCTTAACTGTTTTGCTACATCACTTATTCGGCCATGCTTCTTTCTTTTCCTAGATTTTTCACTACATTGATCATTAGTTATATTCTCATTTTCATCAGTTTCCATTGTTATACAATAAACACCAGTTTCTTTTATTAATTAGATTACACTCACTTATCTTAACCACTCTACATGCACTAGTCAAAATAAGTATTTTGTTAGTGGATTTTTTGCGTCGTACGGCCCTTCCGCGTTTTTTACCAGTTTGACTGTGACATTCCCCTTTCTTTCCCAGTGTATGAAATGTTTCAATGGATGTATCGTCGGACTGCGCTGCTTTATTCCCAAGTATACCGTTTTAATACAAAATTTAAGCGTTTGATTAATAGATGGCAGTGCTATATCGATTTCACTGAATTTATGACATTCCCCTTTCTTCCCCTGTGGTCTTCATTTAGTAATGATTAGAAACCGGACACATCGGGTTAAAATGACGTCGTCATTACGACGGCCGATATAAATATTCTACAACATCTGTAAGTACATCACGCAGTTATTGAGTGCACTATTGATCTGGCTAGCGCGCACACCTGCTTTCATCGAGAATTGCGACGTTTTTTGTTGGATATTTACAGTTAAATTTCTGTTTTCATGAGCGTAGATAGAAGCGTGTGGGGTTTTTATAATTTAGTCAATTTAGATTATATTTCGTAAGATAAATAAAGTACTGTGAGTTAGTTTCTTGTTTTCATAGTTTTAACTGTTAATTACATCGTCATTTTTGTGTTTAATATCGTTTGATTGAATCTATTTCTCCCAATTATTTCGACGTAAGTGTGCATTGAATTTCGTTCAGTTTCAATAACTTACGCATACATTTTTAGTTTTAATTTATTTAGATCCACAGCATTGTTTAAGTTACTTTTTCAGATATGGTATGGAAGAACGTCGAGAACGGCATCGTAAAACCATGGCGAGTTGGATTTACGGTCACAGTGATTGTATTTCCATTGTCAGTGATTCCGAAATTATTTATTGCAAAATCTGTAAAATATCGTCAAAAAATTCCATGAAATCGCACGTACAACGTCACTTAGCATCGCAAGCACATGCACAGAAATTAGACTCGTGGGAATCTGACAATTTTAACGAAGAACTCTGTGAAACTTTTATGGCGGCTAATATTCCATTAGATAAACTTAACAATCCCACTTTAAAAATACTTCTCCAAACATATACTGGTCGAAATGTTCCTGATGAATCCACCTTAGGCAAATATTATGTTTTTAAGTGCTACACGAAAGCAGTAGAACTTAGAACGCATTAGAAGCCATTTTTCAAATCAGTACCTCTGGATAAGTGCCGACGAAACTGTCGATATATTAGGACGCTGTGTGGTAAATGTTGTAGCTGGTGTACTACATCCAACTATTTCATATAACGCATATGTAATAGCAACAAAAGTTATAAATACAGTTGATGCGGAATAGTTGCTAAAACAATTAACGAGAATATTCAAAATATACTTCATTCGGACGACAAGTACAAAGAAAAAGTACTTTTATTTGTAAGTGACAGTGCTGCATATATAATAATAATAATAATAATAATAATAATAATCCATGCCTTAGCATCCCCCAACAGCTTGCGCCAATTACAGGGGGCATCGGCTGGCCATGAGTTATTATTACGCCTGCGGCTGTAGACCGACTTAAGATATATATATATATATATGTTAAAAACAGGCAGACTATTAAACGAAACATATACTAATATGATGCATATTACTTGTGTAGCACATGCTCTCCACAGAATCTGTGAATATATCAGAGACACCTTTCCAGAAGTTGATAGACTTGTAAAAAAAGTTTTCAGAACAGCACCATTGAGTGTAGCTCTTTACAGGGAAAAACTGCCATCTTTGTCACTGCCTCCCTCTCCAGTAATAACTAGATGGGGAAGATGGTTGGAAGCTACTAGTTTTTTTTGCAGAGAATTTCGATAGTTTACAAAATTTCGTTGCATGTTTAAATGACGATGCTCGGAGTATTTCTGAGTGCAAGGAACTGACAAAAATTCCACATTTAAAAAATCAGTTGTACTTTCTTCAGGAACACTTTGGAAATTTGCCAAAACTAATCACTTATTTTGAAAATCAAAATCTCAAATTAAATGATGGTTTAACGGCATTAGATGTGGTTATTAATAATTTGAAACGTATTCCAAGTGACTTCGGATGTGGTCTTCGGCAAAAGTAAGACGCAGTGTTTAATAGAAATCCAGATTTAATAACATTGCGGTAATTGTGTATGGGGACAATGTCACAACATCTAACTGTAAAATACGCGGAAATAAAAGAATGCTTCCAGTATGCACCTATAACCAGTTGCGACGTAGAAAGGACGTTTTCTATTTACTAGGATGTATTTCATTCAAAGAGAACAAATTTTACAGAAGAGAGCTTTGAGAAAGTATTGCTAGTAAATATTAATATTCCTTTACTCAACTTGAACTACAAAATGAACAAATAAAAATGTACTTCGTATTTTATAGATCACCACTCCGTTTCCAATTATATAAATAAAATTAAAAGCTCTTCAAAAATACAAATTTTCAGTAATACGGCCGTGGGCGATGAGTCATGGGTCTCCCGTGTCCGGTCCCTAATTATTATAATATAAAATAAGAAAATTGTCCAGTATTTAGTTTCTTCTAAAGTTTATTGACGATACTTTATTATACAATTCCATTCCTCAATTTATTTTTCAAATTTCGCCTAACAAATATCAAATTTCCATATGTTATAACTGTAAATATAAAAAAATGGCTCAATTTCCCTAGACGAGTAACGAGACGAGAAATGCCTCCGTTCCGTCGTAGTAATTAAAATATATTCTTGCTGCTAGTCCAGTAATAAATCAATTTAACATGTCGGAATACATATTGGATATTATTATTACATATTGGTCGCAAACCTCGTAAATAGATTAGTGATATTGATATAAAGGAGTGATATTTGATTATATCTGACCTCGACCTCGAACAAGTCAAGGGTTATACGAATGTTAACTATCGTCAATCCGTGTCTCTCTTTTGGTCGTACAAGTGATTGACAGTATCTTCGAAGATGTGGAGTTTCTGCTTTCGCTTTATTTACGTTAAATGTAGTAAGTTAGCTTTTAAAGCTATTATGAACGGGATTCTTCAATATATATACCTCCACTGCCGTCGTAAATTTAATCGCATTGCGCAGAAGTTAAATTTCTTAATCAAATTTAATATATTCGCGTAGTATCTGGAATTTATATTCAGATAGTAATTATTTTAGACATAAATAAAGTGTGTTTTTTATAGAGGTATAGAACTTTGAAATAGAATAAAACAAAGATGATTTTTTTAAATTGACATGAAATTTACTTTATTCGAAAGATAATCTTCTGGCATTTTAATTTAAATATGACTTCTGGCATATGACCGCCACGGCTGGCTCGGACGTAGTCTAATCTGGAGGTCCAATTTTCGATGACTTTTTCCAACATTTGTGGCCGTATATCGGCAATATCGCGGCGAATGTTGTCCTCCAAGTGGTCAATCGTTTCGGGCTTATCAGCGTAGACTTCACATATCCCCACAGAAAATAGTCTAGCGGCGTTAAATCGCACGATCTTGGAGGCCAATTCACGGGTCCGAAACGTGACACTATGCGGTTACCAAACGTTTCCTTCAATAAATCAATTGTGGCACAAGCTGTGTGAAATGTTGCGCCGTCTTGTTGAAACCACAGCTCCTGCACATCATGGTTGTTCAATTGATGAACGAAAAAGTCAGTAATCATGGCTCTATAGCGGTCACCATTGACTGTAACGTTCTGACGGGTCTTCCTCTACACTACGCTCTACAGCAGCAATGACTTCTTCTGTACGCACTGTACGACGTCTCTGTGGATGCGAAAACGTTCCATAGTTAATCGAATTAATTGCTCTGATGGACGATTATGTTGACCGTAAAATGGACGTAGTGCGCGATACCTATTTCGAACAGAACCGTGATTTTCAAAATAAATTTGCACAATTTGGAAGCGTTGTTCAGGTGTCAATCTATTCATGTTGAAATGCCAAACCAAACTAAACATAAATCACTTGACAGCTGACAAAATGGCCGCCAGTTAAAAAAGTGTTGCCGACTTAAAGTTTTGTACCTCTATAAAAAACACCCGTTACATAGTGAAGAATACATTATTTTAGAAAATAATTTAAAATGAATTATATTTTCTCGAAAATAATCATATGAAAAAAAAATATAGAACTGTAAACTCTTAGTCTTTCAATAGGTATTATAAAAGAGTTATCCGAGTCTTAGAGTACACAGTTTCTGGGCATACTTATTATGATTTATTATTATTATTATAAGAGACAACAGAATAGCAGTAAATAACGGCTACACAGATACTCTAAAGTTTGAATCACATCTAAACGGCTCGTATCGGTTCTTAACGGCACGGAAAAATTCGTAAGTGGAGTAGACTGCACACACTTGCGCTGATGGAATCGGCTCTGTCGTCAAATAATTTATATAAAATCAACACTTTGGTACATTTCTTGAACAAACGTAAACAGGTTCACCCCTATTTCTTCCCATATATTCTGTCGACGGACTTGATTGTACAGGGTGGCCCAAAATGACCAAAGGGATTTTAATTCCTTATAACTTTAATGGAACAGTACACAATTGAACAACGTGCCAAAATCGTTGAATTTTATTTCTCAAATCAACGATCCATTGTTTTGACTCAGCGTGCATATCGTCGTTATTTTAATGTGCGGGTTGGACCCTCAGAGTCAACAATAAACCGTCTGGTTGCAAATTTTCGAGAACAAGGGGCAGTAAGGAACCTCTCTGGTGCCGGCAGACGACGAACGGTGCACACGGATGACAATATTGAACGGGTACAGGAGAGTATTCGGGAAGATGGAGAAACATCAACCAGGAGAAGTTCGACACAACTTGGCCTCTCAAAAGGGTCGCTGCAGAGAATTTTGCATACAATAAGAATGTTTCCATACAAAATTCAGCTTGTCCAACAATTGAAACCGAC
The DNA here is from genome assembly GCA_935421215.2 of Melolontha melolontha. NCBI lineage: Eukaryota > Metazoa > Arthropoda > Insecta > Coleoptera > Scarabaeidae > Melolontha > Melolontha melolontha. The sequence goes on from OW285239.1 coordinate 156,476,717, forward strand.
AGATTACCAGCAACGACTTGATTATGCAATTTATTTTCGTCAAAAAGCAGAAGAAAATCATGATTTTATTCATAATTCATTTTTGAGCGACGAAGCCCATTTCCAATTAAATGGGTTCGTTAATAGGCAAAACTGCAGGATATGGGCTACGGAAAATCTAAGAGTAGTTCAACAGCGAGAATTACACCCACTTAAGTGTACCGTTTGGTGCGGTGTTTCGTCGGAAAGGATAATTGGCCCGCCCATATTTTTTTGAAAATGAACACGGTGTCGCGGTTTCCATCACTGGTGTTAGATATCGGACAATATTGAAAAATTTTTTAAGGCCAGCCGTGGAAAACCATCCGCAAGTATGGTTCCAACAGGATGGAGCCACAGCGCACACTGCGAGGGACACAATGGCTCTTTTACGCGACATCTTTGGTGAACGAATTATTTCCCATACAAGCGATTTTAATTGGCCTCCGCGTTCACCGGATTTAACCGCTTCAGACTGTTTCCTTTGGGGTAATTTGAAAGGAAAAGTCTATATTAATAAGCCTCGAACCATACAGCAATTAAAAAATAATATACGCGACGAAATCAACAACATAACAACTGAAGTTTTGCGAAAGGTTATGGAAAATGTTTTGGAAAGAGCAAGAATATGCGAAGCAGAAAATGGCCACCACTTGCGAGATATAATTTTTCATAATAAATTAAAAATATTCTCCATTAATATACTGTATTTAAAATTTTAAAAAAATTAATAATTATGTCTTAAATAAGAAGTTATAATGAACTCAAACCCCTTCGGTCATTTTGGGCCACCCTAGTAGTGTGAACTACTTTGATCGTACAATTCTTTGTAATCTTAAACAAGAATTATAAGTTTTCCTCCATAATTTTCTTAAACACTTAAATAAAACCACTAGCAAATCTTCGTTGGTATATGCGTGCTGATACAAGAATTATTACATTTCTGCTGTTAACGTCATCGTATCACCCTGAACAGAAACTAGTATAAAAGACATTTAAAACATCCGATGTATGCTGGAAATAGAAACACACACTTGTACGATCGGAATCGGCTCGCTAAGAAATTTTGCCGATGAATGCTAGTCCCAGCAATCCTTCACGAATTTCTGAATCTCATTAATTGCGATTCGATTGTATCGTGCAGCTATTTATAACGAGCCATCGAAAAAATTCATAATTGGAGTAGACTATGAAATTGGGTTGGTACTTTAGCCACTTCCACATAATGACACATTACTTGATGCTTGACAGTTTCATTTCGTTTCATTGTAAAAAAAGGTTATGGCATTGAAATGATACTACAACAAAAAAGAAACCAAATAATTTATTTAATATCGAAATCACAATCAAAATTTACATATAGCTACAGAAGTTGTTGAAAATGTTATCCATTTACATCTAAACACAAACCAACTCTTCTCCGCAATCCAGCAAACACTTTATGCAGCATTTGCGGTGAGTTGTTGATCTCTTCACACTTTTCTGTTATTCGAATTCTCAGTTGTTCCAGATTATGAATTGGCGTTGAATAAATCGAATTTTTGATGTATGGCCATACGAAAAAATCACATATGTTTAAATCCCAAGACCTAGTTGGATATGGGATTTCAGTGTTCCTGCTCATTATTCTGTTATCAAAAAATTCCCTGAGATATTGAAGTGTTTCTCGTATGTGCTGTTGCACCATCTTGTTGGAAATACCCATTTTGTATTTCCTCATCATCCAGTTGATTTATGAATGAGCCGAGTATCTCATTGCGATATCGTGCAGCAGTAAGTGTACCTTCAAAAAAAATGGGACCCACCAATCTTCTTCGACATATTCCAACCCAAACACCAACTTTTTGGAGATGCAATGTTTTTTCAACAAAAAACTGACGATTTTCGGAGGACCAACACCTCATATTCTGTGAACTAACATATCCAGAAAGATAAAACCAGGCCTCATCCTTGAAAAAAACTGTGTTAAGGATATCCTGATTGTGTAGATTATTTTGAAACCATTGACAAAATTCCACTAGTCTTAAATAATCCACTGGATAAAGTTCATGAGAACATTGCAGCTTGTATGGATGACAATGTAAGACTTTTTTAAGAATGAATTGGCACGTACCATAAGATAAATTTGTTTGTTGGGTCACTACTGAAATGGATGTTTTTGGATTTTCATCAATAATATGCTGAAGGGCTTCAATATTATCAGCTGTACGTTTAGATGGCCGTCAACTTCCAGTTTTTCGACCGACGCTACCAGTCTCTCTGAATAACTTTACACAATTTGTCAAAACATTGTAAAAATAATTGCAGTCAAACACTAATTGAGGATGTTCTTCACTAAAATCAGCCATGCATTCCGTAATTGAATACTGCCACTCGCCATTTACTTTCACACCTGTACGGAAGTAACATTCGATAATTTTTGCTTTTTGTTCTATGTTGAATACCATTTTTTAAATAAATTTTATTTTCTTAATAAGAGTTTTGAAAATTTTGACACAAACTTATAGTTTCAATGTCAAATAATAAATGTCATTATGTGGAAGTGTCTAAAGTACCAACCCAATTTCATAGTCTACTCCAATTATGAATTTTTTCGATGGCTCGTTATTAAAATTATGAATTTGATTTATCGGAAAGACAAGCGAAATTCAAAAATTTAGATTACAAACATACACTGGGAAACCAAATGAAGATATTTCAATGTATTAAAAAAAAACTTGTCTCGTGTAATTTTGTAATAATGGAAAAAACTGAGTTGAGAGCAGTGATAAAGTAGTTTCATTTGAAAGACTTAACACCAACCGAAATCGAAGCAAAGCTGGATTCAACACTATTACCCCTTTGTTTTCAATGGTTAAAAACTGATTTGCTGAATTTAAGCGTGGTCGTACGAGTACAAATGGTGAACCTCGTAGTGGACGTCCAAAAAGTGTTACTGTTCCGGATATGATTGAAAAAGTCCACCAAAAAGTAAAAATGCGCAAGATAGCAGACATTGTAGGTATCTCAAATGACCCCCACAGAATTTTAACTGAAGAATTGGAAACAAACAAATATTCGGCGCGTTGGGTTCGTGTCGGAACAAAAACTGAATCGTTAACCTTTTGGCACGGTGGAACAATCCAAACAATGGACAAAAAAAGGTTCTCTGCCACCAAAGAAGGCAAAAACGATTTTGTCAGCAGGAAAGGTTATGGCTACTGTTTTTTGGGTTTTTCATGGAATTATCTTGGTTGACTACTTAGAAAAGGGAAAAAAATAAATGGGGAGTATTATTCCAATTTGTTGCAACAATTAAGCGACAAAATCAAATAGAAACGGCCTCATTTGGCAAAGAAGAAAGTGCTTTTCCATCAGGGTAACGCACCTGCCCACAAGTCTGCAATTGCAATCGAAAAATTCATGAACTGGGATTTGAATTAGTGCCTCATTTGCCGTATTCCCCAGATTTGGCTCCCAGCGACTATCATCTCTTTTCAAATCTGAAGAAATCGCTCGGTGGTAGAAGATTTTCGTCTAATTCCAAGGCAATCGCTGCAGTAAATAGCTATTTCGAGGAATTGGATTCAGCGAGCTATAATGAAGTCATTACTAATTTTGAATAAGTGTGTTGAGTGAAGAAGACTATACTGAAAAATAAAATGTTTTTTGTCAAAGAAAATTGCGTTTTCTTTGTTAGGCCATGCAGTTTCCGAATCGCCCTCGTACATAACGTATATTTATTATTGGCGCGGTGAAATTTCACCAACTGCCAGAGGCGGATACTTAAAAGTTGACATCTTAAATAAATAGTAAGAAGGCGGTGACTCATCCCCGAGCGCCAGCGCTTTTTCGAAAACCGATAGAGCTAGTCTTTTTGACATTTTGGAGGGCCTCGAAAAGTCTCATAAAGGAAAGTGTGTATGCGCTTACGCTTTCTTGAGAACCAGATTGCGCCGTTTTGATGTCATCCACCCTCCATCCACCCCTCGTATTACGAACTACCTCAAAATTCTCATGTAAATAGCTTCCGTGCTAAAACGTCAAATTCAGTGTCAAATGGCTCTAGCTGTATCAGTTTTCGAAAAAGCGCTGGCACTCAGGGATGAATCACCGCTGATCAATGCGCCGTATTATATCTATAGACGCTATCGATTTGTTACAATTTATTTTATGTGTCAACTTTTAAGCGTCCGCCTCTGACAGTTGGCGCAACTTTCTTGCTCTACTTATTATGCTTTAGTGACTTCTACGTACAAACACGTGAATCGAACTAATCTTAGTTCTCGCCAGATTTTCGTAAGTAGTAGCTTAGCTACTCAAGGAAATCGTCGCCGACGCACCCCTCTTGCCCGTCAGATGTCCTGTGATGATTTCTTCGTGATATGGAACGTACAAGTGAATATCTAGCGGTGACGTAATGTTTTTGGTCCGCTTCTCCACTACACTGATGAGAACTAAGATGAGTTCGAAGCACATGTCTGTACCTAGAAGCACATGTGCTCATATACAGATGTTTTCAGCATTTTTGTTTTACTGTATTTTACACTTGATGTTAGTTAAACATCGATATACCATCTTTACATGGTATAATATTTAATGTTCCGGTGTTTTATTTCTTAATTTACTTTATCTAATTTTGACACATAAAGTGACACTTTTCAAAACTGTATGACGTTAGGAAACGGTTTACTTTTCGTAACTAGTTACGAAAAGTAAAATATTTCGTAACTAGTGTTGAAAAGTTCTTTTCATCACTAGTTACGAAATATTTTGAAAAAATCATTTCATCTCAAGTTAATAAAGGGGAACGTTAAATGACACAAACTGCTTAAATTTTTATTTTATGCATTATAAACATTTATGACATAATGTGAACAATTGGTGAGGTTAATTCCTGCACACGTAGAATTCATGGCAGGTACTCTGATGTTAGGATGCAAAACGGAATGTACATTTGAGCTTGATTCACCAAGAATATCATTGGCAATCCTTTTCTTATTTTCTATAGAATTCTCTACATAGCCCTCAGCTACAGTATTGGACTTCCAGCCTCCATGTCGTTTAACCTTAAAATTATCCGCACCAGAATCTGCCAAAAAGGTAGCCGATGACCTTCTGAAGCCGTGTCCGGTAAATAAGAAGGGATTTGGTAGTTTCAAAAACTGAGCAATTCTTTTCGGTAGATTACCGATTGTAATAATGCCAACTGGCTGTGCCCCGCATTTACCATTATTATATTTGACGAAATACCTATCGTGATTAACGTTTTGTGGACGCAAAGAAATATATTTTCTAATAAGGTCAAGAAAATTTTGCCCTTCAATGTTTCCTTCTGTGATCACAAACTCGCGCGTTACTTTTGTCTTTGTATTAGGGATTTTTATTACAAAATGAGAAAACTCGTCTAAAATATCCCCCACACGTAGAAAAGTTAGTTCACTTTTTCGACAAGCACCAGCTATTCCAACGATCAATGCGACCTTTGTCATTAAATATGTTTTATCCTCAGCTTCTGTCATAAACCGGGAGACGTTTTCCTTTGACAAAATATTAGACTTTTTTGCATGGTATCCCTCTGACTGCCTCTTTAGAAATGCATGTAAACTGGCATATTTTGCAATATCAATATTCTTCTTCAAAGACAATTCACTTCGTAACATGGAATAAAGAGTCCAGAGTGTTGAAGCTTTTTGATTTTTTCTTCCCTCGAAATAGGCTAATAAAACCTTCTCATTAACACATTTAATTTTTTTTGTCTTTAAGCCACTTCCCAAATTTTTCATAAGCCAAATCGTACTGGGCTTTCGACTTTTGTGGAATCACAGTCGATAATGCACTTTGTGCAGCCTCTTCTATATCGCTTGGTAGTCCACCTGAATCTGAATCCGACATTTTTACTCGTACAATGCACCGAAATATTTAGCTAATAAAAGTAAATACTTATACTTAAATTAACAAACACCTGTCAAGTCAAATGAATTATTATCAATAGCATGAAAACTGTCACTAATTATTTAATACGACTTATGACGTTTAATGTCAGATCAACTGGAAAATTATAAATCTATGTTTTGGTCAAAATTAGATAAAATCTTGTATGAAACACGTTATGAAATGTTATTTTGTGTAACTCATGTCATTTTGCAGGATCTCGCTCGCTACGCTCGCTCGTCCTGCAAACATTCCATTTCGTTACACAAAATAACCCATTTCATAACTGGTTACATAAATAGCTATTTATTGTAATTAATATTCACATTATTAAGATTTCGAGGTAAAATTATTAAAGAAATAATTCCGAATAATAATATTTTAAGTAAACTTATCTTTCTAAATAATGGTACATCCTCCGAACGAATTACAACATATTCAAAATATCTTACAGACATATAGAATTAATTAATCAGAATTACAGTAAACCGTATTGATATGGTATGCTGTCGTTATTTGATTGCATGCAAGTTTAAATTAAAATTACCAAGCCCACACCAATGTATGTAGAAACAGAAGAAAGAACAGCCCGCGTTTATTAATTAAAAAGAGGCACAATGATCCTAATATACATTCAAGCCTAAGCAGTCAGCGCGGAACATTATATCCAGTTAAATTCTTAATTTCTACCAATTTACGGACGTTATATTTAGTTTAGCGTATACTAGTTTCATCGAACTAATTGAGTTAATACTACAGCTGTACTAACATACTTAGTAAATAATAAAGTTAACTGGATGCTCTAACCAGTGCTGGTAGACAGAATGTTTGGGGAAATATGACTTTCTAGGGACACGAATTCAAAGATCCATACCTGAAACAAATAAAAAAATACGTAAGAACATGCTTAATTAAATACAAGAGACAAAATATATTATGTTTAAATTCAAATCGAGGTATTTGCAAAACGGGACAGAATTACGTACGATTTTGTTAGCAGTAATCGAGACTAATACTTAATAACTACGTACTGGAATTTAAAGATTCTTATATTCGTCCATACTTGAACCAATTAATATTAATATACAAGCAATGGAAATGATTATTCTTTAACAAGAATTTAACAAGAACATTGTGAGTTAATTATAAAATAATAAAAACCAGCATGTATGCTTTTAACATTATTCATATTTGAGATTACTCTGAACCAATTATAAAAATAAGTGAAATAATATTCTCTTGATTTCAGTACAGTACTACCACATAGCAATTATAATAATAAAGGTTTATTAAATGTTCAACAGTAAAATTAAATATAGGCACAATATTGTGCCTGAATAACAAATCAATAAAAATAATTAAGAAATAAATATACAATACAATAAAAGAAGAAAATTAAAATTTAAAAAAAATCATAGTTTAATCCTCGTTTCAAAGAAAATATTGAAGTACATATTTATTTACGTTCTTGATTATCCGAATAATTGGATTTCTAATCAAAACCTTACTCTGGGAACTGAGGGTATTGAGAAACAAATCCTCTCAAGTAAATAGTGACAACCTTATTATGCACTATACTGTACAGATGCTAAAAAATTGTTTTTTTTTAACTGAAAATAGTACACACAAAATAATGACAAATGAAAAAAAAATTGTGATAAAAGTGGTAAAGTAACAGATATTTTCACACTTATGCGAACAACGTGAGCGAGTTTTTGTAGAAAACAAAAATATTTTTAATAATATAAAATAATACAAAATATGGTGAGATTTTACCTACTCAAGTATGTTTTAAATTACAAGGCATGTTTCCATAGTTCTTGGAATTTAGCTATATTTTTTTTATTTTGTCGATTTTCATCAATACATATTAGTAATATTGATGAAAATCGCAATATGAGAGAACGGACATTCTTACCACATGACTCGGCGTAATTCAATGAAGTATTTGTTAGTCTTACCGGCCATCTGGTCCGTTGCGATTACAATGGACAACACACTTGTTGTATTCGGAGGATATATTCCATTAAACGCAATCGGCAATTGGAAATGTTTATAAACTTCGCCGAGTACATCCCGTCGTAATACAATGAAGTACATATTTGTGTTTGACTTTCTCGGACACCTGATTTTCGCAGCGTTAACAATGGACAACGGCTATTGTATTCGAAGAACTTAGTCATGTGTAGAGAACGGACGAAATTTCCATAAAACGCAATCGGCTATTAGAATTGTGTATAACGTCGCTCAGTACATCCCGGCGTAATTCAATGAAGTATTTGTTTGACTTACTCGGACACCTGGTCTCGCCGCGATAACAATGGACAAGCCAGATATTGTATTCCGATAATATAGTGCTTTTTAAAGTGTTTTCATGAGCGTAGCTAGAAGTGGGGTTTTTATAATGTATGTATTTTATTTATTAGTTTATACTTCGTAAGATAAATAAAGTGCTGTGAGTAAGTTTCTTGTTTTCATAGTTTTAACTGTTAATTACATCGTAATTTTTGTGATAGATCCTGTTTAATATCGTTTGATTGAATCTATTTCTACCAATTATTTCGACGTAAGAGTGTGCATTGAATTTCGTTCAGTTTCAATAACTTACGCACACATTTTTAGTTTTCATTTATTTAGATCTAGAGCATTGTTTAAGTTACTTTTTCAGACATGATATGGAAGAATGTCGAGAACGGCATTGTAAATCAATGGCGAGTTGGATTGACGGTCATACTGATTGTATGTCCATTAGCAGTGATTCCGAAATTTATTACAAAATCCGTTAAATATCGTCAAAAATTCGTCACTTAGGATCGCAAACACATCTGAACTCTGTAAAACTTTTATGGCGGCTAATATTCCATTAAATAAACTTAGCAACCCCACTTTAAAAATATTTCTTCAAAAATATACTGGTCGAAATGTTCCTGATGAATCAACTTACGCAAATATTATGTTTCTAGGTGTTATACGAGAACAGTAGAACGCATTAGAAGCCATCTTTTAAATCAATACATATGGATAAGCGCCGACGAAACGGTGGATATGTTAGGACGCTGTGTGGTAAATGTTGTAGCTGGTGTACTACATCCAACTATTCCCTATAACTCATATGTAATAGCAACAAGTGTTATAAATAGAGTTGATGCGGAAACAGTTGCTGAAATCATTAAGGAGAATATGCAAAAAATGCTTATTCCGACGCCACGTACAAAAAAAAAATACTTTTATTTGTCAGTGATAGTGCTGCGTATATGTTAAAAACAGGCAGACTATTGAAGAAAACATATCCTAATATGCTGCATATTACTTGTGTAGCACATGCTCTCCACAGAATCTGCAGAGACACTTTTCAGAGACACTTTTCAGAGACACTTTTCCGAAAGTTGATAGACTTGTATCAGCTTTTAAAAAAGTTTTCAGAAAAGCACCATTGAGAGTAGCTCTTTTCAGCGAAAAATTTCCATCTCTGTCACTGCCTCCCACTCCAGTAATAACTAGATGGGGAACATGGCTGGAAGCTACTAGTTATTATGCTGAGAATTTCGATAGTCTAAAACATTTTGTATCACTGCTAAAGGAGGATGTTAGAAGTATTGGTGAGTGCAAGGAGCTCACACAAATCCCAAATTTAAAAAATCAGTTGTACTTTCTTCACGAACACTTTGGAAAATTGCCAAAACTAATCACTTATTTTGAAAATCGAAATCTCAAATTAAATGACGGATTAACCACATTAGATGTGGCTGTTAATAATTTGAAAAGTATTCCAAGTGACTTCGGATGTGGCCTTCGATGTGGCAAAAGTTTGAAGCAATTCTTAATAGAAATCCAGATTTAATTACATTGCAGCAATTATGTATGGAGACATTTCCACAAAATCTAACGGCTAAATATGAAGAAATAAAAGAATATTTCCAGTATGCACCAATAACCAGTTGCCTTGTAGAAAGGACGTTTTCTATTTCTGAGGATGTACTTAATTCAAAGACAACAAAATTGACAGAAGAAAACCTTGAGAGCTATTGCTAGTCAATATTAATACTCCTTTACTCAACTTGAACGACAAAATGAACAAATAAAAATGTTCCAATTATAGAAATAAAATTAAAAACTTTAAAAATACAAATTTTCAACAAATACATATGTACATACATATTTCGTAATTTTATAGATCACCACCCGTTTGTTTTCCAATTACATAAATAAAATTAATTAATAAATATGTATTTCGTAATTTTAGATAGATAGATCACCACCCGTATGTTTTCCAATTATATAAATAAAATTAAAAACTTTATAAATACAACTTTTCAACAAATAAATATGTATTTCGTAATTTTATAGATCATCACCCGTTCGTTTTCCAATTATATAAATAAAATTAAATATTTTAGAAATACAGCCTTTCGCCAGTACTGCACTGAGTGGTAAGCGTGTCCGTTCTCTAGTCATGTGGTAAGAATGTCCGTTCTCTAAATATTACAATGTAGTTTTTCAACATAATCGCGATTATTGAATACATTTATCTCAACGATAAATTGATTTTTTTAAGCCATCCTCGAAGAACTTTTTCAGTGTCTCCTCAATCCACTTATTTATGGCAGGTTTTACATCAGTTAAAAGACAGTTTGCGTTAGTATATTTTCCCTTATAAAAATTACAGTTATGATGAAGGTTGCTTCTTGCTAAAATTTATATACTGTATAGAATATGAATTACACTATTTCCAAAAATAACGGAGCCAATCAGAATTTAATTCTTATGTTTCGCGCATACCCATCAATACCCATTGTACTGTTAGGTTGTGTTAGATTAAAACATTTATTGAAAAAATGCCGAATTTGTTAGAGAATTTTACGAAAGTGACATTATTCGACCCCCGAATTACAGCAGTCGTATACTGTTTACATTAGTAAGGATGAGTTCTCTGATGGTATCAAAGGCAAATTAAATTTCGCTGCCGAATACTGTGTCTTCCTTTCTTTAGCTGCTTCAACATTCTCCATATCGAATAACATGAGGTTCTGCAAATCTGAATACATTTCTGTCTGTTGTTGTCATTTGTCAATTATAAGCTATGATAAGTATCGTCACTAACCGCAAACAGGTTTTCAATAAATAAATACAATATATTACGTTATAAACACAAAATGGCCGCATAAGGTAACGGAAAATACACTACCGCAAACTGTATAATCTCTCAAAACGTTAACGTTAAACGTAAAGGTTTTCAAATCTGGGAACAGATGAAAATCACTCGGTTCGTGATCCGGTGAATAAGGTGGATGCGAAAGCAATTCCTATCGTAAATCGTTCAAAACATCTCTTGCGGTGTACGGTCTTGCATTATGCTGTTGCAATAACGGACGCTTATGCAACTTTCCAGGCCATTTTCTGATAAGTCCTGGCCGCAGTGGTTCGGATAATAAGTTCGAATAATATTCTACGTTAATTGTAGTATCTTTCGCCAGATAATCCATAAAAATAATTTCAGCGTACAGTAAGCATTACCTTTCCAACAGACGGAACCACACGTGCCTTAAGTGGAGGCCCTTCTTCGGGTTTACGCCATTTTTTGGATTGACTTTTGGTCTTAGGATTGAAATAAGGAATCCACGTTTCGTCAGTGGTTACTATCCAGTGCTAAAATTCATCATCCTAACAGGCTAACAGTTCTTAAAGTTGACAAGTGTCAGCCTTAGCAGCCAGCGGGCTGAAACCTCGTTTACGCCCAAACAATCATGTAAGATCTCAGGAACTTGTCGTACACCTACTCTGAGGCGTACACTAATTAGAGAAACAGTCATTCGTCTATCTTCTTTCAGTAGGTTCTCCGCGGCAGTAATGTTTCTTTCATTTACCGATGTGTTCGGCGACCACTGCGTGGATCGCATTCTAATGATGTCCTACCACTTTTAAAACGGTCGATCCACCAATATATACAGTACTTTGAGATTCTGCAGACTCACCAAGCACTCCTTGCAGACGTTTAATAATTTTTGAAGTTTCCACACTCTCTTTCCACAAAAAGAAAATTATTGCCCACTAAGATTTAGGCGCGTCTTTCATGGTTACACAAATTGAACAGCTGAATTAAGCCGAATGATACTGCACTGGAGAGTTGTATAAACATGTAAAGACTTGTCTATCACCAATAGCATTGCCTTTGAGTTCTGGGTAATTTAATTAGAGCACAATTCCCAGAACTTTGGAAAGATCCCTCGTACTTTGTTAAGTACGCTATCAGTCGTGTCCGATGTAGAATGGAGGCACGTTAATACAGTTTTCACAGGTTGCGGCTGTGTGCGTCTGATGGAAACCTCTGCTCAGGTCAAGTCTTACACTTGCGATGAAGACAGCGTATTATCAACATATTTAACTCTATACACGCATTTACACTTAAATGTCTAAATTTGACTACTTAAGTATTAAAAGGAGAATTAGCGCATGCGTAATTATGTATATATTCCCCACATTCCAGAGTCCTACTCAGTACAAGTTAGTATGTATAAATATATTCAATATACATCGCGTACTGATATATATATATATATATATATATATATATATACTTTCAATATATATCTGCTTTCAATAACTGCCATTTGCTTTCACTAACTGACATCTGCTATCAAAACTGACATGAGCTTTCAAAACTGACTTCTGCTTTCAGCTTGACATCTACATTCAATAACTGACATCTGATTCATTAACACTGTTACTTTATAATGCATTTCTATATGGCTTGAACCTGGGTCTATTGTGACCTAGTGGTAAAGGCGACAGCCCGGATAGCTGTAGACTTGGGTTCGAGTCCCAACGTAGACCATATTTTTCAAATAAAAAAATTTCGTATGATTTGCTTTGTAATTTGTAGACAGCAATGTTTACATCCCCACTTACTCTGCAATTACATACATTCTAATTTAATATTTGTAAATATTTCATATAAAAAAAAAAGCCGAAAAACTCCAATAATTTATCAAATATTATAATACTAATATATGTGTTTATAACACCACAAGTTCAATCGTCTCGCGTCGAGATCTACGGTTAACTAAAATATAAACATCTGGCCGGCATACACGATCTAGCACAATGCTTATTTTCAAATTTGTAACTGGGTTCGTCTCGTAAAAAAAAACTTTTCGTAAACACCTCTTACAATAAGTCATTTCTCTGTTAATACTTAAATCTTATCGGACTCTATATATTAACGAAAATGCAGAGTTGTAATTTGATACGAACACGTGTTCTTTATAAAACCCGATGTGTTCGGAAACGTTAGTACTTATTTATTAACTTCTACTAAGTAGGATTCTGGAATGTGGTGAAAATCTGACAACTCTACTTATGATGTACTCAGATATACTTACATAACCTCGAAACTTCTGTGTACTTACATCCATTATAGACTATAAATTTTCTATTTAATATTAATTTCTCTACAAATAAATTAAAATGTACTATGTATTACATCTTCGTCAGATGAATAGTTACTAGAAATAGTCCGTAGGAGAAGACATCCAAATGTATTCAAACAGAAAAGACATCGATTCGATGAGTTATCCGATGTAGAATTTTTCCAAGGATTTCGATTTACGAAAGAAGATGCAAGAAATTTCAGGCTATATTGAAGATGATATTAAATTATATTCTTCAAGAAATCAGTGTTTATTGCCAATGAACCAATTATTGTTAATTTTAAGATTCTATGCGTCTGGTTATATGTTAATTTCTGCCGGAAACGGAAAAAATATAATCGTTACTAATGCAGTATTGCATAACATTGCAATTAATACATAGAAATATGAGCCTCTACCAGTTGAGGAAAACATTTTGATTGAAGCAGAAGAAGTGCTGAAGCTAATAATAACGCTAATACGAAATTATTTTCAAAATTTGTTGTGATTTTTTAAAGAGAATTTGATTGTATGAATTTTTTATTTTTTCCAAATATTTTAAATACATTGATGTAACTGTATTGTTTACTTTTTGATTTACTAGTTCAACAAATCTACAACCTAATACAAAGAAACTAGTAACAAAAGTTTATTAATATATATTTTGTCATATATAAAAGTATACAAAACTATGACTCGCTTAATAAAACCGCTTTAATGATAAAATTTATTTTATTGCTTCATATTTAACATGAAATAAAAATACAAATTTTATCAAATAAAATTATTTAGCATAACTTTTGTTTCCCTCTAAAATAAAACTTTTTATCAATTAAAACCAACTAGGTTTTACAACTACAACATAATTCTAAGGAAACGTCGTAGTAAGAGCAACACAAGCCAAAGTGAAGCCGGGTACAAACTGTTTAAATATGCTAAATTCCTATATTTTGTTCTAAAAGTAATATCAACCTTCCTATATATTGCATTTAGTTAAATGGCTAATTTAAGGGACACTTAATTTAAATGTCTTTTAACTAAAACTATTTTTAATATCAGTTGATAATACCGGCCGTAAGTGTGATATTTATGGTGAAAGTATCTCCAGCAGCATGTACTGATGATTCTATAGTAAGATGAAACACGTGTCTGCATGTCTGGAAAGATATTTTCACACAAATATGAAATTGCACGCCCAATTTTTAATAATATTTTTGTATTATTAAAAATATATTTGTTTTATACAAGAAGAATGTTACTGAAAAAGAGCTATGTAAAAAATAAAAGAAAATAAATCAAAAATAGGTATATACGAGGTGCATTCAAGTTCTAAGGCCTCCGATTTTTTTTTCTCCAGACTGGAAAGAGATAGAAGCATGTGCATTGCTTTAAAATGAGCGTGCGTTCGTTGTCAATACGTCACAGAGATGGCAGCACTGTACGTAAGATGGAATTGTAGCGGCAGCGTCGAGAATGAGAACTGTTTTAGATACTTAAAATGGCTACGTTTTCCTTACTTGAACAGCGTGCAATCATTCGTTTTCTGAATTTGCGTGGTGTGACACCAATTGATATTCATCGACAGTTGAAGGAGACATGTGGTGATGGAGTTATGGATGTGTCGAAAGTGCGTTCGTGAGTGCGAGAGTTTAATGAAGGCAGAACATCGTGTGACAACAAACCGAAACAACCTCGGGCTCGCACAAGCCGGTCTGACGACATGATCGAGAAAGTGGAGACTTGTTTTGGGGGATCGCCGAATGACAGTTGAACAGATCGCCTCCAGTGTTAGCATTTCCGTGGGTTCTGTGCACACAATCCTGCATGACGACCTGAAAATGCGAAAAGTGTCCTCCAGGTGGGTGCCACGAATGCTGACGGACGACCACAAGGCTGCTCGTGTGGCATGTTGCCAAGCAATGTTGACGCGCAACCAAGGCATGAATGGGACTTTCTTTTCGTCGATTGTGACAATGGATGAGACGTGGATCCCATTTTTCAATCCAGAAACAAAGCGCCTGTCAGCTCAATGGAAGCACACAGATTCACCGCCACCAAAAAAATTTCGGGTAACCGCCAGTGCTGAAAAAATGATGGTGTCCATGTTCTGGGACAGTGAGGGCGTAATCCTTACCCATTGTGTTCCAAAGGGCACTACGGTGACAGGTGCATCCTACGAAAATGTTTTGACGAACCAGTTCCTTCCTGCACTGCAACAAAAGCGTCCGGGAAAGGCTGCGCGTGTGCTGTTTCACCAAGACAACGCACCCGCACATCGGGCTAACGTTACGCAACAGTTTCTTCGTGAAAACAACTTTGAAGTGATTTCTCATGCTCCCTACTCACCTGACCTGGCTCCTAGTGACTTTTGGCTGTTTCCAACAATGAAAGACACTGTCCGTGGCCGCACATTCACCGGCCGTGCTGCTATTGCTTGAGCGATTTTCCAGTTGTCGAAACAGACTCCTAAAGAAGCCTTCGCCGCGGCCATGGAATCATGGCATCGACGTTGTGAAAAATGTGTACATCTGCAGTGAGATTACGTCGAAAAGTAACACCAGTTTCATAGTTTTCGGGTGATTAGTTAGTTAGAAAAAAAATCGGAGGCCTTAGAACTTGAATGCACCTCGTATAAACCAGGCAGAGAAAGCTCTTATTCTAGTGGAGCATACACTTCATTGTCGTGGCGCTAACCGAGGCAGTAGAATGTGTGCGAGGCAAATAGTATGCTTGCGCTGCCGATGTTATACAGCCTGATTTATGAACTCACCGACAAACTTTGCCATATGAAAGCACATGTAATTTTAATAAGAAGAACACTATTGGGATACATGCCCGACTTTAATTATTTAAGGAAATAAAAGACGTCAAAAGTTTGATTGTAATAAGATATCGTTGAAAATTCCACCCCATACGTTGATTTTTAATCTTTGTTGAAAATTACGTTTTCTAATCGCATGTGGCTTTTGTAATGACCAGATATGATCGTTATGGTAATTGTTAATTCCGTCTCGTGTAAACCACGCTTCATCGGACCACAGAACATTTGAAATGAAGATATTATTTTGAGTATGTTGCTGCACAAACCAATTACAAAATACTAGCCGTCGCCGAGCATCTCAAATTTGTAAGGCTTGAATATTTTGTCGATGCTAAGGATGAAGGACTTCGCGGTGAAAATTACGCCATACAAAATTTTGACTTACATTCAGATTGTGTGCTATTCTCCCAGTACTAATTGAAGGATTGTCAATTACAGCATTAACAACAGCTTCTTCCTGTTCTACATTAACTACATGTGGTCGAATAGCTGGAACAGGATTACCTGTTTCTCGAAATCTTCGGAAAAATTGTTCGAAAACTGAGTGATGCGGTAAATGACGAAGTGGAAAAATTTCTTCATATTTGCATTTACGTTACAATAACCATAGACGAATATGAAATCGGCATACTCTTCAGTGCTATAACCGTACATTTTAAGTTATAACTGAACACAATGAGAGCATACTGAAGTTAAAACTGTTGCAGACTGACATGTGTATTTATGCTTTGTTTCGTTATTAATAAATCATAACAATAGCCATGAATGAACATTTAAATAATTACAATCAAACCTTAAATAATTGAAATCGGACATTGTGCAGTGGAATTTTCTAGCACCACGTTGGGTTAACCAATTGTGCATTGGATTTTTCTTTGAAATTGCTTTATTTAATTTTAATTCACACTACAGCTTATTTTTTTCATCGGCTATTCAGTCTAGTAGAATCCTTGAGCTTACGTCTCTGGGTCGATCCTCGCGGATGTTGGTAATATCAAAAATAAAACACAAGGTATCAGATAAATTATACACGCATTTTCCCTTTACATTGATATATTAAAAATAAAAAAAAAAGAAAAATCCCTCTACAAAGTGTATAGGGTGCTAAAGCATCATTAAACAGTAGCAATGAGGAAACACTCTTTGTGAACATTGACTCGCACACAGAGAAAAACCTCTTGTGAATCACGATCAAATATAAAACTAATAAATATTAGTGAAATCTGTCAAGTTTAACCTTTACTGTGACCCCTGCAATCAAATATCAAAAACAAATTAGTTTTCGAAACTCACGCTAGTTGAAAATTTATTCATGCAACAAATAACATGATAAGATCCATCCCCACTACAATCTCTCCAACCTTAAATTCCAAAAAAAAAATGTTCTCGAAGTATAATATTAAGAAAAACAACTTCCCTTAACAAAAAACATGACAAGCTTTCGCTAATATCCATATACTACTTTCAAACACATTATTATTACAATAAATACAAAATTTATAGCACTGAAAATAATCTTAATATCTAATAAATAAATAATATAATTTTATCAACTTACATTAAGTTTTTTGTGTGATTTCGAAATACACGAGAGGCATCTTTTTACACAAGATTTCAAATAACTATGAAGAACTTCGCAAAAATCGAATTAAGGTTTACTTGCACCTTATACTAAATGCAAAACAAAGTACAGACCGACTTTATAAAACAAAGAATAAAATTTATTATTTTATCCTTTTTTAACTAAACACATTAACAGTCAAGATACCTCTGAATCAAAAATGAAAAATTCTTCATATCCGCCTCGCTATCCCTTCCATCTATCAAATCAAAATATACAGACAATACATCTTATCAAATACAATATCCGAAAAAGCGGCAAATTCAATTCCTTTGGTCCACCTAAATATACGAGGGCTAATCACAATTTTATACATTAAATATTTTATTTATACAACATTAGATATATCGATCCCCATCTGAAATAAATAAATATACAAGTGAAATAGCTAATTTTTATAAATTGTCCCTAGTAAAGAGTTCACTAATAGTTCAATCTTTTTCCTTGCTTGTTCATGGAAAATCCATGGCATAATTCCCCGAGATTATCCGAGAACAAAGTCAGAACATCACTGAGCTTTTTTCAAGGATAATCTTCAGCACAGCACTCGAGACAGTACCGCACCCTGTCTTGGTTCTCGGCACTCACTTGTAGTATTAGTGTTGAACAAGATCCACGTCATTCCGATGCTGTAGTGTGATAAACGGTTTCAACATCTCCATATAAAACAACATCTCCAACATCTTCAACATTTCCATATAAAATTTTTTGAATATATAAATGTCTTATTTGACTTAAAACATTTTATCTTTTATGTCGTTTTACTTGACATAATTTATTTTTAATGTCATATTGCTTGACATTTTCGAATGGTTAATGTCATTTTGCTTGACATTTTCGAATGGATTTCGTTACAAACATCACAGACGAAGGAACACGCCGAAGCAGCAGTCATCCCCGTCGAATCCTCGAGCACTCTCTCGATCACATGGACATGAATGTTTCCAACGAATTTTCATAAATAAAAGAAAAACACAGCATCAAAATCTCATATATCAAATCATCATCATAAACAAATTCATAACACCATTAGTTTCCAAGCAATTTCAATAATAATAATCATAATAATCAACAATAATATCATGAGCCCAATTTCTTCCTATATTTATATAATTTTAATTTTTTTCAACGCAATTCCCTTTTTCAATAATTTTTTTATACGCAGATAAATTTTAATTATTTAATTATGTCAACAATAAATTTTATTTTAACTCATCCTGTATATATATATCCGTTTGCTTAATCCAATTCATTACCAGTTCAGTTAAATCAGCACATCGTAAACCATCCTATTCAAATAATTTTATTCATTAACCTTTTTTCACATGCCAATAATTCTTTTCTATATTTTCATAAATACCATAATTTTATTTCAACAATATCTATATATATATCTCAATTATCATAATAACTTTTTTCATATCACCGACGAAATTCTATTTAAATATATTTTCATTTTCATATAAATATTTCCTATATTTATTTCATATATTACCGACGAAAAATTTTTTTCATATTCAATATTATATACTTTTTATCCCGACGAAATTCAGTAAACACTTTTTTATTTTCCTTCTACATCCTCTTCTTATACTAATAATCTAATCCTAATTATCTATTACGTTAAATCCATTTCAGTATCATTTATCAAATCCTATTTACTTTTCCAAATTTTATTTATATATCCTTTTGTTACAACACATTCCAATTAGTTATTTCAAAAGCAAAAATCCTTATATCTCGCATATTCCTCTAAATAGTTTACAACGAAATTTATTATTAAGTTGGGCCTATTTGAAAATATCCGACAGTAAATCATTTGTAGTTTCATTTTTACTTTTACCTTACTATAAAATGTGGGTCTATTTAATTTAAATTTAGTACCCCTATACTTCCTAATTTTCAGAGTATCATATTTTAAAATTTTATTATTGACATGGGTTTGACTTATATTATTTGAAAAACAGTTGATTTTAAAATTAACATTACGGAAATTTTTGCGTTTACTTTCAAGATAATTATTCAAATTATATTTATACATGATATTTCTAGAAATCAATTTCTTTTTAATTTTATTTCGTCTATCGTTAATTTTATTAACGCCAACTGCTTGTTTAATTACTTTATTGCTCATTTTCTCGTGAATACTTTTTTCCATCCTACATTCTAAATTAGCATTTGTTTTTATTATATTGAATTCTGTTTTCTCATTAGTTTCAAACTTAATTTTATTTAATATAATTTCTTCGCTTACCCTGATTTGATTATTTCTTCTTCCTATTTCTGTATCCATATCATTCCCTTCTTCCTGTGGCATAGATTCCTCCCCATGCACGTCCTCTAAACTTTCTTTTGTAATTGTTGATTCGTTTTCTTCTTGTTGCATTATTATTGATTCCTTTTCTTCTTGTTCCAATATTATTGATTCCTGTTCTGTTATTGCTTGTTTTTCCTCGGTGTGTATTATTTTACTTTCACTTATTGTGTTTTCCTTGTTTATACGAATGTTACTGTTTCTTGATACCCTTTTTTCCATTATCTCTTCTATTTTACTATCCATATCTACTTGTCGTTGTTCCATCCTATTCATTTGTTGTTTCGTTTCATTATGATTTTGTTGTATCATATTCATTTGTTGTTTCGTTTCATTATGATTTTGTTGTATCATATTCATTTGTTGTTTCATTTCCCATATCGTTTTCATCATAACATGCATCATGTCCATTATCTGTTGACTGCTTTCTCCATTGTGTCCTCCTTCATGTATGTAACCAGCGTTACCCATTCTTTGATTTAAATATTCCATTATATTTTCCATATTTGAATTATATCGTTTTATTTCTTCCAATTATACGTTGGACTCGCCAAAATTGTAATATCGGTCCCACGTTGGATTGCGCTAATTGTGCAATCCAATTATTAAATTATTTATTCTCTCACCACGTTGAGTTAACCATAATTGTAAATTTTTTCATTTGCTTATCTTCAAATCGCCGACACGTTGGGCTCCAATTGTGCAGTGGAATTTTCTAGCACCACGTTGGGTTAACCAATTGTGCATTGGATTTTTCTTTGAAATTGCTTTATTTAATTTTAATTCACACTACAGCTTATTTTTTTCATCGGCTATTCAGTCTAGTAGAATCCTTGAGCTTACGTCTCTGGGTCGATCCTCGCGGATGTTGGTAATATCAAAAATAAAACACAAGGTATCAGATAAATTATACACGCATTTTCCCTTTACATTGATATATTAAAAATAAAAAAAAAAGAAAAATCCCTCTACAAAGTGTATAGGGTGCTAAAGCATCATTAAACAGTAGCAATGAGGAAACACTCTTTGTGAACATTGACTCGCACACAGAGAAAAACCTCTTGTGAATCACGATCAAATATAAAACTAATAAATATTAGTGAAATCTGTCAAGTTTAACCTTTACTGTGACCCCTGCAATCAAATATCAAAAACAAATTAGTTTTCGAAACTCACGCTAGTTGAAAATTTATTCATGCAACAAATAACATGATAAGATCCATCCCCACTACAATCTCTCCAACCTTAAATTCCAAAAAAAAAATGTTCTCGAAGTATAATATTAAGAAAAACAACTTCCCTTAACAAAAAACATGACAAGCTTTCGCTAATATCCATATACTACTTTCAAACACATTATTATTACAATAAATACAAAATTTATAGCACTGAAAATAATCTTAATATCTAATAAATAAATAATATAATTTTATCAACTTACATTAAGTTTTTTGTGTGATTTCGAAATACACGAGAGGCATCTTTTTACACAAGATTTCAAATAACTATGAAGAACTTCGCAAAAATCGAATTAAGGTTTACTTGCACCTTATACTAAATGCAAAACAAAGTACAGACCGACTTTATAAAACAAAGAATAAAATTTATTATTTTATCCTTTTTTAACTAAACACATTAACAGTCAAGATACCTCTGAATCAAAAATGAAAAATTCTTCATATCCGCCTCGCTATCCCTTCCATCTATCAAATCAAAATATACAGACAATACATCTTATCAAATACAATATCCGAAAAACAGCAAATTCAATTCCTTTGGTCCACCTAAATATACGAGGGCTAATCACAATTTTATACATTAAATATTTTATTTATACAACATTAGATATATCGATCCCCATCTGAAATAAATAAATATACAAGTGAAATAGCTAATTTTTATAAATTGTCCCTAGTAAAGAGTTCACTAATAGTTCAATCTTTTTCCTTGCTTGTTCATGGAAAATCCATGGCAATATGTCCAAATAATATTTTTTGGCTAAAATTACATGCGCTTTTATATGGCAGAATTGGTCAGTGAGCTCATAAATCACCCTGTATACTGATTCAGGGTTCAAGAGTTTAATTAAAATATTTCTTTGAGATTTTGTAAATCATTTTTAAGTAAGGCTGAAATGGCACATATTACACATTTAATTCTCCTAATTAATGTTTATTAATATTATGTTGGGATTTGACGTTTTAGGTTAGTTGCGCAAATATGTGTCACAATAAATTTACGATACATACCATGGAGAATACATAGAGGGAGACACTCTTCCAATGTTATTTAAATGTATTTTATTCAGCTCCGCCGCACAATAATAACGATACAACAGCCCCCGGACAAAAATGAACTATAATATCGAAATTATTATACGCTTGAATAAATATCTTTCCTTTTCTGGTATATAATATAGGATTTTAATATTCTGCAGTTTATTTTTATTGTTTATTAATATCGATTTGTTGGGTTGTTTCGGTGAAATTATTTTCAAAATAATTAAAATTTGCAGTCTAAAACCAATTTAGAGTTATTATGTAGCATTTTTGAAATTAACAAGTAGTGCAATTAAAAGAATGTCTTTACTGCAAAAGAAGCAATTTTCTACCACTACGACGTTAATTTTTCTTAATTACATCTCTTTCAGGAAAGACTTAGAGCTCTCCGCGTGTTGTCCTGGTCTCTTTAATTTGCGCCTACTTAATCTGCACTAGTTTGCATGTAAATGGATAGACTATGATAATTCTGTTGAACTACGGGACGTTGGAAACAGGAAAATATTTAAATTAACCTCGCGCTTGACAATTTTTGTCTCAACCAATTTTAAACATTAATGCCGGAATCATTCCCGATTTCTCTTAATGAGTTTCAGTGTCGTTTGCATTTAAAACTGCCATTAAGATTTATCACGTAATCAGACGGCAAAATCAACAAGAATTAATACGTATTAGTTCTTGTCTAATAACATATTCAACTGCAAACAAGGTGCATAAAACTATTTAATATGCTAAATTATAATGCTCGTTACTTCAGTTACAATGTTGCATGTAAAACGCACTTCTAGCCCGACACACAATTCATTTTCCCTTACTAAGAAAGAGTAGAACACAGATGTGCAACAACAATTCGATCTGCAGTCTATAATATTTATGAAATGGAAAGAAATCTTATCTTTGCTTTAATAAACAGATTTTGATATTGATAAATTCCGATGCTTACGTAATTTATTTAAAAAAAAGGTATAAAACTCCTTATCACATTAGTATTTGCATTCTAAATACATATTTCGACAACTAAGTTGCCATTTTCAGTAATATGAAATAACAGTGCTGAACACAGCGCATACGTGAACGCCATATAAAGTTTTCAATTTTTGTTATAGTTTTACCATACCCTGTGCTATTTTTTCCTACTGAGAATGATAACTTAGTTGTCGAAGTATGTATTTAGGATGCGAATATATGTACTAAATGTTCTTACGCACCGTTGTCTGGACATGAATCAAGATCTATATCTATCTATCTATCTATATACGATATATAAGGAGTGAGCCACAAAAAAAGTTTTCAAAGTATGCCATGGATTAAATCAGTTATGTCTTATATTGATTAAGTGATCTAGCACCTACATTTCGTACTATTAGTAATAGGTTAAATCGAAACTTGTTAAAATGACATGATTATTTATAAATGACACTTTGTCAATTCTCTAAGCTCAGACGTGACTTATATGTATATCTCAGTCGTTTACGGCCTATCTAGAATACAAATTTTGTAGCTCGCTTGATATATTGTTATGGGTCAGCTTCTCCCTGCAGGAAATTCAGAAAATAATTGATTATTGAGTCGACGAAAGTAATATCTATAATAATAATAATTAAAATGTCAATAATTTTAGTTAAAAAATATGTAAACGTAATGGAAGGTCGAAATTAGCTATTTAATTATAACGTCGAGTGTAATTGAATTTTTTATTTGCATATTTATTTTATTTAGTCCTTTATTAATGTATTATATCTAAATATAGCGATAAATCAAGAATTTTAAAGCTAATAATGATTAAATATTAATGTACATATATTTTCGTCAACCGTGTAAGTTAACTTTTGACTAACCCCTGTTAAAGTATTCAAAACCTTGATCACGTGGTGGTAATACATTCAGATTAATTTAGATGGAAATAATTATAATTGGAAGTCGAACGAAAAGAACAGAGTAATATACAGAAAAATAATTTAATAAGACTGATAATAGATATTTATATATTAAGGGAATAGACGACAGTTTTAATCCCGAGACAGTAAGTAATGCCTGAGCGACCGAAGGGAGCGAGGGCATTTTCTGTTGAGGGATTATAGACGTTTATTCCCGAATTACATACAAAACTTTTCTCCCGACCTTAAATGTAATAATTTATTTCATTATTAGTTTGACAGTTAATTGATAGATTGATCTGATGTCATTCAATTAAGTTGGTATGTCATGAAAATGTGCATAGTTTCTGGTTACTAAGATAAAACGAGTTTGTTTGTGTCTTATTTTTTTCCAAAAAAACGCAGTCCGTTTAAGTTATTGTGCAAAAATGAATATTAATGGCAGTGAAGGAGATAATTTTCAAGTGCCTGCAAATATTTCCATAGCTGCACGAGAAATAACGACTAATTTATTACCGGCAAAGTCGAAGAAATTGTATGAAAAGGCATATGAAGATTTCATAAAATGGTGCGATCGTAGAAGTGTCAAGGGGGAGAACATGGAAGATATTTTGCTGGTCTATTTTTCTGAGCTTTTTGGAAAGTACAAGGCTTCTTCTTTGTGGTCCTGCTACTCCAAATTAAGATCAACTCTATTAATCCATCAAAATTTGGACATTAGTAAATTTTCAAGATTAATAACTCTATTAAAACGAAAGTCTGCTGGTTTTAAACCAAAAAAATCTAAGATCCTCAGTAGAGCCCAAATATTACAGTTTATAGAACAAGCGCCCGATGATAGTTATTTGATGACCAAGGTTAGTTTCATTTAATATTTTATCAATATAAAATATTTGAGTAAAATCAATAGGTTGCAGTAATTATGGGTATTGGTGGAGCAATGAGATGTCAGGAGCTTCTTTATCTTTCTACAGAAGATATTGAAGAGAAAGAACATGTTTTAATTGTTAATGTAAAAGATACTAAAACTAAAATTGACCGATCGTTCCACATTTTG
The DNA here is from genome assembly GCA_935421215.2 of Melolontha melolontha. Lineage (NCBI taxonomy): Eukaryota > Metazoa > Arthropoda > Insecta > Coleoptera > Scarabaeidae > Melolontha > Melolontha melolontha. The sequence goes on from OW285239.1 coordinate 156,502,023, forward strand.
AATACTGAGAAAAAATCGTTAAATTTTATTGAACTATATAGAAGATATGTATTTCTTCGACCAGTTCATACTAATCACCAACGCTTCTTCATATACTATAAAAATGGAAAATGCACGAGTCAACCAGTGGGAAAGAACACTCTAGGAAAAATACCATCGGTAATTAAATATATACAGGCCACTGTTTGAGACGCACTTCTGCAAGTCTTTTAGCAAATAGTGGGGCTGATATTCTTACTGTTAAAAGACATGGTGGCTGGAAGTCAAGTAGTTATCATGTTTGCATTCGTTGGGCTACTAATATAAAAGAAACTGTTCACAGGTACTGTCGCGGAGGGCTACATAGAAACGTCCGAGGAGAATAAACTTCATATCTAAGAAAAATTTTACAAGTAAATGAGAACGAACCTTGCACAAGCACTACTGCAAGCAACCGCCAAGTTAAGATATCAGATGATTGTCCATATATAAATATTGTAAACTCATCTAATGTTACTATTACGATTACAAAATAAAATTGATTGATATATTTAAATGCTTCGTCAATCTGTACAGTTAAATTAATTTTGACTTAAATAAATAAACCAAATAAACCATTCACTACAGTATTCACTTTATTCCCTAGGGAAAATCGAATATTTTATTCCCTAGAGAATAAAGTAGTTTAATATATGTCAATTGTCAGATGTATAAGATGACACTTTATTCTCGGTCGGGAGAAAAATTACTTTATCTATATTATGTCGATTTATAGTAAAATTTTACAAATAACTATTAAATATTACAAGATTTTTTCGTCGTTATGACAAAAAACAAAAATTGATTAATGGAGAATTTTTTCACTACTGGTTAATAAAACGACGCTTTTTCGAAGTCTCAATTTAGAAATTCATAAAAGCTCAATAAATAATGATAATATAATTATAAAATAAATACTAAATGTCATAACCTTACCTGAAGATAATTTCCGGAAGAAAATCAGTACTATTTTCTTTTCTAAAGATCTATGCATATTAAAGCTAAAATAAACATACCTAAAATGCATTTATCACTTATTTATAAAACAACTCTTGATATAATTTTTATTCTTGGAGAGATTTAATACGAATATAAACGTAACCAGAATATATTACATTTAAACTTTATTAGTGTGAACTGAATAGAATGAACAACTCTAGTTTTCTGTGATCACAGTTTCGAAATTTTACTGTTTTAATTGTTTTGACGTATGGGTAGCAAACTTTATTTCACTAGAGATTTGAACTTCGTTCCGATATTTATGTACCGCACGTTTTCAGACAGTAGTTCAGCCGGAAAGCGATTACGTGATTATGGAAGGTAGGAGTTGACTAGAAGCAACAGGAGAGCAAATTAGTATAACCTAATGGAACTAGATTAGCTGTGATTTGTTCTACGATATTCTATTGAAATACTATTTGTTGAAGTAGTATCTGAATATACAAATAGAAAAAATATCGATATTATAATATGAATGAAAGAGAGATGCGTATATATACGCCATACATACCTTTAAAATATTTTATCTGCTTTAAAATTAATTAACTTGGTACTGGCTTATGTATGCAGTTAGGAATACTGTTTGCTTTTATCTTACGGTGATTAAACGTAAACAGCACATATAATACAATGGAAAACTTAAGTACATATGAGTTGATTGATGTTTTCATTGATGACATTTGATTCATTACAATAACTATATTAATAATAATAATATGTTCCTTCCACAGTACATTAGCGGCCGGGTAATTAAAACAATATTTAATTTGACGCTAAGAGATGATATAATAAATCTACTTACATCAAATTTTTGTGGTGTAAATATATTGCGACATATTTGTTTATGCATTTCTAAATAAAACTTCTTTAACCGGTAGACTGCTTTTGGCCATGTGTTTATGTTGACGGGTGGAAAGAATGCTAGCTTGACGTTAGCACTTTGCGGGGGAGGGGGTTGGTTTAACTATTCTCGGACATGTTTTTTTAAATTTTTGTGATGTTTATATTAAACGGTCCTGCTTGTACACTTTCAGGTTTCTGGTTGTTCCCAACGTTGAAGAAGGTATTGAAAAGTCAACATTTTTCATAAGACAGTTACGTTTGGGCTACTGTTCGCAATTGGACCAACAGTAAACGAGAAAGCTTCTTCATGGACGAAATAAAGGAGTGAATTCAGAGTTTGGAGAAATGTGTTGCACTAAATGGTGGTTGTGGAAAAATAATTGTGACAATTGATTTACTTAATTTTGAGACTGACTTAATTATTTTGTCTTTTCTTATTTGCATAATTTTGTTGACCCACCGCTCACGGGGTGTAACTTTCGTATAAGCTGGGTATTTATTTTGGTTGCTGGCAGTTATATTGAAAGGTGTGTTTTCTGAATATTTTATTTATTTTACAAAAAACCACTTAAACGTAACTACTAATTAACTATCTTAAGAATTAGAATATTTTGTTACGAGTCGATAAAATATATCACTACCCCTACTATTACATAATTAAAATGTGCGTATATGTTTGACATTATAACGGGGAATGTTTCTGCATTATTATTGTACCTACGTGCAACAATAACCAATACTCATGATAGAGTTTTAAAGATCTTACCAATAAATAAATATTATAACAATATCATTCCTAATTAAGTATCAGTAGGTGTTTTAAATATAAGTATGTATTTCCGGTTGTTCTATTCAGTAATGGATGTTTATGGAACATACATATTTAGGATTCGTGAGCCTATTATACATATTTAGGTAACAATGAGTGTAGTAATTAAATATCGTCTTGAATGCGTTCATTAATAACCTTAGGTAATAAACAAACGGTCTAATGTATAAAGTTGGTAACAAATATATTAGAAAATGTAAATTCTTAGAATCCAAAAGAAATATTATAATTATAAATATGCTAAGAAAAGTATGTTATACAGTGGTTTAAACTTGAAAATGAATTATTAAATATTCGTAAAATTTGAAATGTTATACTTTAATTCTTTCATGATAAACTTACTTATATCTACCATATATAAATATATACAAGATAACAAATTTTCACGACGAAACATTATTCTTATTTTATAGAGTTAGAGACCTTATATGTCAATCCGCCCTCGAATGCATTGATCACGCATTGTGAATAAGTGAATTGTGAATTATAAAACTCAGATTTACAGAATGTGCAGCCCATTTAATTTATTATAAATAAATAAATTTCAAATAAACTTAGTGATTATTTTTAGATTAATTACATATTCGCAAATAAATACAAAACTATAACATAATTAATCAATTATTAATATTTCGCTATTCAATTGTTGTGCTTCATCAGGGCAAACTAGCGGTAATTAAGTCGTACCTAATACAACATATTATATAATATCTATACAATAAAAAATATACTTACAAATTGAACTAATGTAAGGAAAGGTTTTAGCATACCTATAATAAGTAAAGTGCCAACAAATACAATGATTTCAAAGGATGAAAAGGTAAAACATGTTTTTTTATCCGTCAATAGTCAGCATAATTTGATTAGTTTACACTTTACCTATTGTTACATGCTGGCGCTAAACATTTGTAGGTATGTAAAGTTAAATGTTTATATTATTGTTTGCCTATACAAGGTGTGTATAAATTGTCGCAAAAGCTACATAATAATAAAAAAGAATAAAGAATAAAAAATCTTAATGTTAAAATGTCGTATCATGCTTCGTAAATTCGTAAATGTCAAAATTTGACAGTAATGATTTTGATTGAACTCACTTTGAAATACAAACTTATTGTTCTACAACGTTGCCAAATGTGTTTTTCGTGGAAGTACGTTAATGAATAAATGTTAAAACAAGCTTTTAAATCAAAAAGAAAACGTTTACGAAATAATACTAGTAAATTTTTTTTCTTTAAACTAAATTGCATCTATCTCTATTAACAGATATCGAAGAGCAAAGGTTAGTTACACACTAAAAGTCTGAACTTCAAGAACCCCGTGAAAACAAACGAAGCATGATACGACATTTTAACATTAAGATTTTTATTCAGAACCAAACGAAGAACGTCGTTGCGTGTAGCTTTTGCGACAATTTATACACACGTTATATTTGATCTACGCTATATTACAATAAATATGTTATAATATAATTTGATCAAATTTATCCATTTTATTTTAATATTTCCGCAAATACAGTGAAAAGCAGCTAGGTATACCATTACTAATTTTGCGAGGTAAATAATACCGATTACTGATATAATAAGGCCAATAACATGAAAGCCGGCACCGAACGTTAAACCCGCAAATTATCAAAGTAATCAAAATAATCAAAGTAACGAATACATTCAACGATTTCTCAAGGTTTGAGTAACGAATAGTAATGAGTAGAGCTGAGGATATTTGCGGTACGGCAGGACCGTATGTAGTGCATCCCCACATTTAACTATTTATCTAAATATTCTCTGAAATGATTTACCGGATCTCATAAATTAATAGAGTGATATTTTAGTATGCACTGGATATTGTTATTATACAAAATCATAATAGCCATTTGTATTTATGGATCATAAATAATAATACGCATGTATTTGTATTTGGTTGTGAATTCAATTTAAACTTAAAACGAATCGTAATATTTTAACGACAAGCCGTCCTTACAATACATGCATTCGAGACAAAGTGTGCAACTCTACGAATAACTTCCATAATTGATCGAAAATGGACATTTTGGAGCTGAAGTAAAGCCCCTATTCTTAGAAAATTTTATTACTGTCGTTAAGAACTATTATTATAAACAACAAAGGCCTTTTATTAGTGTTGAAGTTTTAGTTTCATTGAATTTCCATGTTGTAAGTAGTCAATTGTAAAGTGTTCATTCTCAATATTCTAAAACAAGGTGTAAATTTAACTAAAATCCAGAAAAACACATTCTGATAATATATTACTAGATTAGAAGCTGTGTTTATTACTATTTATTATATTATTTTTATAACCAAATGCAATAAAAGCTACGAAAACAAAAGAAACCTCGATTTATTAAAATCTTGTCACACAGCCTTTCAAAGCCTGGCAGCACATATTTTGCATATATTTTATATATACTACCTACTTGAACTAGGTGAATGAAGTTAGAAGTTATAAGTTATAACTTCATTCACCTAGTTCAAGTAGGTAGTATATATAAAATATATGCAAAATATGTGGCAGCACATATTTTGCATATATTTTATATATACTACCTACTTGAACCAGGTGAATGAAGTTAGAAGTTATAAGTTATAACTTCTAACTTCATTCACCTAGTTCAAGTAGGTAGTATATATAAAATATATGCAAAATATGTGCTGCCAGGCTTTGAAAGGCTGTGTGACAAGATTTTAATAAATCGAGGTTTCTTTTGTTTTCGTAGCTTTTATTGCATTTGGTTATAAAAATAATATAATAAATAGTAATAAACACAGCTTCTAATCTAGTAATATATTATCAGAATGTGTTTTTCTGGATTTTAGTTAAATTTACACCTTGTTTTAGAATATTGTGAATGAACACTTTACAATTGACCACTTACAACATGGAAATTCAATGAAACTAAAACTTCAACACTAATAAAAGGCCTTTGTTGTTTATAATAATAGTTCTTAACGACAGTAATAAAATTTTCTAAGAATAGGGGCTTTACTTCAGCTCCAAAATGTCCATTTTCGATTAATTATGGAAGTTATTCGTAGAGTTGCACACTTTGTCTCGAATGCATGTATTGTAAGGACGGCTTGTCGTTAAAATATTACGATTCGTTTGAAGTTTAAATTGAATTCACAACCAAATACAAATACATGCGCATTATTATTTATGATCCATAAATACAAATGGCTATTATGATTTTGTATAATAACAATATCCAGTGCATACTAAAATATCACTCTATTAATTTATGAGATCCGGCAAATCATTTCAGAGAATATTTAGATAAATAGTTAAATGTGGGGATGCACTACATACGGTCCTGCCGTACCGCAAACATCCTCAGCTCTAGTAATGAGTACTTAAAAGTACCGAAAATCGGCATCTCTAGTTGTGATGCAGAAAAATATATATACAAGGTTCATTAGTCCTACAATTTATTACGTGAAACTATTCAATTCTCTCGCTGTAGTTTACTCAAAGGAGATGAAAGTTATTTGTTTTTACTTGTATTCGATATTCTCTCACTATTATATTATCACTAGAGACCGGACACATCGTGTTGAAATGACGTCGTCATTACGACGGACGATATAAATAGTCTTGCACCATTGATCTGGCTAGCGCGCACATCTGCTTTCAACGAGAATTGCGACGTTTTGTATTGGATATTTACAGTTAAATTTCTGTTTTCATGGGCGTACATAGAAGCGTGTTAAGTTTTAATAATTTACTCTATTTAGATTATATTTCGTAAGATAAATAAAGTGCTGTGAGTTAGATTCTTGTTTTCATAGTTTTAACTGTTAATTACATCGTAATTTTTGTGATAGATCCTGTTTAATATCGTTTGATTGAATCTACTTCTCCCAATTATTTCGACGTAAGTGTGCACTGAATTTCGTTCAGCTTCAATAACTTACGCATACATTTTTAGTTTTCATTTATTTAGATCTAGAGCATTGTTTAAGTTACTTTTTCAGATATGATATGGAAGAACGTCGAGAACGGCATCGTAAAACAATAGCGAATTGGATTGACGGTCATACTGATTGTATGTCCATTGTCAGTGATTCCGAAATTTATCAAAATCTGTAAAATATCGTTAAAAAATTCCATGAAATCGCACGGACAACGTCACTTAGCATCGCAAACACATGCACAGAAATTGGAACCGTTGGAATCTGACAATTTTAACGAAGAACTCTGTGAAACTTTTATGGCGGCTAATATTCCATTAAATAAACTTAACAATCACACTTTAAAAATATTTCTCCAAGAATATACTGGTCGAAATGTTCCTGATGAATCCACCTTACGCAAATATTATGTTTTTAAGTGCTACACGAAAGCAGTAGAACGCATTAGAAGCCATCTTTCAAATCAGTAACTTTGGATAAGTGCCGACGAAACTGTCGATATATTAGGACGCTGTGTGGTAAATGTTGTAGCTGGTGTACTACATCTAACTATTTCGTATAACGCATATGTAATAGCAAGAAAAGTTATAAATACAGTTGATGCGGAAACAGTTGCTAAAACCATTAACGAGAATATTCAAAAAATACTTCATTCGGACGACAGATACAAAGAAAAAGTACTTTTATTTGTAAGTGACTGTGCTGCATATATGTTTTAAACCATTGAGAGTACCCCTTTACAGGGAGAATTTCGATAGTTTACAAAATTTCGTTAAATGTTAAAAATGACGATGCTCGGAGTATTTCTGAGTGCAAGGAACTAACACCAATTCCATTAAAAAATCAGTTGTACTTTCTTCAGGAACACTTTGGAAATTTGCCAAAACTAATCACTTATTTTGAAAATCGAAATCTCAAATTAAATGTTGGTTTAACGACATTAGATGTGGCTATTAATAATTTGAAAAGTATTCTAAGCGACTTCGGATGTGGCCTTCGGCAAAAGTTAGACGCAGTGTTTAATATAAATCCAGATTTAATAATATTGCGGCAATTGTGTATGGGGACAATGCCACAACATCTAACTGCAAAATACGCGGAAATAAAAGAATATTTCCAGTATGCATCTATAACCAGTTGCGCTGTAGAAAAGACGTTTTCTATTTAGAAGGATGTATTTCATTCAAAGAAAACAAATTTTACAGAAGAGAACCTTGAGAAAGTATTGCTAGTAAATATTAATCCTCCTTTACTCAACTTGAACTACAAAATGAATAAATAAAAATATATTTCGTATTTTGTAGCCGTATTTATACCCGTTTTATTATTATAAGTATAATTACAGCAAACGCCAATTAAGTTGGCGCGAGGAGGGGTAAGTTCGCGCAGGATTAGAAGTAGTGGGGAGATTTATATTTGGTTTTACATCAAATGTCAGATAATTCTAACCTCTGAGCGTGTATCACTTAATGATCCCCTAGCAAAGACATTATGTTCCGTCAAACGTCAATGACAAATGTATTCTGACAATTAGTTGAGTAGTGGGGGTGGACGTTTTTAAAAACGACTTCTGCGCACCCCCTCCTCGCGCCAACTTAATTGGCGATTGCTATACATAAATCAAATTAAAAACTTTAAAAATACAAATGTTCAATAGTACGCTCATGGGTGAAGAGTCATCAACCTCTCGTGTCCGGTCTCTAATTATTACATCTGAATATGACAAATTTAATGAAAACATCCAAAATTAAAGGCATTATTTCGGAATAAAAATTAAATACGAGGTATCATTACATCCGCGCTCGTGAAGCAACTTTAGATATTTGGCTACCTGCATTCACCTTAAACGAGAAAGAAAATCCTTAAGCCTCCTTGAACAGCGGCCCCAAATTTTATTCCAAGACCCCCGGTATGATACGACCAGCTAAAATGATAAGTATCTGCCACAAAGGTTTGTTAAAGGATGTGTGTATATATATGTATAATACAAAACTGAGGCGAAGAAACAATTGCAACCACAGTTCACTATAGTGTTATCAGGGCGAAAAAGTATTATAAATAGATATTCGCAACAAATTACGGAATTTGTTTATCGGAAACGGAAGCCACATTAGATCTTGGATTGTTTTATTTTTTAAATTTAGTTTTATTTTAGCACGTTCTAAGAATAACCGTTATACATGATAGTGGACATAAATAACTTTAATCTTGTGGAATAGCGACAAATATTGTGATTAATTTCAAGAAGTAGATAGGTTGTTTATAAAAGACAGAAAATATAAATATTTGTTTTCTAAGCTTATTATATTTTTCCTCTTAAAATCATTTTAATATACAGGCTGATTCATTATTGGAGATAGAGTATAGGTTTAAATTTGGCAAAGTTGTTAAATTTTGTGTTTGTTATAAATCCGTAAAGAAAATAGACCTGCGACAAATGACCTTCGTTATTTAAAAAAAAAAAAAACGCGAAAACCCCATTTTCATCAACTATCTAATTTCTTACAGGCGCCATATTGAATTTAGACATCTTCAGAGAGAGTTTCTTTTTCTGATTTCAACCATGTACCACATGCTGACTATAGTTTTTGACATTAGGTTTTATTTGAAAGAATAAATTATAAGATTAAATAAGGTAGCCTTTAGAATTTCAATCTGTCAAACATTTCATTTATTGTTCATTAATAATACAAAAATGTCATACACTAACGAAGAGAAACGAGATATGATAAGTATTTTTTATTCTTTGAACCGAAATTCAACAGTAGCGAGTACAAGATATCTACAATTATATCCAGAACGACAACAGCCTCATCGTACCATTTTTCTAGATCTCAACAGAAATTTGGTCGAGAATCGATCGTTTACTAAGCCGCGTAATGGTCAAGACAACAGGAATTTAAATGAAAATCGATAAGATATTTTACAAATGGTAAATTAAAAGCGTGTTTTCAAATTTCATGTTAATCTTTTATTTTTATAGATAAATAATAATCCATCAATTTCTACACGCGAAGTAGCGTCAGAATAAAATTTGTGCCAGTCCAGAGTTTGGAGAACTTTACATAAAAGTAGGTTTAAACCATACAGGATCCATGTTAGTCACTCTTTACTGCCTGGAGATAATTTGAGAAGGCTAGAATATTGTAATTGGTTAATGGGAAGGATAGAAAATGACGAACATTTTTTAAGCAAAACCATCTGGTCAGATGAAACAAAATTTACAAATTCTGGAATGTTCAACAGAAATACGGAGCACTATTGGGCAGTACAAAATCCCCGACAAAACAGGGCTAGAAGACCACAACATCGTTTTGGAATAAACGTTTTGATGGGTATTTTGGCAAATCGTCTCTTAGGACCAGTTATTAAATCAATTACAATATTTATGGTGGCAACAAGATGGCGCGCCAGCACACAATGCAGCTGTTGTAAGAAATTTCTTAAATCAAGAGTTTGCAAACCGTTGGATTGGAAATAGGGGAGTTGTTGAATGGCCTGCGAGATCACCTGATTTAAGACCGCTAGATTTTTTTTTTATGGGGATATGTTAAAAATAATATTTATAAAGTAGATGCGCCACAAAACATTGAAGAATTACGAGACAGAATGCCAGAAGGCGTGCCCAATTGTGCATTACCGAAGATGGCCAGATAATTGAACATTTACTGCAATTGTTTATTGTTTACTTTTCTATGTATTTTTATTAATGTTTTTGTTATCTTGTACTCGCTACTGTTGAATTTCGTTTCGAAGAATAAAAAATACTTATCATATCTTGTTTCTCTTCGTTAGTGTATGACATTTTTGTATTATTAATGAACAATAAATGAAATGTTTGACAGATTGAAATTCCAAAGGCTACCTTATTTAATCTTATAATTTATTCTTTCAAATAAAACCTAATGTCAAAAACTATAGTTAGCATGTGGTACATGGTTGAAATCAGAAAAAAAAACTCTTTCTGAAGATGTCTAAATCCAATATGGCGCCTATAAGAAATTAGATAGTTGATGATGGCCAGAAAAAAACGAAACGTCGTATAAAAATTTAGAGTACACCACTGGATAGAGGTTTAGAAATGGCCACAAGGATGTGTTTTTATTTTTTCTCTACAAGGCCAAATGTCGGTGCTACAGGTACAAGAAGAAAATGGGGTTTTCCCGTTTTTTTTTTAAATAACGAAGGTCATTTGTCACAGGTCTATTTTCTTTACGGATTTATAACAAACACAAAATTGATCAATTTTGCCAAATTTAAACCTATACTCTATCTCCAATAATAAGAGAGATCCCCATGGTGAGGGCCGAAAATGAAACAGCCTGTATTTGCTTTATGTTTAAGATCTAATGAGTCTAAAACAATGCCTTTTAAGCAAAGCCAAAGGCTGCAGTCGGTGAATACAATAGGGTGGAAGACAAACGAAAATCACATGATTTTCATGAGCTGGACTTATTGCATCAAGATTTTTTGCGTAAGTTACATGTCCAGCGAGTATCAACAAGATCCTGGATCTTCTGCAGATGGCTTTGTATAATTTATAAAATGTTGCAACCACTGAACAAATATTTTGCGCTGCATCCAACCACTTTTGTGACACGCAGCAATTGCCCCCCGTCTTGCAATTCTGCCTTCATTCGCTGTCTTGGAAAAACCAAAAGAGGTGGGATGATATAGGTACCAGCTGCCGAAAAACAAATTTCGGCGGTTACAAGTTTACCACGCTCGGCCGATGAGACCCCACTTGTCTTCTACCTCTTTTTTCGATAATTATTTATTGAGTTTTAGCAACGGTAGTCACTCCAGTTTCATCGCAATTGAAAATTCGATTCGGAGGAAACTTGTAACGATTATAAACAGTAGTTAAGCGTCCAAAAAACTTTTTGACAGATGTTCTGTTGAAGCCTATTGCTCGAGCAGCCGATATGGCTTCTAAAGTTCGTAGAGACAGTTCAGGGTGTCTTTCTCGGAATCTTCGTACCCAGTCCTTACCGGCCCCTTTGAGTATTGTCATTAAAGTTGTGTGTAACTCCGTTTCGTTGAGCCAACTGATAGGCTAATCGTCGTAATTCTGCTACTGTTAGTCCAAATAATTTCGTCTCTAACTCTAAAATGTAAGAAATCAGTTCATTTTCCTGTTCTGTGGAAAATTTTGTTTTGTAACGTCCCATTCCTTTTACTGCAGCTTCAGTAGCATTTTTTTCTACTGTCAATGACAAAGTGACTTTATCTCTTAACGTACTTCGAGAAACATTGAACTGTTTAGTCGCTTTTAGGTAGCCGTATCTGCGCTAAAGCATGCTTCAATTGCCTTTTTCATTGAATGCTCTAACTACCCTTGACGATTAGTTTTTCTTTTTTAAGTACGCATGCCTAAAGTAAAAACCAGCCTTTAGATTTGCGCCATTAATAACAGCTGAATGGGGCAAAACCGCATATGTGCGATTTTTCTCAAATTTTTTGGATGCGATTTTGCCTCACAACCACACAAAAGTAAACTAAACTAAAACAAAACTTCACAATTTTGTATCAGCGACTATCGAAATTAATCAGCTGTGATTTCTTTGCCAATTAGAATTTCGTTACGGTATTCTGTAATACCACCTTACACAAATACCTTTACGTTGTGGCTTTCGAAACATAGATGTCGCTAATCGCTAAATAATATTTTTGAACCTATGCGATTTGACCTCGCTATGCGGTTTTACCCCGCCTTTTCCTATTATTACTGGAGATAGAAGTGAAGGTGTCCACATCATCAACATAGACAAGAGCGTGATACGATAAGGATATCAAGGATGTTAATAAAAAGGACTAAGAGCAAATATCTGAGGTTAGAATTTCCATGACAAATAATGAAAGTCAAAGATTCTTTCGATAAAAAAAATATTTTTGGAACGCCTGCGAAATAGAATTCGCCACGTCCGGCCTGAATACTCAAACTAAAGCAGTTGGTTTCTGTTACAAGACAATTCACCAGTTCACAAGGCAATAGTTGTACAGAAAGTATTGCCTCAAAAGAAGAGTCAGTGCTTAATCACCCGCCCCATCTACCAGATTTACACCTTGAGATCATTTTATTTTTTCAAAACCGAAGTTAGCGCGGATGGACTTCAACGATGTTAAAGACATCTAAAGGGCTACGATATTGAGTCTCTCAGACATAGCACAACAAGAAATGTAAAGGTCATTGCTCGATCGTGTCACTCGTTGCATCGATTCAGAAGGAATGTACTTTGAATAAAATATATGTACTATTCAATTGCCTAGTTTCCATTTTCTACTATGTACTCAGTCTTATTATTTAATTGTAGGACTTGTGTAACTGTGTATGTTATTAGAATACAAAAATAAATGATTCACACAATGCCGACATCGTAATGGACAAAGAACGCAACTTTGATTAAGAAATATTAAAAATACGAAACGCAAAATTATTGTTTTCTACAGAAGGAGCAAGTTTGTTTAAAATAACATTCTGAGCAAAAGGAAATTGCTAAAATTGCTAGTAGAACTAATACAGTGTCCATTTACAAGATAAAATTCAATATTGTGCTAATATGTAGGTACCCAATCTTGTAAAATATAGGTTCCACAACTAGTATTTATTTCGTCAAAAAGACTATTAAAATTTCGATTGCAATAATGAATCCGGTTTACGTCAAACTGCATTCCAGAGGTTTAAAATATTTCATTAATTTGAGGCAATTCTCCCTCAATTATCGGACTAACGACACATGCGAGGAAGATCACAGATTGGACAAAAGTGCGATTCCCCGTTTATTTACCCGCGAAGTGACATGGACATTTACCGGCTCTTGTGACGGGATCATGCATTCTAAATTAAACCTTTGACGAGACGGCAATTCCCTCTTAATGCAGGTTTTAAACATCGACGATAACCAAGCGAACTAACGAGTGTGTTAATGAAAAATATGTCAATGAAATGTTCAGTTATACAGTTGTGAATTTCACCACGTATTGGTAAATTAGAATTAGTTTAGAAAATAAATTTTATAAATAATAAAACATAGAAATGTCGATATACGTTTACATTCCTTTTTAATATTTGCAGAAAAATGCAGTTTATAAAAATAAAATATTGTAAGAAATTTTCACGAAGAATCACACTTTGATAGGAATATGACTGTGACTTAAATTAAATATGTATACCGTATGAACGCCGGCGAGTGATTGATCTACCACAATGTAGTAAGACGAAGACGAATAGCGAGTTTATGTGGTTAGGGTTGAGAGAGTATATTCAATCTGTTCTACTGTCTAACTGTACGGGCGTTCCATACGCGACATTTCTTTATCCAACACATTCTACATACGATCTAAGTACGAATCAAATAATCTCTCTCTAACACATTGAATATTCCTATCAGTCGCTCATGGTGTTCAAGCAAGGCGAATATATTGAATCGGAAAACAAGCTTGCGACTGGTGATTCAGTTGCAGTTGCTCCTTGTCATCCGTAGGTAGAGTACGTATAGAAATGTTAACAAATGTCCGTCGTAATTTTTATAACCGATTGGGTTACTGCTCGGCTCAAGAGGGTGGTTTATTTGAGCATTTACTAAATAATTAGTTTTTCTTTTTAGAATGTTCTTTTATTTAATAATTAATATTTATTACCAATAAAGGTATTTTAGTTAAATTTAATATTTTATAGGTAGTTTATTTAAGGAAACCATTTATTTATACTGGTAAACACTTTATTTATATTCTTGCAAGAATCGTTATTGTTTTGAAATTTTATGCTATTACAGAATACTTTTTATTTTAATTTTTTTCAATAAGAGTTACGGTTTTGTTTCATAATTTTATATTATTTATGTGTTTTCATTTGAATAAGAATTTTTTAAGTTCAAGCCACGAAGCTATGATGAAACTTATCATTGAATATTTAGCGATGAAAATATCTGATGCTTCGCCGGTAAGAATTATTATTATGCAGTAAACAAAAACTCTGCACTTTACGGCGGATTGTATTTTATGATACTTTCAACTATATTATATCATTTTATTTAAATTTAAATGTTAAATTTAAAGTATTATGGCCGAAGAGACATAAAGAAAAGTATCCGTTATTGTAGGGACGTTGACAGCCGGCATATGACTAATAGTGCGAAAAGCAACGGTGTAGTCGGATAAAATATCCAAATTCGTACATTAACCATAAATAATATACTACAAATATTTTTGTAGTTTGTTAAACAATTAGTTATTAATTTGGAATATTTATTTTGATACATCATTTATTAATAAACAACCATAACGTTTTCTTAGTTCACCACAATTAAATACGCCCTGTAGGAGTTTAACGTATGTAGCCCCTCCCACTTGCAGTTGGCCAGTCATTACTTATATATCCATCGATCGCTCGACGTTGTGCACACGGTATATAAAATCCTGTGTTTTGGTGTTTATTATTATTCCATTGATAGTTTACGCTATTCGGATAACTGGTGAGAGATACAACCTGCATATTATATGTATGTATGTACAATACCGATATTATTTTTCATCGAATCAAGAAATTAAGGAATCACCTGATTCGTATTAACTTAAACAAATGAGTGGGTGCATCGAGTTTTGCTTACTTTTACTTAGCATATTTACTTTTACACGAGGAAACGATAAAAAAAGTATAGTAAATAATCGAAGGAACACAATGAGAATAATAAAGGCTACCGATACTTTCGACGTTCAACTGAAATTAGTAGCTAAATATTTAAAAAAATATTTATAAGTGCCATCCATCAGAGAAATCACTGTATTCATATTAGTCTTGCGTTAAAAACTAAATATTTATATCCTTTTCTAATGATTTTCTAGTGATTTCGTTCAATGGGAATTAGCTGAACAGCAAATTTAAAAAGTTAAATTACTTTTGATAAATAGGAATATATCTTTAATATTCTATAAAATGGTTCATATATTAACTAAATGAACGATACAGATGCAATATGATGCATAGTTAATTATGTAACAATTTATAAACGTAAAATATTAAAATCGATATAGAAAACAAAATTATTGTGCCAATGACAAATTCCATCAACAATCCGTTTCTTTGTAAACAATGTTGATTAATATAATCTCAATAAGTAAGTACCTATCATTATTTACTAAAATATTTTTATTTGTATTAGATCAAAAAGTTTATTAGGTGACTACCAACTAGGTAAAAGTATTGAAAATTAACATCAATATTTTTATTTGTTAGTAGATATTGCTAGCGCTCTGTAAATATTGTATCATATTGATCAAAATCATTTCAACTGCGGTTACCCTTCTTGCTATGTACATAGTTGCCATATTGCTGGACGCCGAATTATGCGGTGACTAAAAGTAAAATATACAGAGTCAATATACGGCATGCGATTGCGATACCTCTAACGGAATTTTGGTCAACCAAAATTATATGGATTTTTTGATTATCTCATCATTTGGACGTCCGAACAAAAATTTGGCAGATGATAGAGAACGTCGAGAGCAACTCGGAAAATAAATTTGATGGCAATGTAATTTGGCGTCCGTATATGGACGCAGGATTACAGTCGGACGCCCAAATGATAGGGAATGGTCAATTAATGGACGCGACAATGATAGACGGATGTATATATATATATATATATATATACATATATATAAATATATATATATATATATATATATATATATATATATATATATATACAACGTGTCCACTTAAGTATGAGACAAATGGGAAATATTTTTATTTTTGATTTCACAAAAAACTTTATAGAAAAGAAAAGTTCGTGCATCCTAAGAAACTTGATATTTTGTATTCAGGGTTGCGTTGTATTACTTGGTTAGAGGAAAAATTAAAAAACATTGAAGTTGCCGTAAGAGTACGCTACACTTATTTTTAAAGATATCAAAAATATTCATATAAAAATGTTGTTTCAAATTTCAAAATATGCTCAAATACGAATTGTTATTTAAAATTTCGAAAAAATAAAAATTAAATTATCAAGCAATAATAATAGCAAATACGCAATAGTTTTTAACATCCATCTATGTGACAGTAGTTCTATGGTTGTCATTTGTATTGTTACTTTAATAAAAAATTCAAATCTATTGTTGTAGTCCCGTTCCTGCAAAGTTTGAATATATGTTGGCTTATAGGTGATATCTATTGTTAACCAAAATGTTGCTTACTGATGATTTTTTAATATCCAAATTGCTTGCAATTTTTCTGACAGAAATTTTGGGATTTTCAATTACACTTTGCATAACACGTAAAGAATTTTCGAAATGCCTCACTTGCTTTTCCCTACTTTTTTTGTAACGCATTTCTAAACTACCAGTTGCTTTAAACTGATTTAAAATTCTTGAGACGCTTTGGAAACTAATAAATTTGTTGGGATGGCTTTCATTAAAAATATCAGCTGCGTCTCTACATGTTTTGTAGTTATCTCCGCAAATAAGAATTAATTCAGCTCGCTCTTGCATAGTTAACCATTCAGCCATAGTTGGTAGGTAATAACTTAATGAATTGTCTTAAAATTACTTAATTATTAAAGTGACAGCGGATCTGACAATCACATAAAATTTATTACTAAGGATTACAGTCGGACGCCCAAATGATAGGGAATGGTCAATTAATGGACGCGACAATGATAGACGGATGTATATATATATATATAATTTGAAAAAAATTATCGACCGCAATATATTGAATAAAATAAATTAAAAGTGGGCAAGCGGTCTGTCAATTAAAAACTCATTTATTAATTATCCATATATTTCGCAACAACTTTGTTGCTTCTTCCGGAGATAAAAATGATGTAGACACTTTCAATTTGTACAATTTATTATTTTCATACTTTTAGTTACCGTAAGGTGAGATTTTTTTGGTAGAAAAAGTTCTAGTTAGAATTTAACAACCTAGAATTCTGACATAAAATTGAGCTACTGCCTAAGTGTAAATGTCAGGTATATCGTTCATAGCCAACTAGAACACATACGCTGGGTAAAAATTACAAATAATAGTAAATATCTCAATAATGGAGCAAAATAGTCATAATGGTATACATAAAAGTACTTTAAAATTTCACGAGGATTTCAGATATGTAAAAATATACAGGGTATTTCCTTTAAAAAAATCAAATTGAATACAGTTTCCATGATAACACGAACAACATGTAGATTAGAAATATATTCTTACAATAGCCTTGCTTAAAACCTAAAAACTTTTGATTGAAAAATTTTTTGAAAATTTCAATGGTTTCAAAAATATTTAAGTATTCCGGAACATTCTAATAACTCTGTATATACAGATGTCAAAGTTGACTTTTTAAAAGTAGCCCGATTGTTACAAAAAAGTCGGGGGAAATCGACCCCGTAGAATCCGAATCTGATCAGAGTTTACCTACAACCTTCGCGGACAGCTCGCGGGCGGTGGTAACTTTCTCGATATGCAGGGGGCGCACGAAAAATCGTAGCTATACATACATTTTATTCTATGTGGTAGATATATTTCACTGAAAATGTAAAAAATCTGATTAATGATTATAAACATGTTTTCACCAAATAATGATTTATTTACCACAGATACTCGACTGAAATATAACTTAATCGTTTTTAATAGCATTTTTGAATATCCACATTTTACCAAATTTTCTCTGTCAAATTTGGTCGTATAAATTAGCAGCAATGTCATGAATATTTAATTCATTTAATAATTAAAATTTAATTAAAAAGAGATTTACTGATTATGATATCAGATATCTGCAATGTCTTGTACCACTCAATTAAAAAACATTAAAAGTATGTTTATTTAGTGTCAAACACATACTTGTGAAATAAAGATGATTAGATAACTAATCTCGAGTATCACTTGAGTTCATACATCCGTGTATTAAATTGATTAATAGCTGATATTGACGGTAGACATAATTGCGGATTACATAATCGTTTTGATACGCTTAATTTCAATATTGAATTGTTATGATGACATGTGATGATACACTGTTTTAGAAAGATGACAACACCGATTTATTATACATATAAGCTTTAAAAAGAAATTTTTTTATTAACGTTCATATACAATGAAATAAAAATAAGGTTAATAAAACAAAGAAGTATAGATAATTGATAATTAGCACAGCCAGCATAATAGCCGTAATGTAAACATGCCGAAAAGACACGTCTAATGAATGTTGAACTTAACAAACCCAACACAACTGGCTGATAGCCTAGTGATAACGTACTGGGCCCTTCGCTAAGGTTTTCCCTCTCGGGTGAATGACGACAGCTAAACAACTTATGTCGCTCCACGGTCGTAGGCGTAATGATAGCACATGGTCTACCAAAGCCCCCTGTAATTGGCTACAAACTGTGGAGATGCTAAGGCGTGAATTATCATTATTAATTGATTGATTGAAGTAAATTGCCATAATTCATAAACAAATCTCATTTATTTCGGCAATCGCAATTTTCTGAAATTGCTCTGCGGTGACGTATACAGTTAAACTCACATAAATCTAGTATAACCTAACTTGTCAAAATTTTCTAATATTGCTTAATATTTATCAATCTTTTTTGTAGGACAAATCAAATGTCAAGTAATTTTTTAATACAATTTAGAAAATACAAATAAACAAATACTTAATTGATCCGCCATTTGCATAAATTACTACCCTTAACCTTCTAGGTAGAGAATCAATGAGACTTCTTAAAAAATTAGGTTGATATTCTTTTAAGACCAGTTCCTCGTTTACGACATATACTGCCTTCATTTTCACATCTTTTTTTTGTGGTACTGTAGATTTATTCAAATGAAATTCTTCTGCGACTTGTTTAATGGTGCGACTTTCCAAATTTAACAAAATTTGTAGTTTGGCTGCCGGAGTCAATAGCTGTACCAAACCTAACTTAATGTTTTCAAACGAAATACCCTATATTTTATTCCACTTTTAGAGTCGGCTATGAAATCGACATGGTTTTCATATACAATTGTCTATACCTAACCGTAACAGTTTTGGAAATATTTAACATTTTCTCTAATAAATGTCATGTGCAGGTACTATTTTAATCATAAATTATTTTTATGTTGGTAGTTTATACTTGCGAGAACTTTTACGAATTGCTAAAATTATTTTTTTTTGATACAGAGTGTTCAGGAAAGAGAAAGCAACATCAGAAATTTCACATAGAAAATTTTTTTTAAATGCTCTTTTTATGTTATTTTACTGCTAAAATAAAGCATTTTATTTTTACTTAAGCATATCATATACCTATCTGCAATAGATTTCGAGATTTTTCGTTTTTAAAATCGCTTTACAAAAAGTTGTCCACTTCGAGGCAATAAGTTCTTAAAACTAAGGCCGTGGAAAACACATAACACAAATCAAAATTCCAAACTCTTATATTTAAAGACGGCGGACTATGTGCCCGAACAGTAGCGTGATGTGGAGGGATCGAGTAGAGGCGTACGACGATCAATTCAGTTGCCGTTGAGACGTTGTAAGCGATACATTGTTAACACAATCGTGTTGAAAATGTCGGGAGTGCGTAGAAACAATGCATCGACTCGGTTGCATGCTAACGTAGAAAAGAAATTTTTACATCGGTTTCCCGATTTAATATATGATGGTACCGTAGTGAAATGTTTAGTTTGTGAAACAACTTTATTAACTTGGAAAGCAAGTCAGTGCCAAAGACATATAAATAGTGACAAACATAAATCGAATAATAGTGGACGCAGATCATATAATAAATTTGTGTGTGATTTAACAATGATGTTAATTGCGACCAATATACCAATGCAGAAAGTGGAACACCCAATGTTTCGTCAGTTTTGGAAGAAATACAATCCTACGTGGAAATTACCAGCAAGAAGTACGCTACGGAATTACGTACCGTCAGTGCGTGAGAGAATTGTAAATTGTACGAAAAATACGGTAAAAAAAAAATTCCTGTGGTTAACAACAGACGAAACTACAGATATTAAAAAACAGTCCATCCTAGCCATTCTTGTACGGACGCTGACTCCGCAAGGACCTTCTCCTCCTTATTTACTAACCTGTAAACGAATGCAAGGGTGTACTGCCAGAGCGATATATGATGTATTAATAGAAACACTACACAAATTTGAGATTTTACCGAAGCAAGTGTTAATGTTAGTTACCGATGCTGCCCAGGTTATGTGTTCCACGGCAAACTTACTCAAAACGATTCAACCAATCCTGCTGCATGTCACATGTTTGCTTCACGCTTTACACCTTGTAACAAACACTATACGTACAACTTATCCTGATGTGGATCAACTGATAGGACAAACGAAAGCGGTTTTTCTTAAATCTCCGAAACGGATTCTGCTATTTCATTCGCTGTGTCCTGATATACCCGAGCCGCCACAACCAATTCTTATACGATGGGGTACATGGTTAGAAGCAGCATTTTATTATTATAAACATTTTGAAAAAATTAAATCAGTGATTTTACAACTAGATGCCAAAGAAGCAGCTGCAATACGGCTCAGCCAGGTTCAATTTAACAATCCTCAAGTTGCAGCAAATTTAAAAATTATTTACGACAGTTACGTTCCAATACTGGACGCAATAAAAAATTTACAGAACACTGCGCTG
The DNA here is from genome assembly GCA_935421215.2 of Melolontha melolontha. Classification (NCBI taxonomy): domain Eukaryota; kingdom Metazoa; phylum Arthropoda; class Insecta; order Coleoptera; family Scarabaeidae; genus Melolontha; species Melolontha melolontha. The sequence goes on from OW285239.1 coordinate 156,523,259, forward strand.
TCCTTATCGGACTCATTAGCAATTATTGACCACGTAAAACTAGTGTTGCATATCCTTGAAGATGAAAAAAGTGATTGTGTCCGTGAAAAATTTAACAGTGTCTTAGATAAAAATGTAGATTTTACAAAATTAGGGCAACTTTTTACCAATACTGAAGATCCGTTGTACAGATACAAAGAGCGCTTTAACTATGCAAATATAACATCTCTCAACGTCGAACAATCCTTCTCTGTATATAAACATATATATACGTCGCTACGTACGAACCTTTCCGAGACTAATACAGAAACATATATTATGGTGCAGTTTTTTCATCGCGCACATCCGCATTTTTTTTGCAACAATGTAAACATGTTGGGTAAGTTATTTATGTTTTTTCTTAACGTTTTGTATAGGGATTCGATATATTTATTTTTAAGTAAGCGCACTGTTATTCTGCTAAACTCTCCACGCAACGCCACTGCTGGGGCACATAGTCTGTCGTCTTTACTTATATTGCTTAATGTAGTATTTGCTCTGTAAGTCAATTACGTGTGTGTTTCCTTATGTTTTAAAAATGAATTTTTCACAACAAGAACTTATTATCAATGGTTTACGCTTTAGGATCGAGCAATCAGAATTGTTTCCTTGAAAGTCTCATTTACGCGCGTTTCCGAACGCTGAGCAACATCCTTAGACCAAAAGAACATGTTGAACGAATGGGAAACGTGCATAATAAAAGGACATTGCAAAGACAAAAACGGGTGGCCACTGAAGAAAATGAACACATAGTATTGAAGACTGTAGTGGAAAATCTTCATACAATCAGCACGTATATTAGAGCGCCAAGTTGGAATATCAAGAACTTCCGCGAACACAATTACTCGAAAACATAAATTTCACCCATACCATGTACAACCGGTACAAGAACTAACCCAACAAGATTTTATTAACAGACGCAATTTCTGTAACTTGGTATTAAGCAAGAATTATCAGGAGCCGAATTTCTTTAGTAACGTGTTATTTACAAGCGAAGCGGAATTTTATAAAAATGGGTTTGTTAATACTCACACTTTTCATTATTATAATAATTAAAATCCTAGAATGATAATTCCTCTGGACAAACAGCATAGGTGGTCTCTTAATGTGTGCGGTGGAATTCTCGAACATTTTGTCATACGACCATATTTTTTCGAGGACGAGGTAAACGGAAAATCAGTCTTGAGTTTTTTTACCAAATTAGTTTGAAGATATGATTGATAGATTAGCATTACCAATTACCAGGCAAATGTGGTTACACATTGATGGAGCTCTTCCGCATTTTAATCTGACGAAATTAGACTTTTTTTTATTAGGTTATAATAATAATAGTAATAATAATAGTTTATTAAGCGCCCAACAGCAAAGCCAAATATAGGCACAAAGAAAATGTATCGTACATGAATAAATTTATAAAATCAAACAAACAAAAATATATCCAATACACAGTTAACTTAAATCCAAAAAAAGAAAAAGAAGAAAATCAAACTTTAAACTCTAAACTTCGGTTCAAAAAATATGTCACTAAAGTATTTATTCCCACATCTACACATTTGATAAATTGGACTCCTCACCAATACATTACTCCGGCACACGGGATAGGCAAAAGTTGCAGAATTGCGAGACGCAAACTGAGGCACAGCAAAACACAGTCTTCCAAGTATTGAAGGACAATCGATGTTATTATGCACAACACTGCGTAGAAAGTTAGCACAGGTTACTTCGCGCCGGACATCCAGCAACACTAAATCATGATCCCTGAGAAGTAGGTTATGGTCAGTACTTCTAGGAGGATAATCACCACTCGTTTTAAAAGTAAGATACTTTAAAACACGACGCTGAACACTCTCCACATTCAGTTTATGATGGGTTATGCCATAGCATAGGTATACAAAACTACTCCAATCACTGTGAAAGATACAAAGTTTAGAATAAGACGTGTATTTGAATCTATTGATAAAAATATGCTTTAAAGGTTCATCAAAATTTTATTCGCAGGCTTACTGTCTGTCAAGAATAAAATGGTGGAAATATTGAACACCTAGGCCCAAATTCATAGACACCACCTGAGGGTTTCTTATTCTCACCTCACACTCATAGCGAAACTTTCCCACTTTTCGAAATTCATAAACAGTTAGCAACCCATCTGCACCTCACAGTTGAGTTGCAAGTGAGTAAACGTAAGGGTGTATGGATAGCTCCCTTATCTATTACACACAAGTTTTCTTGCCATTTTGGATATCAAAAAGTGACAAATGTCCTTTTGGCGTTACAAGAGTGAATTACAACAAAACAAAAATTTAATAATAGTTTATACTAGATTTATGTGAGCTTAACTGTACATTGACATAGAAAAAATTGATTATAAACGAAACCCGAAGAAAGGAACGCAAATTATGAATTAAATTTTGTAGGTTTCCTGCGGAGCGCAGACGTAAAACACTGGGTTATCATAACGATAGTCTCGAGATTCAATCAAGGACTTGCTGTCCGAGAAAATCTTTGTAATTTTTTTTTCTCGTTTAAGGTGAATGCTCATAGTCATAGTGTCTTAAGTCGCTAAACGTATGTAGTAATAACACAATAACTCGTACCTTGCCTCATTGTTAACAGTTGGGAGATGTAAGGGCATGCATTATTATTATTATTATTATATTCTAAACCCGAGCATCAAAATATTCATTACTAAAGAAAATTAAGAGAATAGCATATAAATTACAAAATGCAATCACTTCAATATACCGTAGAAAGACTCTAACCAAACATTAATATGATAAATTGTTGGTGAAATAAGATAACAAATTAAAAAGAAGGAAATATTTTATTCCGCGACATACAACATACACTGTAATGTAAAGGCAGCATAATTAATCAATCATTTAATTCCAAAAAGTAGTAGCTAATTAAATACGTTAGACTAATAAAAAATTCCAATCGCATATTATCACAAGAAATACATAAACACATGTAACCTTTTACTACGGCACAGCCAACTGTAATCTATTTAGATATATTTATCATGGCAAAATATAAATGGTAAGAGAAATCATAGTGAATATCGAAATATTCTGAACCCAAACAGCGTTCAAACACTGTATAGTATAGACTTATCACCAGAAAAACATAAACATAAATGTTTAGCCAATTTTATTTAATAAGCTTTGATATATTTATTATTACAAAATTTAAAAGGCAAATCTAAATACGAGGGTCAGTCAAATTTAGCTGGTATTTTCAGGTACCGTGTTATTAGTCCTTTTTTCATTCGTGGTACACTAACTGGACAGAGATATTTAGATCTTTTACGTGATCAGGTTGTTCCTAATATTGAAGAAAATGGAGAATTACCTGTAAGTGCTTGGTTCCAGTAAGATAGAGCACCCCTTCACTATGCCCTTAATATTAGAAGTTTTTTAAACAAAACATTTCCAAACTGTTAATCAACGAAGGAGATATATGTCGAAACTTCATTTTAACGAATAAAAATAAAACGCAATTGTAAAAGCCCCCTGTAGAAAGTTGTCGAAATACCTAATTAACCTTATATTAAAACATACTAAATTTAAATCCAATTTCTCCATTATGAATTCACAAGAAGTAATAACCAAACTCTCAAATATAGATTTACCTATACAAAAAGGTTTTTAAATATATCTATACGTTAAATGCACGTATAAGGCTTTTGTTGTAACGCTATACGCGTATACGCTTCATTAGCTTAACTGACGACGCCTATAAATGGCAGAAACATATTGCTATGAACTTTTCCCCGAAGAAAAATTAAAAGAAACTATAAAAGACTATATATTTATGTACATTTTATTCCAGAAAGATAATTAGAAAGATTTGATATTTTATGTAAAAATTTATTATAATGTGTAATTTTATCCACGACTGTAGAACGTTCGAGTTTGTGTGATGTTTGCAGTTCCCGCCACTTTGGAAGTTATAGTGGTAGTTGCTCTTTTGATTTTATGTTAGATATGCTGATATTTGTCATTTCCGGAGGGAAGAAGAGTCAGAGATTTACCAGTCATTGAACAGATAGGTCTAGTTTTTTTTTCTGCTGAATAGAACTTCTTTTTATTCAGATATTTTGAAATAAAGTCGGTTTATTTTTAGTGTGGTGATATTGATGTGTTTTAAAGTAATTCTCGATTTATTACGAGTCTTTTATACTTGTAATTTTGATTCGAATGACCTATCTGTAGTCTCTCTTGTAATAGTTTTTTTTTTGTGAAGTGACGTTTACATTAATTAATGTACGTGTATATTTTGCTATTACATTTATGTATTTAGAAATAATTTTGTTATAATATTAAGATATTGGAGCTCAGTAAAGATTGTAATTTTAAGTTTATAAAATATTTTTTATAATCAGAGAAATATTAAGAAAAGTTATCAGATTTTTTGGAAGTAATTTTTTTTCAAATAAAATGTTCTAGAAGGTTAGTAGGTGGGAAAATTTATTTGTATCATGTTAAGGTGCGCATGATTTAAAATTTAGATTGCGTGTGAATATAGATAGTTTTCTATTTGACGTTTGATTTTGGGGTAACGTAATTGATAATATCTGATAGTTTTTTCTTAATATTTAATTTGTAATTTTGCTCGCGGTCATTTTGGTGAGGTCTTTACCTTTTGCTTTCATTTAGTATCAAAGTTTTCCTCACCACCTGTCTCATTATAGATGTTTCAGTTCGACTTTATACTTTATAAAGTCTATTTTTTTTTCTTTTTATTTTTTTTATGGGATAAAGATATTGAGGCTTGAATCTTTGTTTGTTTTCCTAATACCTTTCGTTTTATTTCTTGTGCCACATACCGTATGAGAGTAAACTCTGAAGATTGAAGAGCTCCAGAAAGGCGTATCCGACTAGAGTATAGCAGGGCAAGCTACTGTGTATTGTGAACTAAAGTTAAATAAGCAATCAACATCACAATTCACTGCAATATGTCTTAATGCTGAAAATACGAGGTATTGTCCAAGTATACAGTTACAGATATGTAAATTATTTACATGTCTGTTTCATAATGATAATGAAATAGATTTACCTAATAAATGTAAACTTATATCCTTTGATGTGACTAATCTATTCACAAGTATCCTACCACAGGAGGAAATTAATATAATCTTCTTAAAATTGATTAAAACGAACACAAATCCCGTCATTTCAACAGAAATTTTAAGTTTATTGGAAATTTGCCTGGACCAAAACTATTGTCAGTTTCAATATGGTTTTTATAAACAAACAGAGGGCTTAGCAATGGGAAACCCGTTGAGCCCGTTATTAGCGGATACATTCCTAGATAATTTAGAAAACATAATAAGCAAGCACCCGTTATTCAAACCCTGCATCTATTGGCTAAGATATGTGGATGACATATTAGTTTGTTTTAACAGTACAGACAGGCAATTACAATCACTACACAATTATATTAACACGGTTCACCCAAAAATCAAATTTATGATTGAAATGGAAGAAAACAAAAAGATTAACTTTTAAGTTCTAACGATAACACATGTAAACAAAAAACATGAATATTCAATTTACCACAAACCTATACACACCGACACGACTATACGCGCACGTTCATTCCACCCCATATCACATAAATTATCAGCCTATCATTCAATGATTCACAGACTAGTTAACGTTCCCATGAATCAAGAAAATTTCAATTTAGAACTAAACACAATATACGTTATAGCACTAAATAACGGCTTTACGATAGATTTAATTGACAACGTATTAGCTAAAATACAAAAGCCAAAAACTACATCCTTGATTTACCCGCTAGTAAAGAGCAATAGAACTCAGAGTTATAATTCAATCATATACAATTCAAAAATTGCTGAAAAGGCACGTCCATCAACGGAACGTACAGACGCGTTTCGCTCTTATTGGAGCTTATCATTGATAAGCTACCATACATTGATAAGTTATCAATGTACGGTATCTCGAAGACGGATATGGCTTTTCACTTCTATACTTTGTGTATATATAGTTAACATTCTGAACTTACTGCAAATGAGATTTAATATTCATTAATTCTCATTTGCAGTAAGTTCAGAATATACAATTCAATCACATACATTGGTAACATTTCTAGTACTATAGCAGTGGCGGCTCTTTAATGAGAGCAAGTGAGCAATTGCACCCCCTGGAATTATTAAACAAAACAAACCAAGCGGCGACTAACTGTGAAAGTATTTATTTATTATGTATTCATACTTTCATAGTTATTGACGAGGAACGTGGCACGCTAACAGCGTACATACACCAATCATCGTCACAGATATACTGAACAAAGCCCAACTGTTGCTCTGTTAAGGCATTAACATTACATTGATGGTGGGGAGAACTGTATTTTGCCGTACTTCAATGTCGTATAATACATAGCGTTGGAGCAACTGAACCAGACTGCTCTCGGGCGTTGTTACAATAATTCCGTGTCTTTTTTAGAGAACAACGCGTTTTCGCGTTAACGTACAATGAAAAAATCGCAGTAAAAAATCTTAAACGGCCGATGCCTCAATTATGTTTAGAAAATAAACAATCTGTTAAAGGTAAAGACGTTATAAGAAAATTCAAAATGAATATTTCTCAGAAAAATGACTGGATTTGTGGGTGTGAAATTAAAAATACTTTGTTTTGTTTTCCGTGTCTTTTGTTTGGTGGTGAACCGTCTTGGTCAAAGAACGGAATAAGAGACTTAATTCATCTTAGTGCTAAAATTAGTAAACATGAAAATTCCGAAGGGCATTTGAAAAATATATTTTTTGTCTAAGAATGTTAGGAAAAAATAACATTCAGAATGTTTTAGATTCATCACATAGAAAAGCAATTCAACAACACAATGAAAAGGTAACAAAAAATAGGCATGTGTTAAATTTAATAATAAATTACATTAGATTTTGTAGCGCGTTTGAACCGCCATTTCGAGGTCATGATGAACAGCAAACGTCGAATAACAAGGGCATTTTTCGGGAATTGATAAATTTTTACGGCAGAATTGGATAAATCGCTCAGAGATCACATCGAAGCACCACCGGTTTTTAAGGGATTATCAAAAACGATACAGAATGAGCCGCTTGATGCAATGTTGAACGTGTATCATGAACAAATTGCAAGTGAAATTAAAGCAACCGACTTCATATCTGTGATAGCTGATGAAACCACAGATGTGTCCAATCAGTTTCAGTTGGTCGTTGTTTTAAGATATATTGTGAACGCGAGACCGGTCGAAAGATTTTGGAAATTTCTTCTGCCTAGTGGACATGATGCTAATTCTTTATCTGCCCCCATCCTTAACGAAATTAGTTTGCTTGTTGATGACCCTGAAAAACTGATTGCACAGAGCTATGATGGGGCACCAGTCATGAGTGGTGCTATTAACGGCGTGCAAAGACATGTCCAAGACCAGTATCCAAGGGCTAATTTTGTACATTGTTATGCACATCAGACAAATCTAATTATGTCCATGCTACGTTGAGCAGTAGTAATTGCAGCATTTTTTTGCCAATCTGACGGGATTATGTACATTTTGCTCCACTTCACCACAACGAGCTGCAAGATTGGAAGAATTCCTTCAGAGAAAAAGCTTACCTCGTTCTTCAAAAATAAGATGGAACTTCAATTCTAGGACAGTGAATACAATATATGAGCACCGAGAAGAAATAATTGAAGCTCTAGAACAAATCGAGGGAGAAGCTAGTTTACAAACTACCATTCATCAAGCTAGTGCCAATTTGCGAATTTTAGAGGAGGAAAATTTTATCTATTGGTTAACTTTCTTTCATAAAATTATGCCACATGTGAACATATTGTTTAATCAATTACAAAATGTCAATACAGATGCATTAAAAATCAAGAATAATTTAGATAATTTTGAACGCGCTATTGGAAAAATTCAAACCGAAATCGCTGACACAGATAATCAGTTGGTTAAACAAAATGACCCAAAACTGACTCCTCGACCATCAAAGCGGCGAAGATGGTAGCCAAAGAAGGAGGGAAACTATTGAAGTGTGCGATATTATTTTGCTAGAAATAAAAACTAGACTTCGGTATACAGGGCACTTAATATTAGCAAACTTAATTTCTTTTAAACAGTTCTCCTCTTTTCAAAAAAAATTTCCGGAAGATTGCCTTAAAGAAGCAGTAAAATTTTATCCATGCCTCAATGAAAGCATACTACAAAGCGTTCTATATTCTAGAGAAGAATTTAGGCCAAATATAGAAGTCGGTGCTGTAGGTCTGCTAGGTCTTCTGCTGGATGGATTAAGCGACACCTTTAATGAAGTTGTTACGCTTTTAAAAATTATCATTACAATCCCAATGACAACGTCCGAAGCGGAACGCCAGTTTTCACGGCTGAAGAGAATAAAAACTTTCCTGAGAAATACAATGAAAGAAGAGAGATTAAATGCCCTTACTATGTTATCTTGTGAAAAAGAATGTATAAATGATTTCCCAAACTTTAATGAAAAAGTGATAGAACTGTTCGGCAAGTCAAAGACACGTAAAATGGACTTCGTTTATCGTCAGATGTAATTAAACTGTGTAGTGTAATATTTACTATTCCCTCAAAACAAACTCTACAATGAACAGTACCTGTCTGGAACAGTACGTCGGTGAAATTTATAAGGATTGAGTAAGCGTTTTTGTATTACACTTTTTAATTTTGAAATTATGCACTCCCTATGTGAACCACCTCGAGCCGCCTAACTATAGGAAAAGTAATAAAAACAAATGGGGGCCAAACTATATCATTTAATACTAACAACTCATTACAAAAAGCTATAAAATACAATAAAGATAAAACAGACTATAAATCAAACTCAGGGGTGTATAACTTGCGAGGACTGTAAAAAACTGTATGTGGGACAGGTAGGAAGGACGTTCGATCTATGAATGAAAGAACACGAAAGAAGTTATAAGGACGAGAAGACAGATTCTACTTTCTCGAACCATTGCCTGGAATACAACCATAAGTTAACAGGAAATTTAAAACTTTACGTGTTAGATAAAAGCAAAAAACTTAAAATGTTCGAAAGTTTAGAAATAAACAAATTCAACAGATTATGGATAATTTTAAATGACCAGCTAGACGTTAATAACTCCCCTCTACTCAATTTAAAATTAAAAATTTGACCGTCTCCTCTCCCCCACCCTCCAAGATTGATATAGTTGTTATTATATGTAGGTACTAAGTTGTGTATATTGTAAATTCATCCAACTGATAAAGCCGCAGTGTGGTAAAACGTACGTAGTGTAATTATACATTTTCTTTGAAACTAAAAAACAATTGCGTTTTATTTTATTCGTTAAAACATTTCCAAATCGATGGATTGATCATAAAGGGAGGATTTATTGAATGGCCCGCACGGTCTCCAGATTTAAATCCACTGGATTCTTTCCTTTGGGGTCAGTTAAAATCTGTGATTTATACTAGACGACCGCATAATCTGAATTAGTTACAGCAGGGAATAATTGAGGAATTGTTATAAATTGTAGCAATAACGAATCGAAAGAAAAAATAAAAGATATAGTAAGAAAAGAATTGGGTAATAAATACGAGGTTATTGAGCCAAAGCGTAAGAATCCAAAAATAATTGTAGTGGGAATAGAGAGTGAAATAATAGATCAGGAAGATAAGGAAATTCTAGATAGTATACTCAAGCAGAATGCATTAAGATTACGGTAACATTGTTATAGACGTAGAGACTAATTTATATAAGAAGTTGATAGATATAAGTAAAATAAACATAGGGTGGAGAAAATGCTCTTTATACGAATATGATGATATAATCAGATGCTTTAAATGCGCGGGATTTAACCATTTTGCCAGAGATTGCAGAAATGAAGTAGCGTGCAGCAAATGCGGTGGTAGTCATGTAAGTGCAAGCTGTAGTAGTCTTGCAGAGAAATGTATAAACTGCGTAAGAACGACTCAAAAATTAAAAATTGATTTGGATTCCAATCATACAGCTTATGATAAAAACTGTCCATGTCTCAAAAGAATAATTGATAAAATTAGAACAAAGGTGAAATATGAATAGCAATTAATAAGGGATGATATGGAAGTATTGCAAATCTGTTGTCTGTTTAAATTGCCAGGGGTTTTTACACAATAAAGATCTAATAATAGATTTAATCAAGAATTGGCAACCACAAATTCTATGTCTGGTGGAAACACATGTAGACGATACTGTTGAGGATTTTGAATTGAATATCGCTGGATACAATACCATTAGGTGTAATACATGTAATTTTTTCACGGACTTGCATATTGTCAAGAATTGAACGGTCATCGTTTGCGGCTAAACCGGAAGTTTGATTCGGATATAAATATACTCATCGAATCCCCGTTTTGAAATAATTCATTGTGAAAAGTCTTATTAAAATATAAGTAGCCATATCAAAGATATTCGTATGAATCCATATATTTGCCTTAACCCGTATCTACAGATTAAAAAAAAAATCTCATTGCCCTAACACTTGTGTTTTTTATTTCAATTTATAATCCAACACCTCTTAAAATAACATACTGTACAAGAGTGATATTTTCATTATCTACATATTTACATATGATGATTAATATCTACAAAACCCCTTACCGCGATTGGTATGCTTTCAAATTATTATTGTTTACGTGTTTACGTCATTCTATATCTGTAACTGTTATCGATAGGTACCTTAACCTTACAAATAAGGTTCTTTGCTTATTATTTACAATATAGAATGTCACATTCCTATCACCTACTCAAACAATAGTGCATAAATAATTGCCATTATCACCTACATATATAGTCATTCTAAATATAGAAACGCTGCTATTTCTATTACGATATTTGCGTTACGACATTGTCATGTGGCCGTAATTTATAACTGGAATTCAATAAGGACACCTAGTAATCATTTAATATGTATACATACATGTAAAACGTTAAGTAATTTAAGAAATATCTTGAAAATAAAACCTATAATTGCTTTTTATATCTATAAAACCCGGATCTAAGTAAGTTGTTGAAGATTTACCGTTTCAAATTACAGTTAAACGATGTGTTTCCAAATGTAAATATTAAAATTAATTTGCTAACTTTATATAGTATGGAGCTACTTCTTTTGAAAATATCGTAACATATTATTTCAGCCCAATATTAATTTATTTAGTCCGAATTCTGAGAATGGCTTTATCATTAACTGCAATTTTTATTATTGTGCCTACTATCGACCCTTATACAGGCTTCCCTATATTAGACTACCCATTTTATATTTCGAATAAAATCCTTCTAAGTATATTAAAAAAATCTTTTAATGATTTAAAAATCATCTCTTCTAAATACCTTCCATCAACTTGAATACAATTTTCAATTCTGAATGCAAAATTGTGTATCACCCGGCGAAGCAAATCTCCATTTATTCCTGTGATTTCTTCTCGAATGCGGTCTTTTAGTTCCTCAATCGTTCCAGGACGACTTGCATAGACCTTTGTCTTCAAATACCCCAATAGAAAAAAATCGGGTGCCGTTAAGTCGGGGGACCTAGGTGGCCAAGGCAAATTTCCAAATCGCAAAATTATACGACCTTTAAAAAATTCTCGCAGAATCCTCATGGAGTTGCTGGCTGTGTGAGCTGTTGCTCCATCTTGTTGGAATAACAGAGCAACATTTAGTAATCTCCGTCTAATCAGTTCTGGGACGAGAAACGTTTGTAACATGTTTATGTAACGCTCGGAAATTGACCGTTACAGAACGGTTATTTTCATTATTAAAAAAATAAGGACCAATGATACCAAATGATCCTACACCACACCAAACAACGACCTTTAGACTATGGAGATTCTTTGCGAACAATTCTCGACGATTTACAGCTTTCCAATATCTAAAATTCTGTTTGTTAACAACGCCATCCAAATGAAAATTTGCTTCGTCGGTAGTTAACAAGTTGTGTATTGATTCTCGATACCGATTT